>JAYESA010000016.1:78229454-78434126 GCA_036927795.1 Iris macrosiphon
ATTGGAGCACTACACTAGCCACTGCCTTCCTACAAACTTCATACCCTTGTCCTAGACATACCCACCTGCTATTCTGACCTCGGTGTAACTTATAATTATGCTCTCTTGTGCTACATTTAGTCGCACAATAAACGTCGCGGATGTTATTTCCTAATCCTAAATAAATTCTAACTTTGTACCCTTGTGCATTCCAATCAAAATTGGAGACACAATCTTGACCACTTTGTGCAACCCAAATTTATGATAAAATTCTATATTGAATCCTCTACGTCCATGACACATGTGTCCCACCTAATTCTATCCCCATGTACTTCTAATTAATTCCAGAACACCTTGTGCAGTAATTTTAATTAAAATAATTCAATTTCTATCTTGGTGCAATTTTCTAATTGTTGGGCGCTTTTATGCAAAAGTGCATTGAGGTGTCCCACTACTAGAAAAAGTGGGATTAGCAACGTATTTTAGCGACTCCAAGTAAAAACGTCGCTAAATTAGCGACTCCATAAAAAACGTCACTAGACGTCGCTAAATGGCGACATTTAGCGACGTTTAGCGACTTTTGTTAAGATTTTAAAAGATTAGTTGCTATAAGTTCAATTAAGGTCGCTAAACGTCGCTAATATATCTGATTTAGTGACGTATAGCATTGTAATTAGCGACGTATGTATCAAAAATATTTAGCAACGTATTTAGCGACGTCTTTGACGTTGCTAAATTATATTTTAGCGACATTTTTATTTGACGTCGCTAAACGTCGCTAAATTTTGGTTAATTAGGGCTCAGATTTTTTTTCCCCCATCTGTCGAAAAATTCAAAAGTTTTCGATTTCCCCCGCCCCTCCCCCTCTCCGGCGACCGGCTCTTCACGGCTGCGACTACTCCGGCATCCCCCTCCTCCTCCTCGAGCTCTAGGTAATCTCTCTCTCTCTCATGTGACACTGACACAAGACACACTTGACAGACACGACACACGCACGCAGACACTGACAGACACACACACACAGACACAGACACACACACACATACACTCATACGGACACTGATACTGACACAGGCACGACACACACACACACACACACACACACACACTGACACACACACAATATTTGATATATTGGATGTGTCCATGTGAATTGAGGGTTAGTATCATGGTGGTGTGGTGTATGGAGGATGTATCCTAGAGTATCTTGGTGTTGCACACCAAATATTTGTGAATTGGACTAGTGGTTGTGTGTGTGTGTCTATTTATGCCTTAGAGTATCATATGATATGTATATATAAATTGGTGTATTATCTATTTGCATTTGAGAGAGTGTATGCATATATAGGTGTATCTCGATATATATATATATATAGATAGGTATATAGCTACTGTTATCTGTGTTGATATTCATAGTATCATCTAGCTATGCTTGATGTGGGAGAGGATAGAAGAGTCGAGTTGTGTGGGGGTGTCACTACTGAACTATGAGGCTTCATAAACTGAACTCAATTCAGTTTGGCCTAGTGCATTAGGCAAGCTGGCAATGTATTGCAGTGGTTTCGGGTTGGTATTGTGAGGAGGGGATTGGTTCCTATCATCTTCTGCAGTGGGAGAGTGTTGGTGCACACTTGAGCAGCATCAAACACATGCATGCTTGAGCATTGGCAAGGCAGCAACAAGCACTGCTGTGAGCCATGGCAGTAGCTAAGGGCAGTTGGAAACAACTAAGTGAAGGAAAGATTTAGCCACTGCAGAATAAGTACAAAGTATCAGAGGTTGCAGACTTAGTTAGGGTCTGCAGGCATGTGTTTGGGTTAAGGTATAGACAAGTATTGGGTAGGTATTCACCGGTCACTTGTTGCATGCCAATACAACCCTTAACTGATACTGTGGTATCAGGGATTTAATTAGCAAGAGTGATCAGTGCAGTGCAGTTCAATTAGAGCACAAAAGTGCTGTGAAGTGAACTGATACTGTGGTATCATGGAGTGACTGCTATGGGTTGTAGTCCAGTGAGCAAGTATAAGGATGAAGTGCAAGGTGCCAGGCCAAGGGTAAGAGGCTCTCAGTGTGGATAGTAGAGTACTTAATTTCAAAGCAGAATATCCTAGTACGACCTAGAAGACATAGTGTAGCAAGGTATTAACCTAGTATTGACTAGTATAAACTAGTATGGATCTAGAAGTGGCTTAGAAACATCACCATGAACTAGTTAACCCTGTTTATCATTTCAAGGGCTCTTGGACTTTGATAAATGAAATTATGTATTATATCAGTTATGAAATGAAAGTATTACTTATTTTAGACTTTGATAAATGGTCAGTTGTTTTGAATATTGCTTATTTTAGACTTTGATAAATGAAAGTATGTATTATATCAGTTATGATTTTTATAGTACGATTAAGTTATGAAGTTAGGTGATAAACCACTGTATGTAATAATTTATATGATACATACTGTCATTTTTGCAGAAGTATCTAGAAATGGATATGAATTACTATCTGCGTCATCGTTCGTGGATGTACAACCGTCATTTTGATGACATGTGCGGTGTACGGGATGAATTCATTGAGGGTGTACAACAGTTCCTGCAGTTCGCCAAGGCTTTCCCTCAGTACATGGACGGTACCAAAATTAAGTGTCCGTGTGTGAGATGTCGCAATAGAAAATATCATCCAGAAGTAGAAGTTACATATCATTTATACTCGAAGGGCTTCACGCCGAATTACTATCAGTGAACCGCGCACGGAGAACTTGTATCTCTAGCATCGGAGTCGGAGCCCTATGTGGAGCCGTATATGGATGTCCACGACCACGATGCTTACGATGACGGGTTGGTGAACATGGTTTATGATGCGGCGGGGCCTAGTTTCAATTCGGACAATTATGATGCGGCGGGACCTAGTTTCAATCCGGACAATTATGATGCAGCTGAGAAGGCACCGAATGCCGATGCTGCAAATTTATGGAGTTGCTGGAGAATGCAAGGACTCCACTATATCCTGGTTGTGAGGATCATTCACCGTTGGAGGTGGTTACAAGATTATTGAGCATCAAGTCTGATTTTAACATGTCGCAAGAATGCTATAATCGACTGCTCGATTTGATTATAGAGATCTTGCCCGAGGGTGCAAAATTGCCTAAAGACTTCTATCGATCTAAGAGGATGGTGAGATAGTTTTGGATGGGATACGAGAAAATCGATGCATGTCGCAATGGGTGCATGTTGTACTACAAAGACGACAAGGATGAAGATGCGTGCAGATTCTGTGGTGCTGATCGCTACAAGGCCACTGTTAGAGGAAAGTTTGTCGGTGCAAGAAAGCCTACCGATTCGATGCACTACTTGCCTTTGACGCCGTGGTTGCAGCGGTTGTTTATGGTTAAGGAGACTGTAGAAAACATGAGTTGGCACAGGCAAAAACAGATCGAAGGAGTATTGGATCATCCATCCGATGGAGAAGCATGGAAGCACTTTGATCGAGAGTATCCATATTTTGCCGAGGAAGCGCGTAATGTCATATTAGGGCTCTCCTCTGACGGTTTTACCCCATTCAGACTTTCGGGCTCCCAGTTTCGTGTTGGCCTGTGATCGTCACTCCGTACAATCTACCGCCTTGGCTGTGCATGAAGACTCCGTATATGTTCCTAACCGTTATTATCCCGGGTCCGAACAATCCGAAGAGGAACATCAATGTGTATTTACAGCCTTTGATAGATGAGTTGAATTAGCTGTGGGAAGTAGGTGCCAACACGTACGATGTTTCTAGAAATCAGAATTTTCAGATGAGGGCAGCACTTATGTGGACCATCAACGACTTTCCGGCCTATGGAATGTTATCGGGATGGAGCACCCATGGTCGTCTCTCATGTCCGTATTGCATGGACCGTACTCAGGCTTTTCGTTTGAAATACGGAGGCAAACCATGCTTCTTCGATTGTCATCGAAAATTTTTGCCGAAGGATCATCCGTACCGGAGGAACCAGAATGCTTTTTGTGTGGGAGTTATGGAGAAGGCCAATCAACCGCCAAGGTGGCCCGGATGCACGATATGGAAAGAGGTAAAAGATTTACCAAGTGCTATCGAAGAGCCTGCTAAGGGGTACAAGTTTGACGGATTTAGTCTTAATTAAATTAATGTGAAGACCAACCTCACCCAAAGCTAGACCCAACCTAGCCCATGAACACCATACACTCCTTCATGACAACATGTTTCACGCGACCCAAAAAACTCTAGCCAGCCCAACTTCCTAGGAGGACCCTTTTTCTCTCCCCTATATATATATATATATATATATATATATATATATATATATATATGATTCTCTCCTAACCTAATAATACCCAAGAAACCCTAATCGAACCCTATTCTCATCCCTCCATCTCTGCCTCCTCTTTCCTCAACACCATCACCACCTTAAGTCGCCACCACCTCAGCCACCTGACCGCCGTTGCTTCCCCGTCGACACTGCACCACCATCTTCCAATATCACCACCACAACCGCCATTCCCCGCAACCATCATCACCATCCTCAACACCATCACCTCCGCCTCCCTTTCCCCGACAACCACCACCTCAACCTCCTACACCGCCGTCAACTACCGCCCCAGCCTTACCGTCTCCACCACCCCAGCACCATCAACACCATCACCTGCACCACCACCAACCACCACTCCCTCACCATCATCAACATCACCATCACCACCCTGCGTCATCCCCAACTCCACCTCTACCTGACCCCGACTACCTCTAGCCCGCCTGACCACCGCCCACCACTATCATAGCCGCCCCACGCCACCCTGACCGTCGTCCCAAACCGCCAGCACCCGCCAAGCCGCCTCTGCCACTACTGCCGAGGCTGCTGCTGCAACTGCTGTCGTTGCTTCCCCGTGCGACGCCGGAGCTCCGTCCTACGCCGGAGGAGCAGGCCGTCGACGAGCACAGACTCCCCCCTTGACCACGAATAGGTATTTCCTGTTATTTCTATTAAACCTCACGTATCGTGGTGTCGTCGTATCGTCAAACGGACACGAGAACGGTAAAACCTAAGTGGAATATATATATATATATATATATATATATATATATGTGTGTGTGTGTGTGTGTGTGTGTGTGTGTGTGTGTGTGTGTGTGTGTTTAATTAGATTAGTTAGTAATTGATAATTAGTAATTACCCTAATAATATGACTTGTTAATAAGAACCTTGTGTTTTACCTAAAAACCCAGACATGGACCAAGTACACCTTAACATGAGAAATAAGGACATATATTTTGTACAAAGCATAATTAGTTTTGTAAACACATAACTTTGGTAATTTATTGCCTAGAGGTACATGGTAACTGAGGACAGAACACGTGTACATCTTAACTATGTGCACACACGACTCTGTAGTTGACTAGCCGTGACCTTGCGTCAGTACCTAAGAGCAGTGTAGTGTTTCTGTGTGTATTACTTTAGTGTCTGATGATCGAATTGCTATATTATATTATATATATAGGGTCGATGGACCAGTTAGGAGATACTTCAGGAGCAGGTTTTTGGCATTCGCAGCTTGAGGACCCAGGCAAGATACCTTGCCATATTTACTATTTAATTTAAATTATGCAAATGTTGTATGATATCTTGTTGCATTCTTTTATACAACTGTGCGCGTCCGAGATTGACTCGGGTGCAGTCGACGAATATGTCGATGAGTAGTGTACTTGGCCTAGTCACTAGCAGACTCACCCACCATTATGAAGATATCCTGATATCTTCCGAGACCTGATACTATTACACGCATCACGGTGAAAAATTCATATTGGGATACAGGTTCGCGTATTCGACTAGCTATTGGTGCGTGTGACAAGCATCACGGTTAGTAAGTAATCAGGGTTATATAATTAGTAGAGACTTGGCATATAGTTACGTGGTATGCACGTCGTGTATTCGACTTGTATATCTACATTAGGCGGAGAGGACAACTAGTAGGCGTATGGGATACACACATTGGAATCCGTAGTATCTGGAGGAGACACGGATCCAATGACTTCCTTTATTCAGATACCGCGTTCTTCGTAGCGATACGGATGTATATATTTGCAGATACCTCATTCTTCAGAATGATGGACGTTACATGTACAGATACTAGCCTCTTCGAAGTATGGACGTTATGCCTACACATACCCATACGTACCAAGGTTGTCCTCACATTGTATTCACATAGATGGTTAGCACACCCCTTTATTTTATTGAGTATTTATATATCGCATGCATTTTTGTATCTTGTTACATCCCTCTGAGTACTTGGTTTCCTTCCAGATTTGGACGAGGTATATTATCCTACAGTGTACGGGCCAGGACAGGAGACGAGGTACGCATCCGAGGAGGAGCTAGAGGTGCTACCGTCAGAGTTCCTGTGATCATTTGGTAGGCCTTCCGCCTAGGATTGGAGCATCATTATCTAGTCAGCCGATGCCCTAGTCATTCTCTTTTTATCTGTCTTTCAGTACTTTTATTTGATTATAGTAGTGGGTTTGTTCCCACCAGACATTTTGGGTTGTACTATGATATTTTAGACTGACGTTTATTTTCAGTATTTATTTTAGTACTTCTTGATTATATTATAGATGAGATTAGATTACCTGTTTGATGTTAATATTGGACTTGTTAGTTTAGGACAGCGTAACATGCTTCGTTAGGATCCATTAAATTGGGATATCCTCGGAGACGTGTCAGCTGGCTATTGCCACGTGGCCTGATCCCGTGTATTTTGGGACTGGGGCGTGACAGATTGTCCTACTCGAAAAGGAATAAAGTGAGCTACTTTTGTGAGAAAATCTACTATTACCCAAACTGCAACACGACCGGTTGGGGATCTAGGTAAACCGGTCATAATGTCCATCGTGATATGTTCTCACTTCCACTCCGGAATAGGAAGCAGATGTAATAATATTGCCGGTCTTTATTGTTCGACCTTCACTTGCTGGCATACCAAACATCGAGAAACGAATCATACTATCTCCCCCTTCATCCCGTTCCACCAAAAATATTGCTTGATGTCTTGATACATCTTGGTACCTCCTGGATAAATTGAATACTAAAAATTGTATGCCTCAGTCATTACTTCTTGCCGGATATCTCCAGGTACAAAGAGAAGATTTCCAAACCTAAGAGTTCCATCTTCAAGAATCGTCAACTCTTAAACAATGCATGAATGAAATAAAATATAAAGTAAGCAATTAAACATAAAGTAAGCTATACACGTATAATACGCGTATCTCGGGTGAATATACTAGAATAGTGAGACTAGTCTCACAGTAGGTTTTAAATTATGGTTAAAATGTTTGATTTGAACATATATGTTATCTCTTAAAAAAATTTAACTCTCTATATAAAGATAGATTATTTTTAAGGATATTTTTTTTTAAAGATAGATTATTTTTATATGATATATTATTTTAAAAATGGATTATTTTTTAATATAGATTATTTTTATCATTAATATTAAAACTAATTTTAAATTAACATTAATACTAATATTAACAATAATATTAAAGTTAGTATTAATATTCAAGCTTAGTTTAATATAAACATTTATATAAAAATTATTATTAACATTAATACAAAAATTAATATTAACATTAATGTTAACATTAATATAAATATTAACATTAAAATTATTTTAATATTAACACTAATTTAGTTTTATTTTTAGGTTTAGTTTTAATTTTAATTTTAATTTTAGTTTTAGTTTTAGTTTTAGTTTTAGTTTTAGTTTTAGTTATAGTTTTAGTTTTAGTTTTAGTTTTAGTTTTAGTTTTAGTTTTAATTTTAATTTTGATTTAATTTTAATTTTAATTTTAATTTTAATTTTAATTTTAATTTTAATTTTAATTTTAATTTTAATTTTAATTTTAATTTTAATTTTAATTTTAATTTTCATTTTCATTTTCATTTTCATTTTCATTTTAATTTAATATTAAATATTAATGTTAATTTAAATCTACTTTATTAGGATAGAATCAAAACTATCATTTAAATATTAATTTAAAACTATAGAGGAAATATATGGAGGAGTCGTTAAATGAAAGCAGAATTGCTCCATACCATAGGCATGGATGCCTATTCGAACAGAACTATATATATATATATATATTTGGCAGGGCTCCGGGGTAGGGCTTTGGCAAGTATATATATATATATATATATATATATATATATATATATATATATATATATATATATATATATATATATATATATATATATTGTTATAAATATAATTTTTGAATTTTTGATATATTTTAATTAGATAATACCATATAGTTAGTTTAAATATAATTTAAATTTTAAATTTTAAATATATTTTATCATTTTTCATATATTTTGGTTTTTTCTATTTTTTTCTCAACTACGTGAGAAAAGAATCGGTAGTTATATTTTTTTTTAATTTAAATTAATTGGTTGATGATATACGTATGGCTTAGACGGCTCCATTTGTAGCCGGTTCTAAGCCGTATTATATATACTAATAAACGCACATGAGTTGCACGAAAAATAAAATTTTATAATATTATTATAATATAGTTTATATATTTAAATATTTTAAATTATAGTTTATTATGGATATATTTTTACTCTTTATAAAAGGACTTGAAAATGCTAGACGTCTAAGTTGTACATATATCCCCACGTAATTAAAAATTAAATAAATTTTAACTTAATTGAAAATTAAATATTTTTTAACGTAATTAAAAATTAAATCAATTTTAACTAATTGTATAACTACATAATATTATACGACTATAATTAAATACCTCTTCTAGCTCATGTGGTCAAGATGTGAGGCATTCTTCTTTGTTCGTCAAGTTCGATTTTCCATGACGTTATTTATAACAAATATTTTCCAATAATTTTTTTATGTCAAATTATTTCTTTAAATAAATTGCTGAGTATTTACAAACGGCTTAGACGACTCACTTTTGAGTCGCTTTGAAGCCTCATTATATATACTAATAAATGTACGCGTGTTGCACGTAAAAGATTTTTTTTATATTATTGTAAAATAGTTTAGATGTTTAAAAATATTTTAATTATAATTTATTATGGAAGAAAAAAGTGGGTTACGGATGATGAGAATGAAGTTGATTTTAGATTATTTTTTTTAATCCTCCGTTAGTGTTTTTGTTTTGTTAATTAAATTGGTTGAGTTTTTATCAACAGTTTTGACGGATAAGATGAAAGTTGGTTTAAGGTCTTATATATCTGCATAATTATTTTCAAAAAAAATAATTTGTTGAGTATTTACTGACGGCTTAGACGGCTCACTTTTTAGCCGTCTAGAAATAGTTATATATATATATATATATATATATATATATATATATATATATATATATATATATGCATGGGGATTCGAATCGTGCCCATCCCCATGAGAGCCCTCCATCATAACCAACTATATATTATAATTAAAATATATTCAAATTATATTTAAAATATTTTAATATAATTTAAAATATAATTTATTTTAAATAATAATATAGTTTTTTTTATATGTGCAAGGTACATGAACGTGACTAGTATATATAATACGGCTTAGAACCAGCTCTAAATTGAACCGTCTAAGTCATATGTATATCATCAACCAATTAATTTAAATTTTTAAAAATATATATAAGTACCACGTGTGTTTTCTTTTCTCACGTAGTTGAGAAAAAAATAAAAAAACCAAAATATATAACAAATGATAAAATATATTTAAATTTTAAATTTTAGAATTTAAATTATATCTAAACTAACTAAGTATTATCTAATTAAAACATATCAAAAATTCATAAAACACATTTGTAACAAATTATAAATAAAATATATTTAAATCATATTTATTATTTTAATATAATTTAAAATATAATTTGTGTTTAAATAATAATATAGTTTTTTTTTATACGTACAACGCACGTGAACGTGACTGGTATATATAATGTGGCTTAGAAATGGCTAAAAAATGAACCGTCTAAGCCGTATGTATATCATCACTTAATAATTTAAAATATATTAAAAACTATTTATCTACCAAGTTTCTCTTCTGTACTATTATAATACGGCTTAGAAACAGCTAAAAAATGAGTCGTCTAAGCCGTATGTATTTCATAATTTAATTATTTAAAAAAATATTTAACTACCATATTTCTCTCTTACGTATGGGTTGAATTTTTTTAATCTAAAATCCTTCTAATTACTTAAACATATAACAAATTCTAAAATATATTAAATATTTAAATTATAATAAAACCAACTAAATGATATTATCTACTTAAACACATATCCAAAATTCTTAAAATATATTTATAATAAATCATAATTAAAATATATTCAAATCATATTTAAAATATTCAAACATAATATAAATTTTTATCAGATTTTTTAATAATATAATAGATTTATTTTTTTGTTACGTTCAACGCAGGTGTGTTGGCCCATCCGGTCATAGTCAAAGCGATTTTAATAATCGATCCAAACTACGAATCGATACATTGCAACTTGGATGAATTTGTTCAAAAAGAAGTCGCAACACTTCGTCATAAGCTGCTACAAGATGATTCTATTTAGGTTATTCTTTTTACTTTTTTATGTAATTTTTATTTTTTTGAGTCTAAGGACTTATGTGAGTCGGAAAAAAAATTTAGCATTTAGATTGAACCTATATCCAAAGTTCACTCATACATAAGCCAACCCAGACCAGTAATTCTTTTGGATTTGAGCCTAAACCCAAACCCACTCAAAAATCTAAGTCAAAACAATCTAAAAAATGACCAACCGAACTCGGTATGTGTTCTGCCCGAACTCGGTTACCCTGAACTAATTTTCTAGTTAGCCTCCTCTTCCAGATGACTAGGCTCTAACGTTTAAATTTATGAACGTTAAAGCATCCGAACTCGGCTCAGAAAAATCATATAAATAGAGAAAAAATTTCATATCTCAACATAACTCATTCACTCAAACATTCTTCTTCTCTATTACTCAAAGAGCTTTAATCTTTCTCATTCCCAAGACAACTCCATTTCCTTCTAAGTGCCCAAGTGTCGTTCCGATTAGATGTTGAGTCGAGTTGTACTAGCTTGGTTTAAAAGCTGCTTTCTATTTCTGTCTGAAGTCTTGAAGCTCTTCGGATCAAAAGCTCGTGTTGTAAGAAGTTTGCGTGCTCTTCGGATCAAAGGTGCGTGTGTACCCTATTTCACAAAAAGTGGATTAACACCTAGCAAGAGTTCTTGGGGCTGGAATAGTCATCCACGAGGGAAACAAAGATAAAATTCTGTGTTTGATTTTTCTCTCCTAAACTTTACTTATACTCTGCATATACTCTTATTATATTTATTGCTACAGTTTATAAGTAGTCATTAAACTTAGAATTTTAAATTGGTGATTATTTTTTACTGCACACGTACTTACTCTATTCACCCCCCTCTAGAGTTGCCACACGATCCTACAATTGGTACCAGAGCAGATTTTTATTAAAATATGCTTAGTTTATACACTCTAGAATACGCATGGCTAACTTTATAAGAGAAGGACAATCCATAGATAGATCTCCAGGTTTTGATAGAAATAATTACACTTATTGGAAGACATGGATAAGCTTTTACCTAAAATCTCTTGGTTTTGACGTATGGACTAATGTTATTGAAGGTTACAAAAAATCTACTATCATTTCTCCTCTTACTTCCAATATTGTTAACAAACCTTATTATGACTACACGGAAGAAGAAAAGAGATTAGCTAGCCTTGATGTAAAAACAATGAATGATCTTTACTTTGCTTTAGACAATAATGAACTTAATCGTATTTCTTGTGCAACCTCATATGAGATCTGGAAACTTTTTGAAACTACTTATGAGAACATGCATGAAGAAGAAGCTAGCGATATAAAAGTAAAAAAAAATGCTAACACAAGCATATGGTGTGAAAGTGAAGCAAGAGATTCTGAAGAATAAGAGAATCATCGCAACTCTGCAAATGTGTGCTTAATGGTATTTGATCAGGTATCTACAAACCCCCTATATAGTGACTTTATATTTGATGAACTAGGTGATGCCTTTAGTGACCTTCTAGATGATCACAAAATACTACTTGATAAATACAAACACTCGAAGAAGAAACTCAAGGCACACAAACTTGAGATTGATAGATTATCCACACTCCTAGATGATATCAGAAAGACACAATCCACTAGTAATTTAGATGAATTAGTATCAGTTAGATTGAACTTACACGAAGCACTTCTTAGAAATGAGCAACATGACAAGGATTATATTAAGCTCAAAGAAGATTATGAAATAGAGAAGAAAAAGAGTAGTGATGCTCTTATTAGAAATAATGCTTTAACTGCTAGATATACTAGTTATATGACACTTCCAAAAAGCTAAAAATTAGATTAGAAAAATAGCCTGTACAGACTGCTTTCTAATCTAACATATGTAACTCAAGGCCCAAGAACACAGCCCAAAAAGGCTGATCCTTCTAATCATGCATTTTATTAGTATTCACGCAAATCACAGCATACTGCCTCACATACACATCATGCCTCTACACCAAGTATCAACACATCTGTTATATGTTATTATTATGCTATTAAATGACATATATCACGATAATATAGAATTAGAAAATTAGTTGATATGCATGTATATATATGGGTTTTGAAAACTAACATATCAGGACCCTCGAGAAAGTGGGTACCAAAGGTTACATCTTCAACTGTTGTTGTAGGTGGACCTTTCCTCTCACAGTAGAAGCAAATGGATACTAGATAGCGGTTGCTCACGTAATATGACCAGTGATGCAAATCTATTCGCAACTCTATCGATAAAGAAAGAATGATACGTCTCCTTCGGCAATATTCTAAAAGGATATATTATAGGTAATGGTTGTCACGCCCCGGTCCCGCAGGGCCGTTCGTCCTCGCTTTGGTCCCTACAGAACCGATCGTCCTCGCACGGACGTGATGCCGTGCAAGCCTAAAGTGCGCTTGCACAAGGCCAAAGCTTTGATACAAGGGCAAGTAAGCTATTTGATACTGAAGCAGCGGCACACATATTGCAGAAAAGTGAAGATCACAATGGCATATGGAAATAAGCTCTTTTTATTTATAATCGAAAGTGTTACAAGCGGCACATGGCCGAGATTATAATTCGCTCAAGCACTCTTCTCTCGATTACAATAACACCGTTCTATACATTATGTCCCTCTATACAAAAGCAGCTCAAAGCAGGCACAAACTCGATGCGACTCGAGGCATCGGCTACAGATTTCCGGCTCCTTGGGATGAGGCACGGCTATCGCTTCCTCGGACGAACGAGCACCTGAGAACAAGCAAACTGTTGGTGGGTCAGCACTTTATGCAAGTACTGGTGAGATATAAACAACTGAACAGAAGCTACATCCCCTGAAACCCACACTAAGTATACTTGTGGCAAAACGTTGCATTACTAGTGATCTTGCTAGTTTTACCTAAGTTCTTTTCATGCAGCTCGGAACTATAGTCAGATTACATCTTTTTGAAAACATAAGTTAGAAACCAGTTTTGCATATTCGATACTCAAGCATACGATTCGGGACTGTGCTCTATCGTGCAGTGCAGCATGTATTGTGCATCACAATCTATCTCGTAGGGGCAAAGTTACTCTAGCAGACTGATCATTCAAACTGAGGCAAGCATATCAAGTAGTCTATCATTCACTCAAGCAATAAGGCAACACATCTATATAATTTCGGTCCCCGAGAAACTCAGGATTGGCAGCGGTAATTCAGCTAATCCAATGACTCACATACTGGTACTATTAGCAGCTGTAACTGAGGTTCAGCTCTGCACTAATAGCCATTGTCCAACTGATGCAATGCATGAAGCTCTATCAGATAAATCACGATGCAGACTAAATAAATAAGCAGGCTATATATAAACTCATATTATTTCTTACCCACGGCCGAACGGTTATCCCTGCAGTAGACACACAAGTTAGCAACAATTTGCATAACATAATGAATATCGTTCTCTAGTTTCATGTTCGTCCCTTCATCAAACAGTTAGGTATGCAAGAAGGTAGCCTAGCATGCGCCCTAACTATATGATGGTCCCCTCATCGGGATTAGCAGCTGGGACGTACAAGCCCAACTCACAAATAGAAGAGTCGCGGCTACCCAAGGACGTACAAGCCTTAGGTATCTAGATCTCTTCCCGGGCCGAACGATCCCCAGTGCCCCAGGAACCGCTCGAGAGATAATCCTTGTGCACAAGTTGTCCTGACCAAATGCGAGAATGCAAGCTCCTATCAATGCAAGATTATGCACTTAATCCAGAACAAGCAAGAAAATACATCTATCAAGTCTAGAGAGCCGAAGCTCGGTCTCTTAATGCACATTGCCTAATAGCCATGTCTCCCCCGTAAGGTTTTTAAGCCTCAGGGTGGGCTATTAGTCTAGATTCACAAGTTCACGCTATTCTCCAAGTTCCATCTCATGACAAGCAATCAGTGAAGCATGTTCAAGCAAAGCTAACTCATTTAACAAGTAACAAGCAAGAACAGTTCTTGTAACTTTAGCAGGCATTTCTATCTTTTGTGGACAAGCATTCTAGTATTCCAGTCTAGCATACGATATAAGTGCAAGCAATCCTCTTTACTCTTGTTATTAGCATGGCAAGGTTCTATCTCATTTCAGACAAGCATTTCTAGTTCTCTTATTAGGCAAGCAAGCAGATTCGTTTTAATGACAAGCTATGTGAGTTCTCTTATTGGCATACAGAGTCGGTTCTATCTTTCTTCTTATGAAACAATCTTATTAAGCAACAAGCATTCAAAAACTCAGATTCATTATTAAGTCGTGCAAGAATCAGAGAATGCAGTTCTGCCCACTCACATTGATTAATCGGTCAGGAACTCTCCGAGAAGACTTCCGTTCGAGCAAGCAAGGCGATCCCACTTGTACATAGTGCCTACGCGGAGCGGGGCACTACATACTTACCCACCAATAAAGAGTTTCGTCCTCGAAACTCAAGGAGAAACTCACGAAAACACAGATCAGCGATAGTCCTCATCCCTCACCTTCCTTAATCAAAACTCAGCAAATCCAGAAATCATAATTCACATCTCAAGCAATGAAAATAAATCCAGAAAACTTTTTACGCGCATATTTGAGAATATCTATGGACTTATTGTATGGAACGTTTATTGCAACACAATCACTACTCAGAGTCGGAGGCAGCGGAATGGGCAAAGAATCGAGTCGCTCTGATACCATTATGTCACGCCCCGGTCCCGCAGGGCCGTTCGTCCTCGCTTTGGTCCCTACGGAACCGATCGTCCTCGCACGGGCGTGATGCCGTGCAAGCCTAAAGTGCACTTGTACAAGGCCAAAGCTTTGATACAAGGGCAAGTAAGCTATTTGATACTGAAGCAGCGGCACACATATTGCAGAAAAGTGAAGATCACAATGGCATATGAAAATAAGCTCTTTTTATTGATAATCGAAAGTGTTACAAGCGGCACATGGCCGAGATTACAATTCGCTCAAGCACTCTTCTCTCGATTATAATAACATCGTTCCATACATTATGTCCCTCTATACAAAAGCAGCTCAAAGCAGGCACAAACTCGATGCGACTCGAGGCATCGGCTCCAGATTTCCGGCTCCTTGGGATGAGGCACGGCTATCGCTTCCTCGGACGAACGAGCACCTGAGAACAAGCAAAATATTGGTGGGTCAGCACTTTATGCAAGTACTGGTGAGATATAAACAACTGAACAGAAGCTACACCCCCTGAAACCCACACTAAGTATACTTGTGGCAAAACGTTGCATTACTAGTGATCTTGCTAGTTTTACCTAAGTTCTTTTCATGCAGCTCGGAACTATAGTCAGATTACATCTTTTTGAAAACATAAGCTAGAAACCAGTTTTGCATATTCGATACTCAAGCATACGATTCGGGACTGTGCTCTATCGTGCAGTACAGCATGTATTGTGCATCACAATCTATCTCGTAGGGGCAAAGTTACTCTAGCAGACTGATCATTCAAACTGAGGCAAGCATATCAAGTAGTCTATCATTCACTCAAGCAATAAGGCAACACATCTATATGATTTTGGTCCCCGAGAAACTCAGGATTGGCAGCGGTAATCCAGCTAGTCCAATGACTCACATACTGGTACTATTAGCAGCTGTGACTGAGGTTCAGCTCTGCACTAATAGCCATTGTCCAACCGATGCAATGCATGAAGCTCTATCAGATAAATCATAATGCAGACTAAATGAATAAGCAGGCTATATATAAACTTATATTATTTCTTACCCACGGCCGAACGGTTATCCCTGCAGCAGACACACAAGTTAGCAACAATTTGCATAACATAATGAATATCGTTCTCTAGTTTCATGTTCGTCCCTTCATCAAACAGTTAGGTATACAAGAAGGTAGCCTAGCATGCGCCCTAACTATATGATGGTCCCCTCGTCGGGATTAGCAGCTGGGACGTACAAGCCCAACTCACTAATAGACGAGTCGCGGCTACCCAAGGACGTTCAAGCCTTAGGTATCTAGATCTCTTCCCGGGCCGAACGATCCCCAGTGCCCCAGGAACCGCTCGAGAGATAATCCTTGTGCACAAGTTGTCCTGACCAAATGCGAGAATGCAAGCTCCTATCAATGCAAGATTATGCACTTAATCCAGAATAAGCAAGAAAACACATCTATCAAGTCCAGAGAGCCGAAGCTCAGTCTCTTAATGCACATTGCCTAATAGCCATGTCTCCCCCGTAAGGTTTTTAAGCCTCGGGGTGGGCTATTAGTCTAGATTCACAAGTTCACGCTATTCTCCAAGTTCGATCTCATGACAAGCAATCAGTGAAGCATGTTCAAGCAAAGCTAACTCATTTAACAAGTAACAAGCAAGAACAGTTCTTATAACTTTAGCAGGCATTTCTATCTTTTGTGGACAAGCATTCTAGTATTCCAGTCTAGCATACGATATAAGTGCAAGCAATCCTCTTTACTCTTGTTATTAGCATGGCAAGGTTCTATCTCATTTCAGACAAGCATTTCTAGTTCTCTTATTAGGCAAGCAAGCAGATTCGTTTTAATGACAAGCTATGTGAGTTCTCTTATTGGCATACAGAGTCAGTTCTATCTTTCTTCTTATGAAACAATCTTATTAAGCAACAAGCATTCAAAAACTCAGATTCATTATTAAATCGTGCAAGAATCAGAGAATGCAGTTCTGCCCACTCACATTGATTAATCGGTCGGGAACTCACCGAGAAGACTTCCGTTCGAGCAAGCACGGCGATCTCACTTGTACATAGTGCCTACGCGGAGCGGGGCACTACATACTTACCCACCAATAAAGAGTTTCGTCCTCGAAACTCAAGGAGAAACTCACGAAAACACAGAGCAGCGATAGTCCTCATCCCTCACCTTCCTTAATCAAAACTCAGCAAATCCAGAAATCACAATTCACATCTCAAGCAATGAAAACAAATCCAAAAAACTTTTTGCGCACATCTTTGAGAATATCTATGGACTTATTGTATGGAACGTTTATTGCAACACAATCACTACTCAGAGTCGGAGGCAGCGGAATGGGCAAAGAATCGAGTCGCTCTGATACCATTATGTCACGCCCCGGTCCCGCAGGGCCGTTCGTCCTCGCTTTGGTCCCTACGGAACCGATCGTCCTCGCACGGGCGTGATGCCGTGCAAGCCTAAAGTGCGCTTGCACAAGGCCAAAGCTTTGATACAAGGGCAAGTAAGCTATTTGATACTGAAGCAGCGGCACACATATTGCAGAAAAGTGAAGATCACAATGGCATATGAAAATAAGCTCTTTTTATTGATAATCGAAAGTGTTACAAGCGGCACATGGCCGAGATTACAATTCGCTCAAGCACTCTTCTCTCGATTACAATAACATCGTTCCATACATTATGTCCCTCTATACAAAAGCAGCTCAAAGCAGGCACAAACTCGATGCGACTCGAGGCATCGGCTCCAGATTTCCGGCTCCTTGGGATGAGGCACGGCTATCGCTTCCTCGGACGAACGAGCACCTGAGAACAAGCAAATTGTTGGTGGGTCAGCACTTTATGCAAGTACTGGTGAGATATAAACAACTGAACAGAAGCTACACCCCCTGAAACCCACACTAAGTATACTTGTGGCAAAATGTTGCATTACTAGTGATCTTGCTAGTTTTACCTAAGTTCTTTTCATGCAGCTTGGAACTATAGTCAGATTACATCTTTTTGAAAACATAAGTTAGAAACCAGTTTTGCATATTCGATACTCAAGCATACGATTCGGGACTGTGCTCTATCGTGCAGTACAGCATGTATTGTGCATCACAATCTATCTCGTAGGGGCAAAGTTACTCTAGCAGACTGATCATTCAAACTGAGGCAAGCATATCAAGTAGTCTATCATTCACTCAAGCAATAAGGCAACACATCTATATGATTTCGGTCCCCGAGAAACTCAGGATTGGCAGCGGTAATCCAGCTAGTCCAATGACTCACATACTGGTACTATTAGCAGCTGTGACTGAGGTTCAGCTCTGCACTAATAGCCATTGTCCAACCGATGCAATGCATGAAGCTCTATCAGATAAATCATGATGCAGACTAAATGAATAAGCAGGCTATATATAAACTCATATTATTTCTTACCCACGGCCGAACGGTTATCCCTGCAGCAGACACACAAGTTAGCAACAATTTGCATAACATAATGAATATCGTTCTCTAGTTTCCTGTTCGTCCCTGCATCAAACAGTTAGGTATGCAAGAAGGTAGCCTAGCATGCGCCCTAACTATATGATGGTCCCCTCATCAGGATTAGCAGCTGGGACGTACAAGCCCAACTCACTAATAGACGAGTCGCGGTTACCCAAGGACGTACAAGCCTTAGGTATCTAGATCTCTTCCCGGGCCGAACGATCCCCAGTGCCCCAAGAACCGCTCGAGAGATAATCCTTGTGCACAAGTTGTCCTGACCAAATGCGAGAATGCAAGCTCCTATCAATGCAAGATTATGCACTTAATCCAGAACAAGCAAGAAAACACATCTATCAAGTCCAGAGAGCCGAAGCTCAGTCTCTTAATGCACATTGCCTAATAGCCATGTCTCCCCCGTAAGGTTTTTAAGCCTCAGGGTGGGCTATTAGTCTAGATTCACAAGTTCACGCTATTCTCCAAGTTCCATCTCATGACAAGCAATCAGTGAAGCATGTTCAAGCAAAGCTAACTCATTTAACAAGTAACAAGCAAGAACAGTTCTTATAACTTTAGCAGGCATTTCTATCTTTTGTGGACAAGCATTCTAGTATTCCAGTCTAACATACGATATAAGTGCAAGCAATCCTCTTTACTCTTGTTATTAGCATGGCAAGGTTCTATCTCATTTCAGACAAGCATTTCTAGTTCTCTTATTAGGCAAGCAAGCAGATTCGTTTTAATGACAAGCTATGTGAGTTCTCTTATTGGCATACAGAGTCGGTTCTATCTTTCTTCTTATGACACAATCTTATTAAGCAACAAGCATTCAAAAACTCATATTCATTATTAAGTCGTGCAAGAATCAGATAATGCAGTTCTGCCCACTCACATTGATTAATCGGTCGGAAACTCTCCGAGAAGACTTCCGTTCGAGCAAGAAAGGCGATCCCACTTGTACATAGTGCCTATGCGGAGCGGGGCACTACATACTTACCCACCAACAAAGAGTTTCGTCCTTGAAACTCAAGGAGAAACTCACGAAAATACAGAGCAGCGATAGTCCTCATCCCTCACCTTCCTTAATCAAAACTCAGCAAATCCAGAAATCACAATTCACATCTCAAGCAATGAAAACAAATCCAGAAAACTTTTTGCGCGCATCTTTGAGAATATCTATGGACTTATTGTATGGAACGTTTATTGCAACACAATCACTACTCAGAGTCAGAGGAAGCGGAATGGGCAAAGAATCGAGTCGCTCTGATACCATTATGTCACGCCCCGGTCCCGCAGGGCCGTTCGTCCTCGCTTTGGTCCCTACGGAACCGATCGTCCTCGCATGGGCGTGATGCCGTGCAAGCCTAAAGTGCGCTTGCACAAGGCCAAAGCTTTCATACAAGGGCAAGTAAGATATTTGATACTGAAGCAGCGGTATACATATTGCAGAAAAGTGAAGATCACAATGGCATATGGAAATAAGCTCTTTTTATTGATAATCGAAAGTGTTATAAGCGGCACATGGCCGAGATTATAATTCGCTCAAGCACTCTTCTCTCGATTACAATAACACCGTTCCATACATTATGTCCCTCTATACAAAAGCAGCTCAAAGCAGGCACAAACTCGATGCGACTCGAGGCATCGGCTCCAGATTTTCGGCTCCTTGGGATGAGGCACAGCTATCGCTTCCTCGGACGAACGAGCACCTGAGAATAAGCAAACTGTTGGTGGAACGGTGTTTAATTGTTGGTGGAACGAGCACCTTTCGAAAGGGTCCTTCTGTCAAAGAGGTGTAAATAACCTTAAGCAACACGGTATTTAAGTGTCTTCGTACCACTACTAGCTAGAATTCGTCCCCTACAGCTAATCTGAGATGGTCGATACAATATAGAATATAGAGTAATAATTATTTGTCACAAATTATTATATTAAGTCCAAAATCCTAAAATCTAGACTTACAAAATTGATCTACCTTTATATAGAGAATTGAGTCTCTAATGAATTATGGTTCAAAGGAATCGAATTCGGGCAAAGTTCGGACCGAACTCGGGCTGAAATCGGTTGCCTTTGTTTCAGAATTCGAAATAAAACACAACTCCTTATATTTACCGTTGATCATCAAAACCATAACCTACGAACATCAGCCCCTTCTTCCTTCTCCTTAGAATCTAAATTTCCTAAACCCTAGTTTTTGGTTCTTTCTCCTCAACAGTTCTCAATTCTCCAAACTTTGGATTCAGGTGGATTTTAAGGTTCTTTATCACATTTTCTATCTATTTTTAGGTATAATTATTCTAGGATCGAATATAATAGAATATACTCTAGATGGGGGTGAATAGAGTAAATGTGCGTGCAGCGGAAATAATAAACCCTAATTAAAAATTCTAAGTCTAAGATAACTTATAAACTGTTGTAACATATAATAAATAGAGTATAAACAGATTATAAGTAAGAGTTAATAAGAGCAAACGCAAACACCAAAATTTTATCCTAGTTTTCCTCTGAGATGACTAGTCCAGATCCGAGAACTCTAGCTCAGAGTTGTATCTACTATAATCACCAATAGTGAATCACAAGCTTTAATCAAAGGCTTACAAACTTCTTACAACATCGAGCTTTAATCTGAAGGCTCGAAAGACTTCACACGTGCGTTTGATCTGAAGGGCACGCGACTTCAAACACTAGAGAACTTGACAAACCAAGATTTTACAACTCGATTAGACTTCTAAATCGGAACCGCGTTGGTACTAGAAAGCTGGAAGTTGATCTTTGGAATATGAAAGGTTTATAGCTCAGGGTAACACTCAAGAATATATGAGAAGAATAAAGAATGGATGAGTGATTTGGAATGGAGAAATTTGTCAAGTTTGGTCCGAACTCTGTTGGTCTGTTTCCAAAATATTGGTTTCATGTTTGGTTTGGTTCAGGTTGTTTTGATTGGACTAGGTTCAGGTTTAATATGGGCTTGAGCTTCCTAGTTCCAACTGTGAACCCAATGTATATTTGTTCCTATAAACAAAATATAAAATACAAAATAAAAGAAAAAAACCAAGAGCACTTGATGACGCCAATCTTCTGAAGCATCCACTGACTTGAAGATGCATTTTTCCCTTGACGGCAGTTGTCCAAAGATAGATAGATCTGAAAATCTGTATACCTTTCAGGGGCTTCGGCGCTGCGCACTCGACCCTCGTCCGCTGACCGGACAGCGAAACCCCCTAGTGCGAGGCTCCGGATAAGTCGTAGATGGTTGGACAAAATCTTCTGGTATAACGTCGTCTATGGCTCATCATCTTTTCTTCACTGTATATGTCCATTGCTTTTCTACAAATACGTGTTAGATGAAAAAAGCAATATACAGAAGCAAATATGATAACATATAAGATCATATATGGACAATGCTGAATTTAAGTAGAAGTTACAAGTTACTATAGTAATTGCACGATTATCATAATGTTAAACTTAATCGATTAGCCATATTCTAAAACTCAACTTAAACATTGGGCCAACAATCTCTCCCTTTTTTATTATGCCAAATCAGTTAAGTTTAAGACAGATATAATCGATGTGTATATCAAAACAATAAGCATAAATCACTATAAGTATACTACTTAAACATATACTTACATACTTAAACTTACTTCTCCCCCTTTGACATGATAAAAAAGAAGCTCCCACATAGGTGAATATGCACACATACTACATATTTCTCTTCCTTTGTCAACAATTTAGTTTTTGGCTCCCAGGCAAACAAAAAATATATCATGAAGACAATGTGAGTAACATACAACATATAATATGATCATGTGTTAAATGAAGAGTAAGTAGCTAACATATCATCATAAAAATAATGACTTGCATATCATAGCATTGACTTATATACTTACCAATTGAAGGTAACTAGATGTAGACTTATTTAATGCATAGCATAAAATTACTATTAGATATTGGGTAACAATAATACAAGAGAAGCCAAATAAACAATTTCTCTCAGATATTCCAATCTCAACATTAAATCATATATCACAGTCTAGTATCGAATCATAAATTGTAGTAGAAAAGACAATATGCATATCATTGCAACTAGCCAAAGTCTAAATTTAAACTAAGTAACATAGTTATGAGATAATTAAAATACCCAAAGTGACTAATAGTACTTATTATAGTGTCACAGTTTATACTAAAAGTTGTTAACTTTAAGTCAAAAAGTAGGGCTCAGATTTATTGTTGTATTCTGAAAACAATTGCAAATAGACCTTAATAAATCTTTATTCAATAAAGTATTGATCATCTTGGATTAGCTGTAGGGGCCGGATCTCAGCTAGCGGTGGTCAGAAGACACTTAAGTACCGTGTCACTTAGGCTATTTATATATTTTGACAGAAGGGCCTTTTCGGCTTATAACCAAAAGTAATTATAACTTTAAAGAACTTTGATTAAAAGGACTTTAAGCAAATTATATCTTTATACAACATCAAAATCCAGAATCCTAATTCTTGACGAATAAAATTTACTGAAGGATATAAAGCATATATAGACAATTCTGTCATACTAATAGAAGGAAAATGAAACCATATTGTGAACTTAAGCTAATTAACTAGTCATGCTGAATAGAAGTAAATAAAAGAAAATTAACTAAGCATCCTTGTATTATATATCATACTTGAAAAAATATATAACAACTTAAGATATCAATAAGAGAGAGTAATAAGGCATTGATAAAAATATGCTGGATTCTACAAATTTATTCATTCTAGGAAGAATCAATTTTTATATTACCAAAATTGCTCAAGTAGCCATATTTATGTTGGTGTAATTGCTTGAAAGATGACCTTTGTAGCTTTGTAATCACCAACACTCTCTTTGGTGCTAAATCCTGACAGAAAGCGTTCTACCTACATCATTAGGCAGAAACTTTGCTATCTAAGATTTGGATCCGTATTTGTTAGCTTTTGGTATCCACATAAACTTGTTCATACTAACCAACTGTTTAATATTACACTATATGTCCTTTCTATCCACAATAGTGATATGTAACATGGACATTAGTGTTAGGTGTAGCATGGTGAGTATGACTATGTAATGTGGTACGTTGTGTCTTGCATGGATACTTATAATAAAAAGCTTGATTGTGAGAAGCTTTAGCTTTGCTTGCTTCCTTTACAAATGATCTGTCGTGTGTGACTTTGTGATGAGTCACGTGACTTATGTTAGATTGAGTCATAGATTGCATTAACTATTTTTCTAATCTAACCTCTAAATTTTAATAGTTAGCATATAAATTATCATATTTAACAGTAAGAGTATCAATTATTTGTGAAGCAATAAAATACTTCTTTTTTTCTGATTCCAATTCCTCCATAAAATTAGCATTTTCTTGAGTGCTTTTATCAATGCATTCAAGTGCCTCATGCAATCTAAGCTCAAATATGGAAATCTCAGCAGAGTTATCAGAAAAGGAAGTATCTCTAACTTTATCCAATAAACAAGTAAGCTTTTCATTATCAAGCTGATAAGACTTAATATCTTTTCTAGCTTGCTTATACTTATTCCTAAGCTTCTTGTAATCATCAAATAAAGCATTGAAAGTATCAGATAATTCATCATTAAAAAACTCTTCAAATAATGGATTATCTGTTACCTCGCTTATCATTAAGCATAAACCTGTAGTATGTCGAGGCCTTTCTTTTTCCGAATTGCTAGCTTCACTTTCGCACCAAATGTTGGTATTTCTTTCTAAAATTTTTGCTCTCTCATTTGTTGATGTCATTAGGCACATATTTGTACAGTTGTGAGAACTTTCTTCTTCTTCAATATCCCTTGCTTCATTTTTACACCAAATGCTTGTATTGGCATAATTCCTTGAAGATGTTCTCATTTTGCTTGAGTGTTCATTGTAATTCTCTTTTTTTGGTTTAGGGCAATCTTTTATCATGTGGCCTGGTCTTTTACAGTTGTAGCAAATTGGTTCTTCTTCAAGATCTTTCTTCTTTCAGTTTGATTTCTTAAACTCCAAGAATCGTCTGAATTTCCTCAAAATTTGGTCCAACTTCTCATCGTCTGAATCATCATATGTTTCGTCATCTTCAGAAGTATTGACAGAATCTTTTTTGTGATACGCCTTGAATCCGATGGACTTCTCTTTTGATGTTGATTCTTCAAGGTCTTTAAGGTCTAGCTCATGCTTCATCAGCTTTTCCATGAGTGTTTCCAGCGACATTGTGGTAAGATCATTTTTTTCAATGATTGTAGTTGCCTTGGGGTTCCAGTTCTTGGTGAGTCCCCAAAGTACCTTGCGGATTTTTTTTATGATTTGTATACTCCTTGCCAAGAGATGACAAAGGATTTACAATATCTAGGAAGCGCATAAACATTTGGGTGATGGTCTCGTTTAGCTTCATATTAAAAGGTTCGTATTCTTGTGTCAGACGAATGATCTTTGATTCTTTCACCTGGGTGGTTCTTTCGTAAGTTACCTCAAGAAGCTTCTAGACTTCATGTGAAGTTGTACATGTTGATACTCTGTTGAACTCAGTCTTGTCTATAGCACAGAATAATGCATTAATAGCCCTAACATTAAGACTAGCATGTTTCTTTTCTAAATCAGTATATCTATCATTGGGGTTTTAACAAGATTCCCATAAATAACTATATTAGCTGGCTTTTTGTAGCCATCAGTGACAATTGCCCATAGATAAAAATCAAGAGATTTTAAATAAAAGCTCATCCGTGTCTTCCAATATGTGTAATTGGTACCATCAAATAGGGGTGGTCTATTTATAGACTGGCCTTCACCATTATTGGTATACAAGGGTCTCAAGGTTGCCATATAAGTATACTAGGATTTTAAGCCTGTATCAAGAGAGTACCTGCTCTGATACCAATTGTAGGAGCAATTGGGATCAGAAACCAATTTAGAGAGTACCTGCTTTGATACCAATTGTATGAGCAATTAGGATCAGAAACCAATTCATAGAGTACCTGCTCTGATACCAATTGTAGGATCAAAATATAATAGAATATACTCTAGGGGGGGTGAATAGACTAAGTGCATGTGCAGCTGAAATAATAAACCCCAATTAAAAATTATAAGTCTAAGATAACTTATAAACTGCTGTAACAGATAATAAACAGAGTATAGGCAGAGTATAAGTAAGAGTTATGAAGAGCAAACACAAATATCGAGATTTTATCCTGGTTTTCCTCTGAGAGGACTAGTCCAGACCCGAAAACTCTTGCTCGGAGTTGTATCCATTATAATCACCAATAGTGAATCACAAGCTTTGATTTGAAGGCTTACAAACTTCTTACAACATCAAGCTTTGATCCGAAGGCTCTAAAGACTTCACACGTACGTTTGATCCGAAGGGCATGCGGACTTCAAACACTAGAAAACTTGACAAACCAAGCTTTTTAGAACTCGATCAGACTTCTAAATCGAAACCGTGTGGCACTAGAAGGCTGGGAGTTGATCTTGGAAATATGAAAGGTTTATAGCTCAGGGTAACACTCAAGAATAGATGAGAAGAACGAAGAATGGATGAGTGATTTGGAATGAAGAAATTTATCAAGTTCGGTCCAAACTCTATTGGTCTGTTTCCAGAATATTGGTTCCAGGTTTGGTTTGGTTCAGGCTGTTTTGAGTGGACTAGGTTCTGGTTTAATATGGGCTTGAGCTTCCTAGTGCCAACTACAAGCCCGATGTACATTTGGTCCTATAAACAAAATATAAAATACAAAATAAAAGATAAAAGATAAAAGACCAAGAGCACTTGATGATGCCAATCTTCTGAAGCATCCGCTGACTTGAAGACGCATTTTTTTACGACAGTTGTCCAAATATAGCTAGATCTGAAAATTTTGATACCTTTCAGGGGCTTCGATGCTACCCTCTTGACCCCCGTCTGCTGACCGGGCAGCAGAACCCCCGAGTGCGAGGCTCCGGATAAGTCATAGACGGTTAGACAAAATCTTCTGGTATAACACCGTCTCTAGCTCATCATCTTTTCTTCACTGCATATGTCCATTGCTTTTCTCCAAATACATGATAAACGAATAAAGCAATATGCAGAAGAAAATATGATAACATATAAGATCATATATGGACAATGCTAAGTTTAAGTAAAAGTTACAAGTTACTATATTGATTGCACGATTATCATAATGTTAAACTTAATTGATTAGCCATATTCAAAAACTCAACTTAAATATTGGGCCAACAATAATCTATTTCTCTCCATCATCTTTCTTTTAAATGGCTCCTAAGTTGTTTAAGAAAAAGAAAATTGCTGGTTAATCATCTTCTTCCAATGTTCAGGAAGACATATCTTATTCCTTGTTCAGTCCATCAATGTTCGATGAGGGTGATTATGATAGATTTTTATTTTCATCTCTTGAACAATCCATAGAGTGGTTTGATAATTTTATTACCAGGACTGTTTATTTTGGAAACCCTATAAATTTTACTCTATTTCCTGCTTATCTGCCTACTTTACGTGCTTTAGGACTTGATAAATTAGTTATTTCTCGATTTCCAATCTATATTAATGCTATCAGAATATTTTATTGCAATCTCATATATGAAGATGATTCCATTCACTCTCGTGTCGGCGGGATAAATATTAACTTTGATGCTGACGATTTTGGAGAGATCCTTCATATTCCAAACGATGGTGAACCCCTTGTCGACATCACCAAATTCACGTTCCCTAATGGCATAACTCTAGATTCCTTTAAGGATTCCTTTTGTACTTTTGTCCCTCGTTCTCAGGGTAACCTTAAAGTCAAACACCTTAACAAATAATTTTATAACTTACATCACATTTTTTCTCTGTGATAATTCCCAAGCAAACCTCCACTGATGACATCACAAACTTAGAACTTTGTGCTATCTATTATCTCCACTTTGGGATTCCATTTAGTTTTTCAAAGACTATCATTCAGACTATGGTTAGAGCTTATAAGAACAGACGAAATATATTGTACTCCATATATTTACCTATTATATTTTAACACTTTGACATTCCATTAGATGATTGTCCCTATCTAGCAGAGCCCTCATATCTCTTTACTGCCCACATGACTGACCTTGCTCTGCCACATGTGCCACATGTTGATGTTATTTCTAGTGCTGGCCCATCTGCACCACCTGCACCTCATGTTGCTTCTACCTCAGCTGCTCCACCCATCACTCTTGAGCACCTCCACACTATGCTCCAGGATCATTTCTGTTTTTAAGACGATCGCTACAGACTAGAGGATGAGCGCTGTCGTGCTATGGATCACCGCACCACACTCCAGGCTCAGGCTATATCCAACTCTTTTATGGATATGCGTTACAGCTTCTCTCAGTACCCTGGCAGCGGACCGATTCACATGGTTCGTGATCCTTCCTTCACTACCAGAAAAAGTGAAATTAGCGACGTCCAAAAACGTCGCTAAAAAACCTAAAATCGTTGCTAATTTGGTTTAGCGACGTAATTAGCGACGTTTTAAAGCAGTCGGAAAAAACCAAGTCGCTAAAACAAAAAACGTCGCTAAACGTCGCTATACCGACGTTTTTTAGCGACTTTAATGTGTCGCTAAATTTAGCGACGTTTTACGACGACACGTCACTAAATAGCGACGTTTAGTAAAGTCGCTAAACGTCGCTGATTAGCGACGTCTATCGCGACGTTACACCGACGTCTTTAATGACCTGGCTATACTGCCATGTCAGCAATTGGCGACGTTTAGCGACGTCCTTAGCGACGACATTAGCGACGTCATTAGCGACTTTTTACAGCATCGCTAATTAGCGACTTATTTAGCGACGTAACTTATCGTCGCTAAACGTCGCTAATAACGTCGCTAATTTTAAAAAAAATAAAAAAAAATAGTTTCCAGAAGCAAACATTGGTGATTTCCTGCAGTTTTACATCATCTTCATCATACACACCAACATGATTCAATCTAGTTAACTATATAATCCAATTAATTTAAAGACCATAAGAAGTATCAATCCAATTAAATGTGGATAACTATATAATCCAATTAAATTAACTAAAAAATTAAAGACCACAAGAAGCATCATACATCATGTGTATTGTTGAAGTATTAATAATTCATAAATAATAATAAAAATAACTAAACTACTACGGATCTGCAGGAGGCTGACCACCGGCGCGCTTGAAGGATAAGAACTCCTCATACTCGTCCCGTGGAATCGACACCGATGTCGATGGAGAAGGCAGTGACGTCGGTGGAGGCCGTGCCCGCTCCAAGTCTGCGAGTCGCTGGTTGTAAGAATCCAGGGTAGATAACAGCCTCGTATTGCTATCACCCATTGAATCCTGCATCCTCGTCAGCTTCTCGCCCATCGATAGTTGTGACGTATGCATCCTCGTTAGCTTCTCGCCCATCGATAGGTGTGACGCCTGCAGCTCCATGATGTTGCGATCATTGGAGGCTCTAATATTATTTGTTAATTCCCGTAGCTCCGTCATGCTGCGGTCGAGCATATCCAATCGTGCGATGAGCATCGGATCGTCCGCCTGCGGCTGGGACCGGGACTGGTCCTCCATACTTCGTAGCAAGTCATCACGGAGAGACGCAATCTGACGGTCAACGGCCTCCTGGACGGCCTCCTGGACTCTGGCCGACGGCTGCGAGGGCTGCGACTGCGAGGGGTGTGTGGAATACGCAGCTGTCGGGGAGGCCCTAGATGACTGCGATGCAACCAGGGCGCCATAGGAGCCCGTACCGTAGTACGTACCCCTCTGGAGACCACCAGCTGCGGTCACCCACAGGTCGTCCGCCGACGGAGATGGACCGGGCTGCGACGAAGCACCAGCCTCTCCAGGTGTAGGTGCACTAGCAGTCGCCCGCTCACGAAGCCTAAGATACTCGGCCTAGAAAAGGTTTGGAAACTCAATAATTGCCTAAGTTATATTAAAATAAACACAAAGTAAAGTAATACTTACATAGGTCTGTGAGGCCCTCTCATCAATGAGATTTCCGTCCTTGCGATGGGTGGCCAAGAAGACGGTCACCATGTAAGCATCGTGGTCTTGGACATCCATATACGGCTCCACATAGGGCTCCGACTCCGATGCTAGAGATACAAGTTCTCCGTGCGCGGTCCACTGATAGTAATTCGGCGTAAAGCCCTTCGAGTATAAATAATATGTAACTTCCACTTCTTGATGATATTTCCTGTTGCGACATCTCACACACGGACACTTAATTTTGGTACCGTCCATGTACTGAGGGAACGCCTTGGCGAACTGCAGGAACTGCTGTACACCCTCAATGAATTCATCCCGCACACCGCACATGTCATCAGGATGACGGTTGTACATCCACGAACGATGACGCAGATAGTAATTCATATCCATTCTAGAAACTTCTGCAAAATTGACAGTATGTATCATATAAATCATGTGACATGCAAAATTAACCGTACTATAAAAATCATAACTGATATAATACATATTTTTATTTATCAAAACTGCAGCTGCCCCCAACCCCATAGTACTATGAACTGCACTATAAGTGTGCAGTCAACACACTACAAATAGTGTGTCATACTATAGAACTGCAGCTGCCCCCAACCACACTCCTAGGTCAGTGTCCGTTATGGGAAAAGCAGTCATGGCATTGCACTAAGGCACCTGGTGCTTGAACAATTTTTGCATCAAAAGTTTCCCAAGTACACGGGCTATTGCTCTATAAAATGGATAACCCCATGCATTGTGGCTGTACTCACTCACAATTACCGGCAGATTACTGCACTCCCTTTAGTAAAAAAAACTAACCCCCCAAACTGACACACTGATACACAGATACACTCTTAAGAATTCTGTAATCAAAACTCACCTAGTACCAACAACACCTATTAAGTACTCTAAATTCTATACTTCATATAAACACTCCATCTATACTCATATAAACACTCCATCTATACTCATATAAATTCTATACTTCCAATCCTACAGATTATGTATGCTGGCCATCAAATGATCACAGCAGTTTGCTTACCATTTGATCTTTCTTCTACTTCTTGTTATTTCTTCCTTTCTTAGATATTTTTTCTTTTCTGCTTTCCTCCTCCGTCATCTTCTTCTTTTTCTTCCCTTCCTTATTTCTCCAGTCTTGAGAATTTAGTTTGCCTGCTTAGCTCAAGGTTTGAGCTATGTCCTCTCCATCTCTTAGAGGTTCCTCATTCTCTTCCTGAAATATATTTTTGACCGCTACCTTTTTCATCAATAGTTGAAACTATTTCTTTTGATTTTATTTGATTTTATTTTCGGTAGTGATTTCATTGATACAAGACTTGGAACCCGATGGCGGCTTGATGTTTTGTCCAGGAGGATACTAATTCGAGTCACATAACCAGCCTTTGCATAAGTGAGCAATGTTACCAATATCTTGAGAATCTTGAAATCTTGCATCAAAAGAAGCCTCATGTCACTGAGGCACCCTCTCTTTAGCTATTTAAATAGATTGTGTATTACTAATTACAACATAAGATATTAAAACTGGTTGTTGATCCAACAATTATTAAAGGTGTTAAATTAGGGTCATATGAAGTCTCCCCCTGCTCACTGCTAGTAAGCAGTGCTCACTGCTGCTGTTACCTCTCTCGTCGACTTGGGCCAGTCGGCCCTAACCCTAACCCTAACCCCATGTCAAAAAACCTAACCCTAACCCTAACCCTAGGTCCTGATCAGTGTCTGTGTCAGTGTGTGTGTGTGCCGTGTCTGTGTCAGTGTCTGTGTGTGTGTCAATGTCACATGTGTCCTGTGAGAGAGAGAGAGAGAGAGAGAGAGAGAGAGAGAGAGTAGGGTTTACCGGAGTAGTCGCGGTGGAGAGACGGTCGACGGAGCGCGGGGGGGGAAGGAATTTTCTTTTCGAAATTTCGAACAGACGGGGAAAAATGAAACCGAGCCCTAATTAACAGTATTTTAGCGACGTTTAGCGACGTCCAAGAAAAACGTCGCTAAATTAAATTTTAGCGACGTCAATGACGTCGCTAAACACGTTGCTAAATATTTTTAATATAAAGGTCGCTATATACGTCGCTAAACGTCGCTAAATTAGACATATTAGCGACGTTTAGCGACCTTAATTGAACTTATAGCGACTAAAGTTTTAAAATCTTAATAAAAGTCGCTAAACGTCGCTAAATGTCGCCATTTAGCGACGTCTAGCGACGTTTTTTCATGGAGTCGCTAATTTATTTACATTAGCGACGTTTTTGCTTGGAGTCGCTAAAAATGCGTCGCTAATTCCGCTTTTTCTAGTAGTGCTTTACTGGATATCGCATTGATGATCCAGATGCTCAGAGATACTTTGATCCTGCTGCTAATTTTTATGATCCCAACCGTTCGGTAGAGACAGGTGATGATAATCAGTAGTAGAGTAAAGATTATTAGTTTAGCATTTAGTGATAATATTAGCATTATGAGATGATGTTAATCTCTATGAGTTGTTATTACTAGTTATGCTTCTTTTATGAGACTTTTATGAGATGTTATCTTTAGATCAATGATGGTTTTAACTCGGTTAACTTTTGGCAAAGTTATATTGCTCTTCATTTACAAAATGTTCCTATAGAATGTTTTATGGTTGCTTCCTTTATATTTGTTTTTGTTTATTATGTCATTCCTTGCGTCACATTTTTTGTTTACCTTGGCTCCAACTTTACGTGGGAGGTTTCACATTTCGATCAAGTGACAATGGGGGAGACATACATATCGAGATATCAACATTGCAAGCAAGTTATTATTGTGGGAGAGCAACATATCGAGATATCGGGAGGGCAACATATCTATTATTGCATGAACAATATATATATATATATATATATATATATATATATATATATATATATATATATATATATATATATATATATATATATATATATCTTATCTTAGTTGTCGTATCAGTCGCATTTTTATTAATTATCAAAATGGGGGAGATTGTTGGCCAATCTGGTCATGGTCAAACCGATTTTAATAATCGATACATTACAACTTAGATGAATTTGTTCAGAAAGATTCTGCTACAAGATGATTCTGTTTGGGTTACTCTTTTTACTATGTTATGTAATTTTTACTTTTTTGAGTCTAAGGACTTGTGTGAGTTGGAACAAAATTTTGGCATTTAGATTGAACCTATATCCAAAGTCCACTCATACATAAGCCAACCCAGACCAGTAATTATTTTGGATTCGAGCCTAAACCCAAACCCACTCAAAAATCCAAGTCAAAACAATCTGGAAAAATGACCAACCGAACTCGGTACGAGTTCTGCCCGAACTCGGTTACCCTGAACCGATTTTCTAGTCAGCCTCCCCTTCCGGATGACCAGGCTCTAACATTCGAATTTATGAACGTTAAAGCATCGGACCTCGGCCCGAACTCTGCTCAGAAAAATCCTATAAATAGAGAAGAATTTCCATATTTTAACATAACTCATTCACTCAAACATTCTTCTTCTCTATTACTCAAAGAGCTTTAATCTTTCTCATTCTCAAGACAACTCAATTTCCTTCTAAGTGCCCAAGTGTCGTTCCGATTAGAAGTTGAGTCGAGTTGTACTAGCTTGGTTTAAAAGCTGCTTTCTATTTTTGTCTGAAGTCTTCGAGCTCTTCGGATCAAAAGCTCGTGTTGTAAGAAGTTGGCGTGCTCTTCGGATCAAAGGCGCGTGTGTACCCTATTTCACAAATAGTGGATTAACACCGAGCAAGAGTTCTCGGGCCTAAACTAGTCCTCCACGAGAAAAACCAGGTTAAAATTCTATATGTTTGAGTTTGCTCTTCTGAACTTTAATTATACTCCGCTTATACTCTGATTATATTTATTGCTGCAGTTTATAAGTAGTTCTTAAACTTAGAATTTTAAATTGGTGATTATTTTTCACTGCACACGCACTTACTCTACACGATCCTACATGTGAAAGTAACTAACTACTACTATTATAATACGGCTTAGAAATGGCTTAAAAATGAGCCGTCTAAGTCGTATGTATATCATCAATTATTAATATTTAAAATTTTAAAAAATGAACTACTATTCTTTTCTTGCATGTTTTGAGGGGAAAAAATCATCTTAATAAACAAATCATAAAATATATTCAAAACTTAAATTATATTTAAACTAACTACAAGATATTATCTAATTAAACACATATCTAAAATTTAAAATATATATTTTATAACATATTATCATTAAAATGTATTCAAATTATATTTAAAATATACAAATATAATTTAAATGTTTATCTAATTTTTAATAATAATATAAACAAATTTATACGTGGTTCTGCGTGAATTTACTTAGTATATATAGTGTTGATGATGAGAGTTGGACATGGCGTTATATTATCCAACACTGGCTTAAATTGAATTATATATGTGGAGAAGTCTAGTGCTTTACTGTGACAAAGATGGTGCCTTCCTAAACCTATTCACGTTGGCGCATTTTATGGGACCCTCTTACACGTTATGATCATGAAGAGGGCGCAATTAGAATACAAACAACTTTCAAATTGATCGGATGCTCTATTTTTGGGTATATTTTTTAGTGTCTAGATTCTGAATTTTATATCAATTTAGAGTTTAAGATGTGACATATTCAATTAAAAGTTTTGGATTCTGAACTTTTATTTTTAGTTTTATTTTTTCTATTATATCCTAAACATGAGTACAATAGCAACAATCAACACATGTTAAAAATGAGAGTATAATAGGAAAAATGAAACAAAAAATAAAAATTCAGGATCCAAATTTTTTAGTTGGACATATCAGCACTTAAACTCTAAACTGGAATAAAATCTATGGTCTAAACGCTAATTAGTCCTATATTTTTTCTACTTGTTTGTCGGGGTAATCATGATACAACCCCATACCTGCTAGAAACAAGATCGATCCGAAGGGTTGAGTTGTCCTAGCCAAAGTTAATTTTGGTTGTCTTTAAACATTAGAGATATAAATAAAGGTTTAAGTTGGGTTCGTGTTGGACCGACCCTAAGAAAAACAGATGGCCTTAGGGGTTGCCATAAGGAGGGTGGTTGTCCAAGTCTGAAGTCTTGTCAGATCTATCCTTAGGTCAACCGTGTCTAGAGATACACAATATCACGCATTTGTAGTAACAATATTTATGTTGGAATTTTATCGAGATCTTAGTATTATCATGTTCATTTTCAACTTTAGACAAAATGAGATCCAGATGAAATTAATGTTTTACTTAGTTCTCAATAGAAATTTTTGTTTTAGAATCATGTGGCATGCATTGTCCAGAATGGACCTTCCTCCTTCGAAGGCATTTTAGAATAGAAAATGCTATTTATCATCTAAATTTTTTGAATGATGTCATTTTCCACTATGTAACAGCTAACAAGGCATCTCACGTTACAAATTTAATATTAACATTAGTATTAACAATAAAATTAATATTAACATTAATATTAATTTTTGTGGTGATTAATTATTTGGGTTAAATTTTTTTATGCTAGCCATCATATGAAGTGTCATGTTAGATGTCACATAACGAAAGATAATATTACCCAAATTTTGTAGGTGACGAATAGCGTCAGAATAAAAAGTGACAAGATTTTAAGCATACCTTTAAGGAGGTTCCACTCTTGTGTCACCAAAGTTTAGATATCAAGACAGTTTATTGATGATTTTCAGGTGTCATTTCATTGATTATTGAAAATCAGAAATAAATGTTCAAGTATAAAAATTGAAATATTTTAGTGGATTGATCTTAGTTATTTCTCTCATAAATGCTCTCCTAATAGTTGTTTGTATTAATGAATTATATGTTTCTTTGTTGATGTACTCTACTCCTAATTTTATTAAGGAATAAAGGTTTCTTTTCTGTTTTATTTAATTTTTAATTTTTTTTCTTCTTAATATAAATTTTTAAGGTTTGGGTAGCAATAGTTAACTGATCTCCGGATCTCGGCAAGAAAAATAAAAATAAAGAAGGTTTGACTAACAATGGAAATATATATATATATCATAACAAAGAGAAAAAGTAAAGCACATTACACGAAGAAAACTGTAAATCCCTATCAATATCTAATACTTATTTTAATATTGCTTTAAGAACGGAGAGCCGCGCATGCATGCAGCAACGGCTGTCATTTACTTAATTAAGTCATCTTAAGAAAACTCTTAAGATGCTTCCATCAAAAAAAAAAAAAAAAACCATGGTTTTAATAGTATATTAGCTTGATTTTTGTCTTTCTTTTCATTATATTATGGAACCAAATTAGTGAGAGACAGGTACTGAGGATTGGTCAAACATGCCTACCACTCCCACACCTTCCTTTGTCAATATCATACCTAATTGCCATCTTTCATTTGTATACTTAAAACTAATCACTTACCACCACCGTCACATATATAATATATATATATATATATATATATATATATATAAATATATTCTTGCCAATTGTTAATGCATTAAAGCTTGATTTTCTATTCAATCATCGTAATGGAGTCCAAACCATAACGGAGTATAAATTATATATTCTTAAATATGGGAGAAATGAGGGAGTGCACACATGTATTTTCGGAAAGCATTATTGAAAAACATTTTGTGTCGCGGGAGTTAATAGTAGATGTCGACATAATAGCTTGTGATCCTTAAATAGTACTGCTGATCTTGCTCTCACAATACTTTTGCATACTTTGTGTGCTTTCCCTCTTATTTTTAGTACTGTTTATCCCAACACGATTGTGTGTGTAACCAAAGGAACATTAACAAACTGTATTCCAAGGTCTTCTGTGAACTTCTTTCACAGGGATCGATACTGCTAATATATATATATATATATATATATATATATATATATATCCACCTTGGTTATTCAAGAACTTTCATCGTGTAACCTTATTGTACTCTTAGAATTTTAGTTGTCAAGAGCCTTCAAATGAACCATATATATTTGTGCGTCTCAATCAGCCCTTCATTCTTCAATTCCATCTTAACTTTTGACACGACTGGCGTGCACTACATGCTCATTTTATTCTTATTGAAAACTGACCCATCGCAATCAACTTGGCACAAGAATCTGGATTTATGTAATTCATATATAATCATATAATAAGAATTTTCAAATCGAACTCTCCTAACACATACATATATATATATATATATATATATATATATATATATATATATATATAAAGAGAAGTATATATACATGCCTACCACTCCCACACCTTCCTTTGTCAAGATCATACATAATTCACGTCTTTTGTTTGTATATTCAACTAACCATTTGAGCTGTGTACAGTGCTGCAGAAAATACTAGCTTGACAAAACCACCATTAATGTATTAAATCTCACGTTTGGTTGCGCTTGAGCTCTTTTTGTCATCAATAGAAGAACTTGTAGGGTGCGTACAAAAAAGGAAAAGGGGCCGGGTTAAATCCCTTCCTTAAAATCTATCTTGTCAATTTTGTCTGGCACGAGCAAGTTCTTGATTCTTGTTATTTGGGTGTATAGATCTCTTGAATTGTATATATATAGCCAAGTCAGAAAGGACATGTAGTTTTCCCATTTAAATCTCATGTTTTGTTTATCCGGATATTTGCAATTCTCGGAAAAATAAATTTTTAGAATATAAATCAAACATAGAAATAGGTCTAGGACAGTGCCGGTACCCACTTCTTCGCCTCTCTCTCTTGTGAAATGGATGACCTTGTTGTCGCCTACAAATATTCCTAATGCATAAAGATGACACCAAGCATAAATTATTAGTATATAGTAAATTAGATACCTAACAATATCATCAGCATGAACAACCTTTACCATCAAAAAGTATGGGAAACCTCAACTTTGGCAAGGTTAGGAAAGAATTCCTCTAGGTCCGTCCAGATTCAGTTTTGTAAGTCGGCAAAAGAGTAAGAATTGGTGGTGTTGTCTACAAGTTTGGCTAACCTGATAGGCGTCGGATAATATAAATCTCTCTCTTATCCCTCACCAATACTAGAGTTTAGTGTAGTGGCAGGGGCCTCAACATGGTATCAAAACAACCCAGTCCTATCTCTCCGATGCGTTTTTGAAGCAGATTTTTCAATAAAAAAAACTAAAATTATACCCCCTGCATAAATCCAGATCTCAACCCATAAATGGGTCTTTGACCAGTGGGACGTATTGAATAATATAAATATAGAACTTTCATCCCTCACCAACAATCAGGAGTTCTGATGCAGTGATGGGAAATTTAACAACAGGAAATTTAGATAGTTTAAATTATAATTTGATTGAATTAGTATCTAGACCCCATAAAACTTGAGAATCAAGCTAGGTAGCATGATTCTTGTTGGATTAGGAAATTGGCTAAACCGAAATTTTGGAGCTAGCACTGGTGCTTGAATGGGCTCTACTGATGGAGAACCGAGAATCGATATTTTAGTTCTATCAATTCCCTTATAATCTTCTAGAGCATAGAGATGTAAATAGGCAAATTGATATAGGAACTCTGGAAGACTTCATCCAATGGTCTGTGTATTATTTTCTACACTCAAGAAATATATCGTACACATCAGATTTCAATTCGCCATGGAGTTCAAGTGTTTAACACAGTAAATATGCATGAGAAAGTTGAACCAACATCAACCTCGGAATCGGAATCTACGCTGCCAGAACACTACAAATACTGCCTCCTAAAGATTCTTTTTTACCATGTGAAAATGACACAAATGAGAATCCGGTCAACAAAGCCAAATTTAGTAGATTTTGCAAATCATTTTAGATTTTTTTTTAAGGACTAGTTCATGTCTACTTTTGGACAAATAAATTACCAAATCTAGTCATATCTTTAAATGTTATTTGTTTGATACTTGCCAACCATATTTATACTAGTATTAGGTTAGGATTTTTATATTATGATTTTCTATATGATTTTAAGCTTGAGCTAAACACCGTCCCACATATGAGCAAAAGCTCTCAATCCAAGCCACCCAGTCTTTGATCCTCCTTTTTTTCTTCTTCATTTAGCGATTAGGGACCAAGAGAAGCCTATATAAAGACCATCACTGTAATAGTTTTGACAACTCAATCTTAATACAAACATAAGATAATGCTGGGCTCCTAAAGCTTGTGCACTCGAGACAATCTCGTGGACTCGAGGAGGTGCTCGTGGACTTGGGCACAACCGTTCGCGGACTAGGACAACCAAAGTGTCAACTTCGATAACATAGTTATGCTCCATCAACAACGTTTCTACGCGTCAACTTCGAGAACTATGCATCGACACTTCATCATCCTTCGCCTGAAACTGTATCCGACACCCCCATCCAGTTACTCCATCATCAACAACCCTCATCCCCACGTCCCTACAACATTGTAGGCACCCCTCCCTACACAAGTAGAGGAACCTCACTCATGAGCCGCAATATCCTCCACATTTGCATCATAGCTCTATCCGTAACCTCAAATCCTACTTTGCTATCTCCGTCAACTACAACAACGTTATGTTCGTTCAACGTTGGATGCTAGGCCATACAATATGGAAATTTCTTATAATGAATGGTCGAAGGGAAAAACATAGATCCTATATTTTATCGAGTAGGGGAACAATATTTTGAATATAGTGGAAACAAGTAAAGAAGGCCGATGATCGGCTCAAAAGAATTGCATTATATTGGTGGAGAGGCATACAATTCAATTATTCAGAATTTGGGAAGGTGCCTAGGGGGGTGAGCAACGGTTCGGTTCGGTTCAAACCGAACCGAATATCCAAAAACCGACTAAACCGAAAATTACTTTTTGTAAAACCAAAAACCGAACCGAATTTGTAAAGACCGAAAAAAACCGAACCGAATTAAGTCGGTTCGGTTCTCGGTCGGTTCGATTTTTTAGGTCCAAGTGGTGAGTGTATACCAAATTCATAAAAATCGAAAAAAAAACCAAACCTAACTGAAAAAAACCAAAATTATGTACCAAAAATAACAATAAACTAATTTTATACCCAAAAAAAATTAAATCGGTTTCAGTTTTTTCCTTTTTTTTTAATATAGACTGAAGGGTAAAATAGTAATTGTATCTAACTGACTGATTCGGTTTTCGGTTCGGTTCGGGTTTCGGAATCCAAAATCGAAATCCGACCCGATAACCGAAATTAATCAAATAATAAAACAAAAATCCGAACCGGTTGATTAAAAACCGAACCGAATTTCAATTTCGGTCCGGTTCGGTTCGATTTTCGGTTAAAAATCGAGAATTGCTCATCCCTAAAGGTGCCTATTGAATCGTGACATGAGACACGACAGCCTATGCTACATCGATTTGTTCCTCCCATCGATGTAGGAATGGGTTCCTACAATGTTGCAAAAGCGTAAAGATGAGTGTTATTGACGACGAAATCGCTAGAACATTCTGCATGAATTTGTGAGAATCACGAGCCGTCCAAAAGCCCTTGTAGTCCACCAAGATAAAAAGAATTTCTCTAAGAGATTATATTAAAATTGAGCTACTAAAACTATATATTCTTTATACTTTATGTAGCCTCACAATCAAGTAGAAAAGGAAATATAGAGACCCTAATAATCTAATATAGAAATTTTAAACTAATCCTAAAGAAGTATGAAAAGCAAATATCAACACAAAATATAGGGGAAAAAACAACTTGACTCGTTTGCTTTATTCGTGTAAAAATAGACAAAGTAATCCTAAAAGAATCTAAAATGATTTGCAAAATATAGAAAACCTTGTGCAACAACCAAGACTTAGATCACAACGATATCAACCGAATCCAAGATATCAGTTATCAAATTTAAACTGGAGACATGAGATTCATTTTTTTAATAAGAAGTTTCAAGAAGCCTCTGCCGAGATTGGAGGACTCAACACCACGAATACAACTTTGGAAGGTTCTATTGCTGACATGGAAGCCAGAGTACATGACCTTCACTTGGAATACAAAGGGTGCTAAACATGTGAAGGTGGAAGTGGCTTGACCCCTTAGTTGTAGGTTACGAGTGCCAAAACCATTACGAGATTTTGAAGAAGTTTGTGATGGCTAGAAAACATTAGTGATCCTTATTACTCCAAAACTCTACTGGTGGATTTCTTCTTTAGACATCACTTTTTATCATATCTTTGTGCTGTAAATTCTTAGTAACCTATCTTTGTATTATGCTATCTGTGGTTTCTTCTTAGTAATAAATAATAATATTACAAGTAACTTTCTTACACAAGTGTAAGGGTTCCTGCCTTTAAGGTAAAATCATGGAGGACATAAAGCATTGGAAGGCATAGACACAGTTTATACTCATGGAAAATGGAGTGCCACACAACACTTGAACGTAATATAAATTATATAATTTCAATACTTTTTGTCATTTATGGCCAAGGGGCAATCTAAAAGGAGTTCCTGAAGACAATTTTTCCACACACACTAGAAGTCATTATTGGCAGCATGAACTCTAGGCCTGCGTCTACGTAGGACGATTACTTTGAAATATAATCTTGTTTTCTATTGGTCCAGCAGTACATTTCTCATCAACTAAAATACATAAGTCAGATTAGGGCATTCCAACCGAACTCAAAAGGAAGGTTCTAAACGGTGGTAGGCAGGTACATGGCGGAGAGGGTCCGCATGCCGCCTAAGCGCCTATACATTTCAACGGGAAAAAAAACAAGTTATAGAGTCCAACATGAATAAAATGTTCGTAAAATAGAGAGATGTCAGTGTTGAACACCTGGAATGGAGAACGCAAGTGTGTGTGTGGAGGAAATAGAACAAAAAAGAGGACAAGAAGATGGAATGTTCTGTCATATTATTAAAATGAGTAGTGTGCCTTTTATAGGCTTACATGCATAACTCCTCATCTAAAATCCAGGAGCTATTTTCTCCTTGGACCATGCATCACCACACATATCCCACGGACTTGGTATGCACAAGAATAAGTCTAACAATTCACCTCCTAATCCTGTTGCGTATAGTCTTTATCCCTCCTAAACTTTTGCGATTACTTGATGACGATCATCCCGATCTTGGAGCGAAGCTCCTGGAACCTGACCCGGCCCAGGGCCTTGGTCAGTATATCGGCGAGCTACTCCTCTGTTCGGACATACTCTACCTCAGTTGTCTCGTCCTTGATGCAGTCACGAATGAAGTGGTACCTCGTCTGGATGTGTTTGTTGCGATCATGAAACACCAGATTTTTGCTGAGGGAGATTGCTAATTTGTTGTCGATGCGCAGCTTTACATATTTGATATCGTCGTCCTTCATGTCCGCCAGCAGCTGTGCGAGCCAGATGCCTTGGCAGGCGGCAGTGGTTGCTGCGACATACTCGGCTTCACAGGATGACAGTGCCACCACCTTCTGCTTCTGTGATTGCCAACTGATGGCGATGTTGCCAAGGAAGAATAGTATGCCTGTCGTGCTCTTGCGGTCGTCAACATCCCCGGCCATGTCGTTGTCGCAGTAGCCGACCAGCCGGGGCTCTTCTGCTCTTCGTCCGTAGCGGCAGCCGTAACCCCGCGTACCAGCAACGTACCGGAGTATGTGTTTGACCGCCGCTAGGTGCTCAGTCGTCGGCTTCTCCATGAAGTGGCTCACATACCCGACTGCGAATGACAAGTCCGGCCGGGTGTGCACGAGGTAACGCATGCTTCCCACTATGCTCCGGTACTCCGTGGCATCTGCCGGCGGTGCAGCACTATCTTTGCTGAGCTTCAGACGTGGCTCCATAGGCACATGGCAAGGGTTGCAGTCGCCCATGCCACTCTTCTCTAGAATCTTGGCTGCGTACGCAGACTGGTTCACTGTGATACCGTCTGCGTTCTGCTGTACATTGATACCAAGGTAGAAAGAAAGCAAGCCGAGATCGCTCATCTTAAATGAGCTGCTCATCTCGCGCTTGAACTTGTCGATCTAGCCCGCATTGTTTCCCGTGATGATGAGGTCGTCGACGTAGAAACCCACGAGCAGCCTTGCCTCGCCATGACCGCGCACGTAGATGGCGTACTCCGAGGGATTTCAACTGAATCTGAGTGTGGACATGTACTTGTCTAGCTTCGCGTTCCAGGCTCTCGGCGCTTGCTTCAGGCCGTAGAGTGACTTGTGTAGGCAAAAAACTTTCTGCTCCTCGCCGACGGCTGCAAAACCGGGTGGCTGCATGACGTAGACCTCTTCGTCGAGCTCCCCGTTCAAGAATGCTATTTTCATATCCATGTGATGGACAGCCCAACCTGCATGACCGGCAAGCGCCAGTAGCAGCCTGACGGACTCAAGTCTGGCTATTGGTACAAAAACCTCATCGTAGTAGATCCCGTGCCTCTGCACATACCCCTTTACGACGAGCCGGGCCTTGTGCTTGATGACAACGCCGTGCTCATCCTTCTTCGCCTTGTAGACCCATTTGATTCCAATGGGGCAGTGACCAGCGGGCAGGTCCACGAGCCGCCAGGTGTTGTTCTCCTCAATGGATGCGAGTTCATCCAGCATCGCTCGGCGCCAGCACTCGTGTTGCTCCGCTTCTGAAAAAAATAGAGGGTTCGTCATCCATAGCGAGGAGGAGGTCCTCGGAGTCGTGGTGGTGTACCGACTCAACTTCATAGATGTCTTGCAGATAGCGGTATCGGCGCGGCGGTTCGTTTGGCGGATCGAGCGTCGCTCCTGACGACGGTGAGACGAATCGGATCGGAGCCGCACCCATCGTCTCAGGCATCGAAACCGCTGGCGTCGTCGCGGCTGATGTCGCGGTTGTGCGAGCGGGCGTCACGGCCGGTGGTGGAGACGCATGACCGGTTCCCGCCTGCTCGGGTGGAGAAAGTGTCCGCGTCGATGCGGATGTGGCTGCGCCCATAGCCTCTGGCGATGGACCTCCGTTCTCGGCCGAATCGAACGTGCCGGGAATGAGCTCGTGGGGAAATTCAACAGTGAATGCTTCGCCGATCCCGACGAGGCTGGCGTCGATGTCGATGTGCGTCCAGTCCCACTTCCCCGCCTCGTCAAAGATGATGTCGCGGGTGACATACAAACCACGACCGACTGGATCGTAGGCCCTGTAAGCCTTGGACCCCGCCTTGTAGCCAACAAACACCATTGGCTTGTTCCGATCGTCAAGTTTCTTCAAATTTGGCTGCACCATCTTCACATAAGCAATGCAACCGAAAGTACGTAAGAAACTTACATCGGGGCGCTTATCATGCCATGCCTCATATTGCGTCTTTCCCTTCACTGCGGCTGTTGGCGCCATATTCAGCAGGTACACCGCCGTGGTCACCGCCTCGCCCAATGCCATCGGCATGCTCTTCGCCTTGAGCAAGCTTCGTGCCATAGCTACCACAGTCTGGTTCCGACGCTGAACGACGTCGTTTTGCTGAGGCGAGTAAGACGCGGTGAGGTGGCACTTGATGCCGTGGCGCTCACAGTAGTCATTGAAATCGTTCGACGTGAACTCTCTGCCACGGTCTGTGCGTAGTACACGGAGCTTGTACTTGGACTCAACCTCCGCCGCAACCTGAATGTGTTTAATCGCCTCGCTTGTCTCGTCCTTGGATCTCAGCAGCTTGATCCACATGAACCTGCTGTAGTCGTCGATGAGGAGAAGGAAGTAGCACTTTTTGCCAGGTGTTGCCGGTGAGATGGGACCACACAAGTCCGTGTGCACCAGGTAGAGAGGGTCGGTGGCGCGGTAGTTGGCGTGCCGGGGAAATGATGTGCGTCGCTGCTTCCCGGCCAAACAGCTGTCGCAAAACTGATCGACGTGATCAGTGTGCGGAAGGCCGTCCACCATGTTTTCGCTGCTCAGGCGACTAAGGGCGTCGAAGTGTAGATGGCCATAGCGCGCATGCCAGCGCCACGCCATGTCCGAGCACTATGCCGCGAGGCACACCGGCTATGCGATCCGCAATAGAAGAATATAGACACGATTTGAAGTGCGTGATACCTTAGCGAGGAGGCGACGCTGTTTGTCACGGATTTAGAGCATTCCATCCTCGATTAGCGTGGAGCAGCCGGTCTCGTCCAATTGCCCGATGCTGACGATGTTGCTACGCAACCAGGGAATGTAGTAGACGTTGGTGAGGGCTCGATGTTCTATTCCTTGGCCCATGAACACCACCATGCCCCGGCCTTGGATGTCCACGACGGAGCCATCGCCAAATTTGATGCTGCCCCGCACGCCGGTGTCGAGTTCGGAGAAGACTGCCCGCGCACCCGTCATATGGTTAGACGCTCCCGTGTCGCAGTATCGGGTCACATTGTCGGTGTCCTCCCGTTCCCCAAGCTTTACCATGGTGTACTCCTCGTTGAGCATCACCTGCTCGGTCGCCTCGGCGTGGGTGTCGGGCGTTTCGGCGATTGTGCACACCTGCGCCATCAGAAGCGCCGGTTCATCCTCCTCCACCTGCGCCAAAAGGGCCTCGTCCTTCTTCTTCTTGCGGCATTCACGAGCCTAGTGGCCCAGTTTGCCGCAATAATGGCACTTATCGTCGCGAGTTTCACCAGAGCCGCTCCTTTCGCCACTCAGCTTGGGATCGCGCGCTCCCAAGTCCCTCTCCGAGATGCGCCACTTCTTCTTCTGGCCGCCGTTTCCGGCTTCCCTGCTGGACGAGCCGCCTCTCTGCTGTTTCTTGTGAGCAGCCCACTCCTCCTCTGTAAGAAGTAACTTGTCGCCCCAGGTGTTGCCACTCTCGATCTCGTCCCTGATCTCCGCTGCCTTAAGCCTCCCCGTTAGATCCTCAATGGTGAGCACATCGAGATCCAAGAGGGTCTTGATAGCCAGGGCGGTCTGGCTGTATTTCTTGGGAACAGCCGCCAGCATCTTGAGGACGAGCTTGTCCTCGGAGATCGTGTCGCCGAGTGCGGCGAGAGCACTCGACAGAGAAGTGAGACGCATGGCCAAAGAATCCACGCCCTCACCGCCCCAGAATGCCAGCTGTTCATATTGTTTGCGCAACGACTGCTCCTTTGTGTTTCTTGACGCGATTGCTGCCGACGTGCACCGTCTTCAAAGACTGCCATACCTCCCGCGTCGTCGCCTTGATCGCCAGTGATGAGATTATCGCTGGCGGGACAGAACGTAGGAGAGCCTCCATCGCTTTCCTATCCAGCTCCCGCTCTGTCGTCCCGGTGTGCACCGTCGCCTAGAGACCTCTTGCCTCCAGCATACACTGCATCACCAGGGCCTATTCATCGTAGTTTGCACGCGTGAGTTGAGGATACTGCGTCCCGTCGGACTCCGAAAACACATTCGGGATCACCAGGGTACCTGCCACGCTAAAGTCGCTCGCTAGACTCGACGTCGACACTGATGGAGGTGTGAGTGAATTTTCGTCCGCATCAGACGACATGGCTGTGATATCACTTGTTGAACACCTGGAATGGAGAACGCAAGTGTGTGTGTGGAGGAAATAGAACACAAAGAGGATAAGAAGATGGAATGTTCTGTCATATAATTAAAACGAGTAGTGTGCCTTTTATAGGCTTACATGCATAACTCCTCATCTAAAATCCAGGAGCTATTTTCTCCTTGGACCATGCATCACCACACATATCCCACGGACTTGGTATGAACAGGAATAAGTCTAACAGTCAGCATATTGAATCTCATATGAATATCTTGTCTTGAACTTTCTCTTATTTCCCTGTAGAAACTGTGATGTTTAGTCTCCTTTTACTTTTTACTAATAAAATTTGACAGCTTCGACCACATAGGCATCCACCTAGGCCGCCTCACCTCCGCATACACTGTCAGACCTTCGCCCGCCTAAAGCAGTGCAGAGAGCGGCCGCTTTGCACCTAGGAGCCGCCTAGACGGCCCGTCTCGACCGCCATTTAGAACATTGTTCAAAAGATAACACAATGAACCATAAGTTTCCACCTCTATTGTCAATATGAAACTATTTACCGACCTATCACCCTATACGATGTATTCTCCAATAGCATGTTAGTAAACTAAATTTAAACGGATTTGAGCCAATTTTTAAGTGGTTTAGAAAGTAATACTTTCGTACCTTGAAGCTACAGCTGTAAACCTCAATCTGAATACCATTTAACTCTTCAAAATCAATCATAACTTTTTCGTTTAACATGCCCTACTGAGTAAGCTCTTTGGATATGCATCACCTCTCGGGTGTACTTTAACGACTTCTAGCATTTTCAAATACAACATTTAACATCTATGGAGATGCCATCTAACATCGCTTGAGACCTCAACAACTTGGACAACTGAATTTCTTGAAAAATAGATTTTGTTGTTGTATTTTATATTTGTTTGGAGATTTCTCAATCTTTCTCGATTTTCTTGGGTTCTCTCTAGAGGTTAACAATTTGTACATTAGGAACTAGAATGTACCAACAAAACATGATTTGAGTGTCATAATTGTTGTAAAGAGTTTTGCACTTACTTTCAACTTTATGATGAACTTGTCACTTATTTCTTGGTAATGTTCATTATTATAGCTCACTTTATCCATATATAGAGCTTGTAATAGTTTGCAATCAAACTTCCTAAATAATGTATCTTAAGATACACAATAAGATAGATAATTAAGTAATACATATCTCGATTTGACAACCTAGGTTTGTAGATGTTTTCTTAAGAACGACTTATCCAAAATATGCAATCTATGCCTTTAAATTTGTAATTTGCAAGTTTTGAATCAACAACAACAAAGCCTTTATCCCAAAATATTTTGGGGTCGACTGTTTGATCCTCTTTCTTCCATTGGACTCTATTAAGGGCTATGTCCTCTAACGCTAACAATATACATACCCTTCTTTAACACTTCAAATATTCGTCTAGATCTACCTCTAATCCTAGCTGCTCCATCAACTACTATATTATCGTTCTTCTTATGGGAGCATCTATTGGTTGCATTGTATATGTCCAAACCACCTAAATCGATTTTCTCTCAACTTATCTTCAATTGGCGCCACCTCTAACTTTGCACAGGTATACTCATTTCTTATCATATCCTTTCATATATTGTCACTCATCAAACTTAGCATTCTCATTTTGACTACAATAACTTGTTGAACATTGTTTCTTAATTGCTCAACGATCTGATCCACAAAGCATGGTTGGGCTTATAGAATTTTTATTTCAACTTCACAGGTATTTTGCGATCACAAAATACTCCATAAGCACTCCTACATTTCAACCATTATGTTTTAATTATATGCATCGCATCCTTCTCAATCTCTCCATCATTATCCTAAATACCTAAAATATTACTCTTAGGTATCTCTTGTCCATGTATATGGACTCCTCCCATATTTTTCATTGACTTCGGGTTGAAATTACATTTCATATATTTTGTTTTCGTTCAACTAATTATAAATCTCTCAGATTCCAAGGTTTCTTTCCACATTTCTATTTTAGCATGTAACTCCTCTACTCTCGTCGACCAACACAATATCATCAACACACATCATACACCATAGAACATACTCCTAGATATGTTTAGTAATTTGCAAGTTTTGAATCCATATATGTAATTTAATGTTAGTTAGTTTAAAATCCAAGACTTAAATTTTAATCCAACCAAACACCACATTTCATAGGAACAAAGAATTCATGGGATCAAGGGCAAGTCATGAGGGCAACCATACATGTATTTTTATACACGATACATGATAATCTAAATATTTATGAAAAAATAAGAAAATATGATCCTACATCCAAATGAAAGCATGTGATTTTAAGCAAAATTTAGCGAAAGCCAGAAATCACAAACACTCAAAAATTATGTGCAATGTCCGTGTCATATCAACACATTACACATATTGTTCATTGACATAAGATAGACATTCCAAAATACACTATGTCATGCCAAAACATGTGTATTGTCAGCATCACCATGTCCATATTTGTTGACTTGGGATAACATACAATACATCATCCAACAACAAGGTTTAAAAAAGGCTAATTTGCAACTAAATACCATGAACTATTGCACTTTTACAACTTGCTACCATAAACTTCCAAAATTTACTACATGCTAACATCAACTTCCAAAAGTTTGTAAATTACTAATACCTTGAACACAGGGAATAATCGATAGTTCAAGAATTAACTTGCAAAATTTTGGAAGTTCATTGTAACAATTGTAACAAGTGTGAAACTTTATGGTATTTAGTTGCTAATTAGCCAAACATCAAAGCATGAAACTGATTAGAAATATCAACGATCAAATAGCGTTACTCCACAATCCACCAGGCAACGTCAGAACGTGTGTCGTCTCTGTGTCCTCATGTCCGTGTCCTTCCGTATCCATGCCCCCACAGAGCAAGAGCAATTTATCAACTTAATTGACTTCAAATATAGCATATAGTCTTTTCTGCGATCAAACCACAAAATGCATCAAAGCACAGAAGCGATTTGAATCTAAGAAATAAGAAACACGAACATTGCACCGCCTTAGTGTCACAATCGTGCCCTCTTAAATAAAAATCAGGACACAGAAAATACGTGTCGTCGTGTCCAAATAATCTCCAATTAGTGTCCGTGCAGAATAGACAGCAACCTAAAAAAAAAAAATTGACCGTGGTGAGCATAGACGTAAGCAGTCCTCCACGAGTATATGTGATCGCCAGGCTTCAAACTCTCCCTCCCGATCCTGTTATTTCCCCACAAAATTTCCACCAAAAATGTCCATATTTTCAAACTCAAAGACAAGCAAACCCTAATTTGGAAACGTACCAGAAACTAAAAATTACAGACTCAAGAAATTAATGATCGGAGTCAGACCTGTTCGAAAGAAGTCCCATCGATCCGCCCAACGGTTGAAAATTTGAATATAAAATCAAACAGTTCAATAGCTCATGATTTTTTGGCCCAACGGTTGAAAATTTGAATTAAATCCTGACCAAATTCTGTTTGCCTACAACCTATAAATAAGATTAAAATTCTCATTCTTAACAACACAACCAACTCAACTATTCTTAAGTATTCTATCATATTGTGAGTAAACCTCTAAGCCTTAACTTTTCCATCTCAAAAATCAACTCCCTAGCCTTCCTAGTGCCAAGTGTGATCTTGGTCTAGATGTCTTCTGAGTTATAAAGATCTTTGTTAAATCAGTTACTCTCTCTCTTAAGCTGTGAAGTTGTGAGACTTCGGATCAAAACTCGTGGTGTAAAGAAGTGGCAAGCCTTCGGATCAAAGCTTGTGATTCACTATTGGTGATTATAGTAGATACAACTCCGAGCAAGAGTTCTCGGGACTGGACTAGTCCTCTCAGAGGAAAATCAGTATACATCTTGGTGTTTGTGTTTGCTTTCTCTCTTACTTTATTACATATATTCATAATACTGCTAGTAGTATTCTTACATATGAGGTATATTATAACTGCTAATAGTTGATCACCATTGCATGCCATAGAATTATATTTTAATAGGTGATTTTATTCTGCTGCATACATAAACTCTATTCACCCCCTCTAGAGTTTCTATATACGGTCCTACATCCTATATATACAACCCCAGACCACCCCCTCAGTCATCTCTCCGACCACCGTCGACCGCTGTCGTAGCCGTCGACCGCTGTCGTAGTCGTCGACCGCTGCCGCACGCCGTCGTAAAGACCCGCCCAAATCCCGAGCAGCAGCAGTAGTGAGGTACCCTTCTTTCCACCTCTATATCTTCCTACACAGTAAACTAAACAACAAACCGTCGACTCATATGTGAAGATCACATGACCCCCATGAACCTTGAATAAATAATTTAGTTTATCGTGTCCTATGTCGATTGCAAATTGTGACACAAAACAGGAAAAAAATGACTTAATTTTAGGAACAAAAACTGTTCCAACCTCCCATGTTCGTGTCTAATTTTCTTTCAACCTAGTTAATATTTTAAAATTTTACCTGAACAGACTTCTTGACAACATAACCTAGTTTTAATCCCTTTAAACACTTTCTTTTAATTCGACTTATTTTGTGTTTTATTTGATGTTGAAATCTGTCAAAACATGATTTCCTAAACCCAAATTTTCTTGATACGGGGTGCGTCCCGCCAAACGAGACGACTTCGTCATGTGCAAATTTCACCAAAAGGCGCGTATCGTCAACGCAGACGTGTGAGATTTCGTAAAACTTGATTTGGATGTGCGTGCACACCGAAATCAACGCGTATCCGTCAAAAAAATACTATATCGACATATTTTGACACTTGTCATAACTTTGTGTATGCTTGTTATTTCGCAACAAAACTTACTCCATCGGATTCACAGCATTACCCTGGTCCTGTGACCCAAGTTTGGTTTAATTATGAGAACGTTGACGAAACACCATTTTAATGTAGGTCCCATGGTTCCACTTGACGGGTGATTTCTTGACCGGCTCATTGGAATCCAGTTCTGGATATTCCGTTGGATTCGTATCATCGTTCTGGACTCGTAGACACTAAGTTTGATAAATTTAGAGAATTTTATCTCTGACATATTTTTTGGTATGAAGTAGGCCACATGTGGACCCCGCTTTGATTCGAAACTGTCAATTCTTGTCCTGTGTCCAAATTGGACTTATGGGTAGTTAATCCTAGCTATTTCAAGTATTCTGAGAGCAATGGTGATATTTATTATAGCATCCGGAGGCGTACTTAGAGATTCTATTTTTACCGGAGTAGTTGACGGAGTTTAAAGTCCAGGCAAGTGTACATTGCCAAACCTGCAGAGATCCTATTATATTATTTTCTTGTGTTCTTTCTATATATATACTCTTGTGACGTATCTGTTCAACTTAGGACCGTGAGACGTTGCTCAGCGTCCGAACAAGATTCGGGTGTCGGCACCGTACGCGGAGTCGTGTAACGTCATTTAGAGAGTTGATTCCACGATCCTATTTTTATGTGCTTGCTTTACCAAGTACGACATACCGTAGGACACTTGACACTATTTTATGTGACAGAATCTTTTCTGAGTTATTCATGGTGATTCTGTATAGGCTTACAGGATTCGTGATATGAGACTTGCATATATAGAGATATCATTATGACTCGTTGTACTAGCTAAAGGTCATGATCTTGCGTATTATGGATATGAGACGTTGTGGACATGACACGTGAGGTTACATTGGGTGGGAAGAGACACACAGGCTACAGGCTGATTATATATATACTATACTACTGGAATATATGATACTACTTGCTTTGGCACATATACTGGAGTCGTGATGCTACTTGCTGCTATGGGCTCCCCGACACAGAGCCTGTAGTGGTCTCAGCCTGAGTACTAGTGATGTTCTAATTTGTATTTCACATAGCTGGTTACATAGCTTGCCCTGAGGATCTGTTTTTATTTACTGTATTTTATTTAGCTTGAGTGTTTCTTGTACCTTGTTATGTCCCCTGAGGACCTGGATCTGGATTATATCCCCAGGTACAACAGAGGAGGATTACCCCGAGGTTTACAGGACATGAGCTGACGTTGGAGCAGTACTGGCACCAGAGGACGAGGTTGTGCCAGAGGATTTCTCCTGAGTATTCAGTTACTTACTCAGTTATCTATGCTTATTGTTATTTCATATCTGGATTTGACTTATGGACATATGTATTGATGATATTCTTTTTCCTTTATTGTGTCGGATTGTTCCCCGAGACACTGCTTATGTGGACTTGTTGATGTACTATTTTCTTTATCTATTATCTTGACTGATCTATCATATTGAATTGTGTTTACTTTCTGTAGATGAGACTAGAATTATACTGTGATAGATGGTGTAGACTTGTGTTTATATTTGTTACAGCTTAAGTGCACTCTAACGGTTCCATTAAATTGGGTTTTCCCATTGGAGTTGTGCTGCTGGCCATTACCACATTGCTAGTCCCTTGGTATTTTGGGACTGGGGCGTGACAGATTGTAATATGAATAATATATAAGCTGCATTTTTTTTGAACATTAGCGACATTTAGCGAAGGTTAACGACTCAAAAAAATATCGCTAACATGTATCATAACGTCGCTACTTTGTACGAGTAACGTCGCTAGAAGTCGTTAAACATCGTTGATATGCTGACATGGCAATATTTGTCATGTCAGCTAAATGTCGCTATATTTGTCACAAAACGTCGCTAATAACAAAAAATACTGGCGACGTTTACCGACACCTAAGGCGTCGCTAATATGGCGACGTTACGACGCAAAACATCGCTAAATTCAAAAAACTTGGCGACCTTATAACACCGCCAATAAACATCGCTATAGCGACGTATTGCGATGTTTTACTTGTCAGTGAGTAGCTAAAATGCGACTACCACTAAACGTTGCTAATTACGTCGCTAAATATATTTAGCGACCTTTTTAACCATTTTATTTACGTTTTTAGGCGTCGCTTATATGACATATTTTAGTAGTGGAACCGCTGGGCTACCACTTATGTCTTGTTACTGTTGCCTGCGCTTCGGTCATTCATAGTGTTGCGAGTACCTGTAATAGGGCATGTACACTCCCTTCACATGCCTTAGTTACGGTCGTGTCTATTGAGACCTACCGTTATTGGTGGTTTAGCGGACGAGGGTGTCTCAGATGCATTCACATAGTTGGTTATGATAGATACCCTTGAGCATATTGCTTATTATACTGTTTACTTTGGCTTGTTGTTTATTGTACATTGTTACGTCCCTCTGAGGACCTGGTCCCTTGCTAGTTTTGCAGCATAGTCAGTGGTAGAGTTTTCTGGAGCTGATGATGCATATCGCCTTGTCATGCGGGCATTGGACTCATGTACTGATATCATTTCTACCGCAGTTATGTTAGATCATTTTTCGTTACTATTTCTACTGTTGGAGCCTAATTTTGTAGACTCTTGTTATTTCTTCGAGTCTATTCGGACAAGTATTGAATGGGGTGCACACCAGGATATATTTCGTCCAATCTTGTGTTTTTTTCATTGTGGATTGAGGCTTAGAAGTTTATTATACTATTTAGATAATACAACTTAAGTGCACTCTAACGGGTCCATTAAATTGGATTGCCCATTGGAGTTGTGCTGCTGGCCATTGCCACGTGGCCTAGTCCTTTGTATTTTGGGACTGGGACATGACAAAAAGTGTTAAGCGATATTTAAAATTGTTGAAATTGTTGTAATCAAGATGTTGTAGTGTGTTCGATAGCTCCGATTTTATTGCAAAGAGTAATTGGTTTAAAGCCAAGGCTATCAATAACTTTAATAAAACTTTGATGTATTTGTACTAATTGAAGGTTTAAGTTAACAACACCTTCTTGTATTCATTATAATATTATTTTTTGTTGTGTTTTGACAAACTCAATGATTATACAATCAAAATAGGGGATTGGAAATAGAAGTTTGATTGTACAATCAAAGTGGGGGATTGTTGAGAATTTTAGTTTGATTGTACAGGGACAAACTTTATTTCTTAGATTCATTGTATTTGAACGAATCTTCTGCATATTCGTTGGGTTTGAACGGATCTTTAGATTCGTTGGGTTGAACAAATTTTCATATTCGTTGGGTTATGGTTGTGACTTTTAGGTTTTGTATGTGACTCTTCTTTCAGATTCGTTTAATCTTAGATTCGTTCTAAATGTGGGAAGAGACATAATTGTTCATGAAAAGACATGAGAGTTTCTATATAAACTCGAGTATACCCAAGTCACAAATCACAAATAGCCAATCAATCACAAGCATAACACAAGTTACGACTACTCAACAAGAATAAAAGATTCATATTTGTTGTCTGTATCTTTTGTTCAAGGTTTTGTTGTATCCTCGGAGAAGTATACGCCTAGACCCGACAACAAACTCTTTATGAGTTTGGGTGAATAACTTTCTAAAGAAAGAGTCGACGTACAAATGCGCCTCAAAGCCATTTTTGTTTTTTCTTTATTATTTTTACTAACAATTAATTTGTTGTCTGCTTCTTTTGCTTAAGGCTTTGTTGTATCCTGGAGGAAATATATGCCTGAACCTGACAACAAACTATTTTCGAGTGGGGGAAAAACTTTCTAAAGAAAGTGTCGACATACAAATACTCGTCAAAGTCATTTTGATCGTTTCTTCTTTATTATTTTCACTAACAGCAACATTGACCAACTTCATTTTCATGCCATTGATAATAGTAAGTTCGCAATCTCTTCTTGTAAAATTTGGTGTGTAATGGTCGTGGTCGGCCCGGAGCTTATGTCAAGGCTGACCCTAAGCTCATGGGACTCGAGACGAACTTTCGAGATGTGACCCCATAATGTGAAATTTCTTTATAACTAAAATAAAGGTAATATTGCCACAAGGAATTGAACTAATAACCTCTAGCGTGTAGGTCTAATAAGATAACTACTATACAACTCTTTTGAGTAAAAATGGCTCATAACACATAATGATAAATACTTACATGTGGTATTCCTTTAATCTTTAGATCCTGGACCGTCGTCTTGCATGTCCTGGTCTAGGACTGTCCCTGGTAATTGTATTGATTTTCAAAAAAAAAATGGTATCATGACTTATCTATGGGTCACTAAACAACGCAAAAACGAAATTAACCCACCTAAAGATTAAAAAAAATCAACTAACGCGAGCACCAAGACAATTCAAACACAATATATATTCGGTGACTATGTCAACTGGACAACTTATATAACTCAAAAAGATACAAATTGATTACAATATGTTGTACCCTTTGCCCTCAAGTTCAACCCTCACCAATACGAAAAAGTTGGAAGAGAAGATCTGATCGGAGAGTCATCTTTTTTCATTCAGGGAGATCGTCACAGTGTATATATATATATATATATATATATATATATATATATATATATATATATATATATATATATATATATATATATATATATATATATATATATATACACTGTGACGATCTATATATATATATATATATATATATATATATATATATATATATATATACACACTGTGACGATCTCCCTGAATGAAAAAAGATGACTCTCCGATCAGATTTTCTCTTCCAACTTTTTTGCATGACGAGCCCTAAGAGCAAAATATGAATTTTCTCTTAGAGTTTTATGGACTTGCTCCATCGAATCTTCCGTATGAGCTTTCTCCTGGCAACCCTCATCAACCTCCTTTATATAAGTTAAGAAATCTAATTTAAGGTTTAGGAAAAATCCTAAAATAGCCAACACTAATTCTGGCCATCGATCTATATCTAATTACACGATCAAAACATGCTGACTTTTGGACCCACGTTGGAACCTATTTCCGATAGACGGATATATATCGTTGGTATACTACAATGTACCACCAGACCCTCAGAATTGGATTCTCGAACAAACTGTCCAAAAATCAGTATACCGTCTGTACGACGTCACTAGTATACCGCCGGTAAGTCGTCGTTGTTTTTTTTGTTTAATTTGAATTCCAGTTCAGCCACCCATTCTCCATCGTCTTAGCCGCAACTTCCATCTATGTTTCATGATAAGAGCCTACAATAACTACTACATCATACTCTTACCTTGCCCAACTCGATCATGGCAAAAGTTGAACATTCCGATAACCTCATCTAATTAGTAGCAGAAGGTTTGGTTGAAATAATTGAAGACATTCGATCATACACTATGTTTGAAGCTTACATTCCTCATTCAACTCGAAAAAACTTCAAATTAGTTGAAGACGTTAAGCTTGTGTTTTGTTTACGGAAATTAGTTGAAGACGTTAAGCTTTTGTTTTGTTTAAAAAAATATGCATAAATAATGATTTGAGAAAATCAATGGATAAATATTACTTATATCTTTATCCCACAAATTTTTTATTTTTTTTCTTTGTTGGTCATCCAAACAAAAACGGAACCGAGCTCAACTGACTCATGTGGTCAGTGAAAAGATGTATAATTTCCTTGGCTAGACGGATGGTTTCGGAATCTAACCGAAGGGGGAGTGTGGAACAGTGGACCCAAATGGCATGCAACGCAGCATGTACAAAGTTCCGTACTCAAAAGTTTTTTTTGGGGGGATAAAGATATAAGTAATATTTAGCCATTGATTTTTTCAAATCATAATTTATACACGTTGCGTTGGTCATCCAAACAAAAACGGAACCGAACTCAACTGGTTCTTGTGGTCAGTGAAAAGAGATATAATCTTCCTGGCTAGACGGATGGTCTCGAGATCTAACCGAGGGGGAGGTGTAGGACAGTGGGCCCAAATGGCATGCACAAAGTTTCGTACGTATCGTCGAACATCTCAAAAAAAGAAAAAGAAAAAAATTTAATTTCACTTTTTATTTTGCTCTCCTTCAATTTTTTTTTTTTTTCTATAATTTTTTTGCTTCACCATAAACTATACCTTTATTTTACTTCCCTTTATTCTTTTTCTAAAACCTTTTTTTTTCTCCCCGAAGCCTCCCACAATGTATAGACAAAGACCAGTTTCAATTCAATTGATTTCCTCTTGTGGCTGTGCGTCAATTGATGCGATCCATTGATACGCAATAAAACATGAATTTTTATAAAGGCACAACAAAACTTATTCTGCCTAAATTTTTTGCTTTGTTTATAAGTCTGCCCAGGAACTGTATAAAAGCCAAAGTTTTTTTTTTTACTGTTTTATCTTCTTCTTTTTTCTTTTCGCTCCCAAATTTCAAATATTATTCTCAATCCATATTCATGCCTAAATTTTATCTTCTAGTAACTAAATTTTGGTTTATGATTTATTTTGGGTAGATTTTCGAAGTTTTGAATCCATTTTAGGGTTTTCAACTTCGAAAATTCGCCCACAATAAAGATATGCTAGTATATAGCTTTCCGGATAATAGGTACATCATTATTATCGGACGAGGAGGAAAAAGAAGCAGCAGAATTAGTAGGAGTCGGTTTCTTTCAACGAGTTACATTCTGTTATGTTCGACGTTTACTAGCTTGAGAGGGTGCTTTGGGTTCTACGATAGTAATTGGTGTTTCAATAACTCGCTCAACATTGCGTGCCTTGCGCTCCGACGCAGTGGAACGTTTTCTTTTAGTACCTGCGTCGTCAAGGTCCTTCTTCGGGTCGCGGCTATAACATAAAAAAATATTTTAATTAAAATAACGAAAGAAAAAATTGAACATATAGGACTGTAGAAAAAAAATTTACAATCCTTGAAGTATTCAGGACTGTAGAAAATTTCTACAGTCCTTGAAGTATTTAGGATTGTAGAAAATTTCTATAATCCTGACAACAAACAAGACTGAATACTTTCAACCCGCGACTGTGGCGGAATTTGAAACCATAAAATGGTTAGAAACATCAAAAAAATTCACACGTTGTTCATCCTAAACCTACTTTATGTTACTATACTATCATATTTGGCTTTAACAAGGATTTGGAAGAATATTTATTAAAATGAGATATTAAATACAAAAAAAAAATTTAGAGATGGAGAATATGGAGGAAGAAGTTTGGGAAGAAGATTTGTACTTGATTGTGAAGAAGCATTGAGTGTAATCTCATAAATTGATTGATGCTTGAAATTGGGGGAGGTGGAGAAGGAAGAATTTTAGAATTTTGAAGTTAAGGAAGCAGGAAAAGATTTTTGAAGAAAGAGAGTGAAAGTGAGAATGTTCGGATCGGGTGGGGGGGGGGGGGGTAATCTATTAACTTGTTGGCTGCCCTGATTAAAAATTTCTCTAAATTGGACTAGCCCTAGTAAGTTTTATAGTGCTCCGATAGAAAACATTTGGAAAGTCATATTAGTTTATCTTTTCTTTTCTTTTTCTGAAATGTCCGACGTATGGCTCGGGACTTTGTGCACGATGCGTCCCCGTGGCTCGATCCATCGATCTTATGCCACCCAGTCAGGATCTTATATCTTTTCTCGCTAACCTCAAGAGTCACTCGAATTCGGAGAGGGTCGGAGAGGAAGAGGTGGATATGACTGAAGGTTCGGGCCTAACACTGCCACGTGTGAATCCTCTTGAGGCTATGTGCCGGCCTCGCGAATATGATAAGTGTTCTTTTGGGGCTTTGAGTTATTATTATAAATGCGTGATGAAATGTTAAGAAGAACATCAGGCAACACTGAAGTCAAAAAAAAACATCAGGCAACAAGAGTGTACTAAGACTGATAATAACTTCTTTGGCGGTGTATGTACATTTAAACACTGATGAATGCTCTCGCAATATATATATATCACTCTGAGTTCAGTGTTTGCAGTAAAAGAACGAGGATGTCAATGATTCATAAACAGATATACCTACTAATCAGACTCGACTCAAAATTAATAACATTCAACGTACCCACTTCTCTTCTACATATTACTATTCATAAGAAGAAATAACCCAACTTAATTAGTCGTAGGAAAGAATTCCAGTTGAAAATGTCCATGTCCAAAAGATCTTTATGACTGCAGAGCTAAAAACTTAGCGTGGAATCCTTTCATTCTTGTTGTAATAGAGGGATGCATTGGTTGATGAGATTCATCGTCATCTTCTGTAAGCCAGTCGTGTTCTGATAAAATTTCAAATTTGTCAGAGAAAAAAATTTCTTTTAAATTATAAAATATTGATCATATTGTATATCTTACCCAATATATTCGATACAGATATTCTCTCCTTAGGTTTTTTTTTTAATATTTCCTTCACAAGATTTTGTGCAACAATAGGTACATGCTTCCAAATCCCAGAATCGTAACTGATTTTACATTCTTTGATGTCTTCAATGACCTTCTCCCTGTTGGCATCTGCATATAAGCAAACTTGATTTCTAAATCAAGATTCTTCTAATAAAAAAGTACAAGCACATTACATTTGAAAAAAAGAGGGAAACGAAAAGAACCTTTGGAAAAAGGATGAGAACCCGTAAGTAGCACACAAAGGACCACTCCGAGACTCCATGTGTCAGTCTCATGTCCATGCTCTTGCGTAAAATCCAACATTTCAGGAGCAGAATAGGGCACAGTACCATATGGCTCATTACCAACTATGTTTTTAAATGTTTGTCCTGCACGAATTGCTCATGTGTATTAATTTTACTAAGGTTAAATAAAAATTGGTAGAAGCATCAACATGCATCCAAGAATCAAAATATTTAATAGCCTAGGTTAGGTGGAATGTTCGAATCAAAAACTAAAAAGTAAGTACATAATCCTTATATATATATATATATATATATATATATATATAGGGAATGTATATGTCATCGATGTATTGAATTTTAACTTGTATGACATAAATGTCATATTAGGATCAACTGATCGGCGAATCATACATCCAAACTTTGTAAGGTCCAGGTTCTCAGTTTATGCAGCCTTTAGAGCATTAAGTTGTCATGGGGCATTAGGTTCCATTGATCTTGCTAATTGATCATCAGGTTAGGATTTTTAATCGACCTCGAAAATAGGCTCTAACCGCTGATCCTTGGTTATGGGAAGGGGGTTGTCCTAATATTCATCTACATATTCCAATAGTCTCTCATTGTAACCACCACTTTTTATTTTAGTGGTATTTGGTAATTTTGCAGGATTCTAATTATATTATATTATATTATAATGTATTGTATTGTATTAGTGGTTCATTTAAAATTTATTTGCATTGCCTAGAATTAATTAGTGTTAGTATTAGTGTTAGTTAATTAGAATTAATTAAGTCTAGTTGTCATGAAAAGAATATTCCTTTTTAGTGTAGAAATTCCTCCCATACCAATTAGATTCTTTTTTCTCTCATTTTAAATTTAAATTAGAGAAGGGAGTGGCACAATTAGTAAATTAAACCAATTCCAAGTCCATGTAGTGGCCAACCCTTTCATGAAGGGATTTGAATTCATTTTTTCCCTCCATTTTTTGCTATTTATTTTCCAAGCAACATTCATTATATTTCATTTCATTCCCACCAAATTTTTAGATCTAGAATTTGAATTTCAAATCCATTTCCCACCAAAACCATTCATTTTTCTTCCATTAGAGAGCAATTGTGTCCGACTCGTCTTCCTCGTGTCCTTATTCGGAGTTCTTCAAAGGAGCTACCCAAACACTAGGCAATTCTTTCATTTTCATCAAATTCATGGTTAGGAACACCCCTTGGGCCTATAGTAATCTTCCCATGGTTGGAATTGACCCTCCAATGTTAGATCTAGGTGCTAGGAGCCTTCCAATTTGGTAGATCTAGGTTGTGTCATGTGGAATGGTGAATTTGGGGCTCAATTTGGGAAAAACTTCACTTGTGTTCATGTGGTGTTTGATTTGTGTCCTCATATGGACTACTAGAGTCTAATTGTAACTACCTAATTCCGGGAGAGATAATTTTGGCATTTCATAATTATTATTGTATTTTATAAATAGTGCTATATTTATTTTGACATGAGTGAGCCAGCTAGTTAGTTTTGACTTAGTGTTGGTTCAACCTATATTAGACCAAGTGAACCTATTGGACTAGCCATGACTAAAACTAGATTAATTAGTTTCCCTTTAAGCTAGAGAATAGAATATTCCCTTTCATTAGGAATATAACATTCCCCTAATTAAATTATTCTTCATGACAACCAAATGGGGATATATTAGACTTTTTGTATTGGATTTAACCCTAGGGAAGAGGGGGCCGGCCCTATTTAACACGAGGGAGTCTTCTCTCTCCTCCTTTAGTTGTTCATTTAGCCATAAATTGGTTCTTCCCCAAATTGAGAGCAACCTCCATCAATTTCCACTCAAATCATTTTCAATTCCTCTCATTCTCACCATCAAGAAGGCCTATGAGCTTGGATTGCAAGGATCACTAGAGGAGGAGGGGATTTGCTAGAAGCTTGTGTCTATTTCGTGTCCACTTGAAGAGTTCATTGTGAATCCATCTCCCAATAAGTATAATCCATATTTCCCTATCAAATTCTATTCTAATTGTCATAATAGACCCATAGGAACCCACCCATGGCTAAGGACTACCTATAGGAAGAAAAATTAGGTTCTAATAGGCCCTATTGTGATAGTTACATTGAGTTTTGGGGCCGAATAGGGGGAATCCGAATTTGATGCACAAAGTGTTTGAGAATAGGTCAATTAATTATTAGTACTCTAGTTCATGTATTTTGGGGGTGTACGCGTCCACAATTGGATACGAGTAGGACATATCGTGATACGTCGTGGTGCGTGTCGGTAGAATTGGGATTTGGACCAATATGTGTTATTTCCTTCTAAGTGCACTGTAATTAGCTATTATATATGTTATTACATCATAATACATATGTTGTGAGGTTCTATGGGTTGTTGAGTTGTGTATCTTGATGGTGTGAAAATTGGAGGAGAGTATCATGAATATCGAAGTGTGATACATATGTATATCATAGAGGTGCACACCAAGTGTTTGATAATTGATTGTGTGTGTGCACCTTAGATGGAGAGTGTATCCTAATTTGGTGATGGTATCATGGAATGATACAACATGTATCATGTATCATGGAGGAGTGATAGATGTGTGTGCTAGAGTGTGTTGATATGGATATCATGGGTGTTGCTACTTGGTGTATTGGATGAGAATAGGTGTTCTTGAGAGTGTTATGGAGATATTGTGATTGTGCCTATATGTCAAGGTGTGGGTTGTGTTGTATCAAGTGTTAGTTGTAGGTATGTGGTTGTGTTAGTGAGTCTGATACTTAGTATCAGAGATTATGTGAGGGTAGATGAGGGAGTGCTTAATAGTGGCGTTGGTAGTGTGTATGTGTGCACATTAGTGTTATGTGTGTGTGTGTGTGTCTGTATGTGATATCAATGCAGTGAGGTGTGAGTGTCCTTGTGTGTGTGTGGTTTGAGGGAGGACTGTGTTCAATGGTGCTGTGTTGCAGTGGAAGCTCAGGACTGTAGGGGAGCAAGGCCTGGGCAACAGGGTACTTGGTGCAGTCCACTTTGTGGTTCCTGCAGTGCATGCTTGTGAGATGAGGGGGGGTTTCCTACTGTGCAATAACATTTGGCTGTAGTGGAGCACTGCAGGAGGGAGTATTGGTCGGGTGCTTTGTGAAGATGAGGGGGATGGATAGGTTGGTGTGTGCAAGCTGTGCAGTGATCTGCAGACTCGAGGGGTAATGTGCTGATGCTTAATACAACCTTGTGTGCAGTGAGTGAAGATTTGAGAGTGTTCATGTGAGCTAGTGAGATGACTTTGTGTGTGTGTGTTTATAGATTGAACTAGACTGATTGCAGTGAAGGAGAGGGTTAGACTCGAGCTGCAGAGCAGAGAGGGTGAGAGATCTGGGATGTTCAGGGTTGCATTGCAGGTGCAGATACCTCACTGCACAGCAGTGCATGATTTGTTAGTAGCAGTTATCTGCTGTAGGTGTTGGTTGCAGTAAGTTGAAGGGAGAGGAGTCGAGCAGTTAGTTCAGGTGCAGGTCATCTGCACAGAGGGGTGCAGTTCTTGGCTCAAGCATTGGCAGAGTGGGTAGTATGTGTGTGCAATGTGCAGTGCCTTCAAGGCAGCAAGGAAGGGAGTGAGGGTCTACACAGGCAGTGCACACCACTGTTGTGGCCTGTGTTTGATCTGTGCACAAGTGTGTGTGCTCAAGAGAAGGGTTTCCATTGGTATATGTTTGAAGGAGATACCATTAAGGTGTATATCAGTGAATCATGAGCTTGAGTGTCAAAGTGTACGTGTGGAAGTGGGAGAGTGGTGTCACTTAGTGTAGATGTCTAAGAGTGTCAGGTGTAGCGTGTGAATACCAAGGGGTGTTCATGTGGTTGTATATATGTGGGGTAAGTATCAGTTGTGTGCAAGTGTAAGTGTGAGAGTGAGGTTGAGGATGAGGGTAAGTGTGAAGAATCATGTTGAGTGTTATTTGGTGGGTGTTAGTGATATCTGAGTGTTAGATAGAGTAGGTTGAGGGCTAGAGTGTGGAGGTTGAGGTTGAGCTACACTTAGAGCCAGTATGACTCCAGCCATGATATATGCATATCTATAAACAATGTGTATCCAGGGTAACTATAATAGGGATGGTATGAGATCAGGTATTGAGGTATCCATGTGATGCTAAAATGTGGTATCATGATACCAAATTAGAGAGGGTAAGGGAGATGTCTTGTTGGGTATTAAGTAGTTAAGAGTGGTACCGATGAATAGTAAGGTATTGATATTAGATTATGTGCAAGGTAATGATAGTGGCCAGGGTATTGGTTAAGATAGTAGGATATGAGTTATGGAGTAGTGATAAGGTATGAGTCAAGTATTGGTTTATAACTTAGATACTAGTATATATGGGTTATATATATTAGTATTAGCTAGTATAGCTAACACCACAGAGTATTGACCTAGTAAGATCTAGAAACCTAGGTATAGTCTAGTAGTAGCTAGTATGGCTCAAGAAACCAACCTAGAAGTTAGTTTTGGACCCAAATTGGGTAGTTAACCTAGTTTGACTCTAAAAACCTAGTTTTGACCTAGAAACCTCTATTAGAGTTATTTAAGCTTATTATCGATCCCGAAACACTGTTTTGACATGATAATTTATATATAGATCTTCGAGGTACCATTTCGGACAATGTTTGATATTCAACACCGATTTCAGGTGAGTACATTCTCTGACAGTTTTTCTTATCTTGATATTTACTATGATACCAGTATTGTAGTGCTATACTTGATTTCTGACACGGTGATACATGAGCTTGTATATATGGACCTTGGTCATGAGACATCGTGGTTCGGGTCCATTGTATTAGCCGGAGGATGGAAAAGTATTAGTTGTTATGCGATCATACCAATACTTTACATGCATCATAACTAATCACACATTACACGTATGGTTAGCCTGACCTTATTACATGCCTCATAGCTTGCTATATATGATTGAGTCTGATCATATTCTATTACATGACTCATAGCTAATCATATATATATATATATATATATATATATATATATATATATATATATATATAAGAGCCTGATCCTATTACATGACTCATAGCTAATCATATATAGCCAAAACTGATAAAGATCCCAAGCCGATCACATAACAAACTAATATTTCAAACACGTAGCTAGTTTACTCTATTCTTCTATTCCAGTTTATACATGATGACACTATCCATCGCCTGTTTATTTACAGTTCATTAGTATCGTGATATGATTATTGTTTATCAGTTCCTTACAATTCTAGCATTTCTCTCTATCTTGTATTTCTATTACTTACTGTTTTATAGTTCTTGTCAATTTAATGGAACTGCTGTTAGTTTATGTGCTTCGCTCCAATTCTGACTAGATAACATTTTTCAGTATTGACTTGGAGAGCTGGTGTCCGACTTATTATGGACTACATGAGAGAGTAGCAGAAACCTTGGACCCTATAGTTTAGGAGTGATTACTGGGAGGTCTAGCTGGTGTCATTAGTTACCTTAGATATCTCTATTTAGTATTTTGGTACTGGATTTGTCTCCAGCATCTTAGACTATTGGATGTTATTATTTTTTATTCCTAGACTTATGTTGTTGTTGCTAGACTTTCTAGATTTGATGTTGATGACTTGAGATGTCTATTCTAGAATTGTGTTGGATTCTCGTATCATATCATATCGTGCCATTTATCTTCCTCATAGATTTATTGTGATTGAGTATTGATATTACCTTTATATTGCCGTCTTGTCCTCCTTACGGAGTTGAGATTATTGACAGGTTATATTCATTGTTATGTGAGATTAATGGATAGTTATTATGACCTAGACAGCGTTCTACCGTCGATGCTGCGGCGTATGCTAGACGTACCCACGTACTTGTGTCCAATATATGGATGCGGGTCGTGACACTAATTGAGTGTGTATTGGTATCATTGTGTCCACAATTGGATACGGGAAGTCCGTAACATAATACACTATGGTACAGGTGATTTGATTTTGTAAATCCTTCATATTAGTGTCTATTGTGTCAAATTTTTATCGATCCATTTGAATTACTTAATTTTACTCAAATTCTAATTATATTCCATATATAAATTATGTTCATGATGATTGGTGGCGTACCTTGGTGTTTGGAGTATGTATCATGAGAGTATCATATATTTAGTATGTATCATAGAGTGATGCACTTTAGGTGTTTGATGAAATGCTTGTGATATGTTATTTGGGTTAGTGAGTGTTGTGTGGGTGCTTAGGGATTGTTGGTGTGTGTTGAGAATTTTGGAGAGTGTTTCATTGTGTATTAGTGTGTGATAGAGTTTAGTGTGGTATCAAGGTGGATTGAGTCATGATACTTGGTGTCTCATGAGTGTAGGGTTGGTAGTATATCATGGTCACACTAGGTGTTTGACTTTTGGAGAGTGTTGGTGTTGTTCTTGGTGTCAATGTGGACTTGGTATTGATGGGTGTCATAAGGTGTGGTCTGAGTGTCATTATTAGGTTATGTGTTATGGATGTAGGAAGTCTAGGTTGGTGATATGGGTGTGCCACTGAGTTGTGGTGCTTGTGTTGGTGTTAGTGTGGAGCCGGGAGTGTGTTGATGTGTGTTTAAGTTGCTGCAGTGAGGACAGTTGTTCATTGAGAGGAGGGAATTGGCAGTGCATATTACACTGAGTTGCAGTTGGTGAGCTAGGTACCTGTATGTTGCAGGAGGTAATGGGAGAGCGGAGGTAAGATTCAGCACAGTGCTGAATCTGCAGGCTTGGCAGCAAGGGAGAATGAGCTCGCGTAGCTGCAAACTTTGAGAGAGAGAGAGAGAGAGAGAGAGAGAGAGAGAGAGAAGGGGGGGAGGGGGGGGGTTGCTGCAGGAGGTGCAGTCCATGGACGGCAGTAGATTGGAGTTCTGAACGGGAAGTCTCTGCAGACATGATTAGCAATTGGGGTACTGTGAGTCTGTAGGGTCTCCCCGCTTTGCAGTGTACAATAGGAGGAGGTTTAACAGTTGGCCAAGTGTACAGGCAATGGAGGATACAACAGGGCCTAAGTTGCTGCAGTGCCACTGCACAAAATGTCTGTGAATGAGGTTTGAGGAGGGGAAGGTTATAAGTGGTTATTGTTGTTGATGGGTTGGTATCCATGAGGTCATTTGGTGTATCATGTGAGATGTGGGTGTTTGATGTTTGATATTTGGGGGTATGAGTCCAGTGTGTGTTAGAGGGGGGGAGAGATGTGGTTGCACAGCAGGTTTAGGGGAGGGTTTCACTTGCCAGGTATGCACTGTGCAGTGAGACCAATTGTGCAGAAACTATGCTCACAGGTGTGCAGCAAGGAGTGGAGGTGAGGTGCTCAGGAGAGGGGCATGTGGGTAAGTGTTGAGTAGTATAGATGAGTGTGTGTAGTGTTTGATTAGAAGTATGTGGCATTTAGTGTGGACTAGTGTGTGTGTATCTGTTAGTCTGTGTTTTAAGTGTAGAATGGTGAGTGTTCAGGTGCAAGGGTAAAGAGTATTGAAGGCTTAGGTATCTTGATACCAAGGGTATCAAGAGTGTACTAGTGTGAGGTAATGAGTAATAGGTAAGAAGTTTGGTTTTAGGCTAAGGTTTGTGATAAGATACAAGGTCTGAGTTAGATATTAAGGTATTAAGTCATGGGCTAAGGTAATGGGTAAATACCAAGTTATGGGCAAAGTATTAGTGAGGTATTGAGCCAGTGTGAGAATTTGGGTATCAAGATATTAAGGTAATGGCTAGGTAATGATAGATAAGTTAAGGTATTATAGATATTGTTAGTCTCGGAACTTAATCAAAAGTTGAAAAACGAGAAAGGAACAGAGGTTACAGTAAACTTTTCAGTCTACCCTCTGTTTGATTCTGAAGTTATAGTCGAGACTCAGAAGTTCCAGCAAACAAGTTTGTCCTCTGAATCTTCGATTCCAACGAATCACTAAATCCAATATAACTCGATTACAACTTACACAGAGGATTACAATAATCAGAAGTAAAACATCTCGTTCTTACTTGCAATCGCAGTTGTAAACGGACAGAGCCGAGTTACAAGTGACAGAAAAGAAGAGGACGAAGAAGATGGATCTTTGTTTGCTGGAGTGATGAAGATCACCGTTGCTCAAAGCAAGATTCGTCCCACACGATATGCTTTCAGGAACCAGCAAGCTCACGAAGAACTTCTGGAACGCTCGTTGTCACCTCTTGTGGACTCGCACAACTCCCTGAACTCCAATGGCGGCTGTCGGCGGCTGTCACGTCTCAGTTCCAAAATACGTAGGACTAGGAATACGTGAGCATGACAGCCTTATGTACATGGCAACTCCAATATATGAAAACCATGCACATACGTACGCTGTTTTATGAATAATAATTCACAAGTGGTATATAATTTCACCAGTCACAAACAATACTAATCTCATCCACAAAACCAATTAGTAATAAATAACCAAATATGACAATGTACCAAGTAGAAAACAGTCGAGAAGAACTAATAGTTGGGTGAAGAAATCCACTACCAAACTAGAATATGAAAGACAACAAAATAGTGATCAAGAAGCTTTAAGGGAAGACCTTCTCGAAAGAGAAAGAAGTAGCCAGTCCTGATTCGTGCTCCTGCAAGTAATCATGATCTTCTATACCTGAAAAGGGTGTCAGGTCCTCAGAGGGACATAACAAGTACACAAGAAATCGACATGCATGAAAGTAAAGCAGTAAACAATAAATAGGGTAACTAACCATCTATGTGAATGCACTCGAGACATCTCTAATAGGCATTAGAGGGGAGAAATAAAAGAACAGTTGTTCCACCAGACGTTCCGTAGAACTCGGGGGTTACACAGTTGCACCATTTTTACAGTACAGTAAGAAACAGAAATCCCATACGCTCACTAGCAGATTCTCCCCTCCCAATGAACTATCCAAACCGTATACGCGGTGCAGACATAATGCAATGACGTCAAATAATATCTAGAAAACTAAACCAATACCAACTACTAACACAAGACTCGAACTCTCGTACCGATGATCAGTCGACACGCTAGTCCATGCACTCTCTCATCAGACAGTAAACGTATTTGAAACAGTGTCAGGTCAGAAGATACCACATATCTTTACAATATACTGGGTAAGTCTGTTACTCTAAGACGCGTGCACACAACTAAACAAATAAAAACTAGGCATAATGTAAATTGAACAATACAATCAAGCAAGGTGTACTTGCCTTTCAAGATAAGCTGCGAGCACAACAAATCTGGTCCGGAGCTATCCACAGAAACATCTCGAATACCTACCAATATATTATTACTCTAATTAGACTCTTATTCTACCAGTCAAATTAAGTTATTATCTAGTTAATACTCCTACGTTGATTGCACATGCAAGTAACTCCACACCAAAACATTACTAACCATCAAACATTATCAAAAATCATTTTTAAAACATTATTTAATAAAAATTATTAATTCTAGAATTTATTAGAAAATAAATTCTATGAGTCCAAAACCAAGTAGAAAGCAAAACTAGGTCATAACGGGTTACCTACTAGTCAATAAAATCAATTTTTAACAAATAATTAAATCTAGAATAAATACTCATAAATCAGAATTAAAACATAATAATATAATTTTTAAATGCTAAATAAGAATTTTTGGTCGGGGTTTAAGTGTAACATTGACGGGGTCATGTTTTGTCAAAACTAGGTCAACTTGCTACAAAAAATACCTAGAATTCTAATTTCTTATAAATAGAAATAAAATCTAAAAAATATATGATAAAAATCAGTAATAAATACAATAAATACTATTTCTTTTATCTATACAAAAATAATTAGGGTTTCACCATCTACAAGTTGATCCTATTATGGTTGGCAATCAAACTTTGCTAGTATACATGTCAAAGGATGGTACATCAATGATGGAGTTTAATTACTAACAAAATTATTTTTTATTTAATAATAAAAACAATATTTTATATTCTGAAATTAAATATTTAATTTTTGAAAAATTATATTTTAATAATAAAATATCAACATGCAACAATACTAATTTAATATGATCACGACATTGCCAAGAATTGGTTTTGTATCATCTAAGAGCAGTTTTTATGTAAAAATTAGGGTTTCACATGCATGGGGTTTCCTTATTTGTCATCTAACATATTTATGAGTTCTCACAAGGGTTTATACATGAAAAAATAATTATTTAAAAGAAATTCCAAAACTTACTAGATCGTGATTACGGCGGAGCTTTTTCTTGCGACACGGACCTTTTGGAACGCCAAACGGACTCAAAACTCCACAAAACTTGAGGGGGCTCTATATGAGTTCTAATATGAAAAATATAAAGTTTTGGGGGTGGTTTTACTGCTGTAAACATCCAGATCTACTGCAGTAGCAGCCCGACTCAAAGGGTCTTTTTGGTCGGCTTAAGGTGGAGGTCGGCTATTAGGTTCAGGTGTTGGGGGTTGATAAATATAAGTAGTTTAAATATGTGGGTGGTTAGGATTTGATTTAGTGTTTCCATTTATGGATAAGATTTAAAGAGGCTAAAACAGGGTGAGAGGATGCTCTAGAATCTTTAAATTAGATTTTTAAAAATTTATTTCAGATTTAAATTCATATGCAACAAAATTGCATAGGGGTCTTTCCTAATTTGGAAACTACATATTTAATTAAGATCCTAATTTGTAGGGGAATAAATCAAATATTTGATTCTTGAATTTAAATAGGTGAATGCTACAAAAAATGGATAGATGGAATATTTAAAGTAGAGAGTTTCCAAATATGGAAACATTAGAATTGGATTGGCTCTAAAAGTGGATAAGGTGCAAAGGTGGACCATATCTCAAGAAGGTTTCAAATTCTATCTTCTTAAAATAAATTCTACATAATATATATATATATATATATATATATATATATATATATATATATATATATATATATATACCCTATTTTAAGCCACTAGTGTCCAATAAATTAATTCATGGCTTTGGGTTGATATTTGGATTGAAAAATAACCATAAATAAATTTTATATATATATATAAATCTCTAAATATTAAATACAAGAAACTACGGTTGTTACACTAGTGCCATACTAATGTTAAATGATCGAATTTTGTATCACGCGAAAATCCTACGAGTTGTGTCTCCCGTGTAGGCTACTTCCTACGAAGGACGATATAGCTTTTGGAGTCGTCCTATATCACTAATGTCCAAACTATGGTGAAGTGTCTTAATAAAATAATTGGGTTTTAAATTATTTTAAAATAATCTAAAATAAATACAATAAATATAAAATACACACAAAATACCTATTTTTGGTGAGGGATTTTACAGCGGTAGTAGCAGCAACTCTCTTCGTCTCCTAATTTTTTAAGTAAGCTCTCAAAGAAGCACAAAGAGAGTATTTGTAGAGGAGTCTGGCCATCCATCAGTTACGGAAAGATAAGAACGAATTAAATTTAAATCCCAAAAAAAACGGATCTGAATTAATGATCATATCTTTCCATAACCGTTCAAATCCCGTAATCAGAGAGATCATGTGCCAACTGCGCTCTTTGCGCATATGCGCGCAACAGCCCAACTGAACTGCTCCTGCGCGCATAAGCCAGCAGCGCAGCGGCCCATGCGCATATGTGCGCAGTAGTGCATGCGCGCATACGCGTAAACGCGCATAGCCTGCACATCGCAGTGCTACGCCTACACACGCCCGTGCATGGGCCCTGCAGCACCCGTGCAACACCCTGCTCATGCAACCGTGCTAGCAACAACGCATGCAACTCGCTCATAATCGAGCGCATGAGCACATCAGATGCGCACAAGCGTCATGCGTCGATGCTGACGTGCTAAGTGCAAAGTGTCCCAACAAAGCGCCACTTTGCGTCCTTGAGCCCGAGTCCGAGTCCGAGTCGCTAAGGCTCTTTAGGGCTGCTCCTATGGAAATAATTCTAAGAGCATGAGAAAAAACATAAATGCTTTCATGAGAAGTTAATCATTTTTTCTCCTAGGAAAATACCCTCACATGACACCCACGTGTGCCCCACCACACCCCATGTGCATACCTCAACACATACAAAGTATTATATTGAGATACCTACTTGGTGGTGTAGCAAACGTGGGACTATCTTTCACTAGTCCAAAGACAAAAATGCCAACATATATTGATATCCATGAGTTAATATATGATATTATTATATCTATACTAGCTAGTATAGCTTAGAAAACCTAGTGTAGACTAGTATTAGCTAGTTTGGTCACATAAACCTTAGAAGGGTAATTATGGAACCCAAAATTAGATAATTGACCTAGTTTGGCTCGAATAACCTAGTTTTGACCTAGAAATGACCTAGAGACCTAGTTTCAAGCTAGTTAAGTTTAGTTATGATTTTAAATCACCTTTTTGACATAAAAATTCATATTTAGGTCTTTGAGGCCCCGATTCAGACACTGTTTGATATTTAGCACCAGATTTTAGACGAGTACATTTCTCTATTAATTTTTTTATTTGATGATTACTATGATACATGTACTTTGTAATGTTATACTAGATTCCTAACACGATGGCACACAGATTGGTATATATATTGGATCTTCAGTCTTGAGATGTTACATTGTTCATCGGACATTGTTTATTTGTTACATTGTTCATCGGACATTGTTTATTGTATTGATATTAGACATTAATCACCGTGCTGACATTGGACATTGTATTGAAATTTCTATATTGTAACGTGTCATGGTTGTATCTGCTATACTAGTCGGGGTGGGGAAGTGCTAGCTGGATATGTGATCAGAACTATTGGCAAGTAGTGTAAATCATCGGCTACTAGCTAATCCTACACCTCACGTATGATTGAGCTAGCTTTTCCTTATTATAAATCATTGAATATCCCAAGCTGATCACATATCTAACTAGTATTTCAAAACACTCAGTGTAGTTACAGTTTCTCTTTTCCACTTCATATGTATCGTTTATGCTATATTGTTCCTACTCACCTATCTCTCATTACTGTCATACCATGATTTCAGTTTATCGTTTTCTCATCATGTATTACATTTACTATTTACTGTTTTATAGTCTTTATCAATTATTTGGAACTGCTTTCAGAGTTACGTGCTTCGCTCCAATTCTGACTAGATAACATGTTTCATGGATTGATTTGGAGGACTGGTGTCCCACTTTTTATGGACCCCAGGAGGGTATAGCAGCCGATTGTGTTGTAAACCCCCTAAATTTTTAAATTATTAAATCTTGGATTTTTCTCAATTTTCTGGAATTTTCTGGGAATTTTCTGTAATTAAAATCAAGTTTTCAATTAATAAATGATTTTTAATTGGCAATAAATAATATTAAAATATCATGAAAATAATATTTTTGGGTGTAAAATGAAAAATTGGACTTAGGGTAATTTTCCTGGATTTTTCTGGGCCTCAGACCTATTTTTAAATGCCTAAAAACTATTTTTTTATTAATTAATTAATTATCTAATTATTTAATTATTTATTTATTTTATTTTATTTTTTTTCATTTTATTATCTTTTCTTTGGGCCGGCCCAGCCCATTGGACCGGCCCGTTAGTTCCTGGCCCAGCCCAACCCACTACCGGGTCGGGTCGGGTCAGACAGACCCGACCCGCGTGCCGCCCGACCCGGCGACCAGTTCCCCCACCTTCCCTCCTCCCCGCGCGTTTTCCGGCGGAGCTCCGGCCACGTCGCCTGGCCGCTCCGCCTCTCCCGGCCCGGTCGCCACGACCCTCGCCACCTCCGGCTGACCCAACGCCCCTCCGCCCTATAAATTCCTCCGCCTCCCTCTCTTCCCCAACCCGAAACCTTCCCCGACCGGAACCCTAACGCCGGCCCCTCCTTTTCTGTCCTCCCCCGGCCACCCTCCAGCCGGCGAGCCACCACCCACTCGCCTCGACCGCCCGCCGCTGCCACCCTCCTCTGCTCCTCCTCCTCCGCCGCCTCAGACACCGCCAGCAGCCGAAGTCGACCCGCAGCGGACCGGAGACGCGAGCAGCCGACTCCGGCAGCCCCTCCTCCCCGCGCGCCGCCGTCCACCGGCTCCGTCCAGCCCCGGCGAACCTTCCCCGGCCCCCTCCGGCGCATCTCCGGCCGGCCTCCGCCGTCTGCGGCCATCGCCAGAAACCCTAAGCCCTAATTTGGATTTCCGTGTCGGACACGACACGGACACGTCTCGACCCTGATTTTCGGGTCCCCTTCAGGTGCGTGTAACTTTTTGCTCGTAGCTCCGTTTTCGATTCCGTAAATTGCGTCGTGAAGCCTGTATGACCCTCTCGGTGTCCGGACAAACTGTTCGGGACATCGCGTCCTGTGGTGATCGCACACCGCGATCCAAAAACAGGAAAAACCAGACCCTGTTTCACCCCCGGAACTGAGTACGCCCCGCCAAACGGGACGACTTGGTCGCGTGCGGTCTTCACAGATACGTATGCACCGTCGATACGGACGTGTGAGATTTCGCGAAAGCTGATTCGGGTGTGCGTGCACACCGGAATCAACGCGTATCCGCGGACATCGCCCCGTATCCGGCTTTTCTGCAATTCACCCTAATTTCGTGCACACACGTCGGATCGAGACGAAACTTGCGCCATCGGACTCGTAGCGATACGCTGGTCCTGTGGGTCAAGTTTGGTTCGATTCTGAGAACGTTGACGAAATCGCGTGTCGTGGGCCCCACAGGCCCCGCTCGACGGGCGATTTTGTGTTCGGCTCATCGGAATCCAAATCTGGAAGTTCCGTTGGGTTCGTATCAGCGTTCCTGACCTGTTGACACTAAGTTTGGTGAATTTGGAGACCTTTGACCCGGACGCGTTTTTCGATGCAAAGCGGGCCCACCGGCGGTCCCCGTTTTGACCCGAAATTATCGTTTCTGCCCTTGTCTCCAAATTGGACCCAAGGACAGGCGTTTCTAGCTATTTGACATCTTCTGAGAGTGATGGTAATGTCTGTTTCAGCTTTTGGACTCATCTCTGGACTTTTCCCCCAAGAACCTAACTAATCAGATCCAAACAACAGGCAAGTACCTGCACTTCAAGTTAAATCTATATATTGTGATAATTAATTTCCTGCTTTACTAGTAACCTTGATGATTACCCTTAGTGTTAGAAATGCTAGATTTTCATGTCTTGAGTATTGGAATTCATGTCTTGTTTTTCATGTCGGGTGGGAGAATACTGAAAGGCATGTAGTTTACCCTTCCCCTTGCCGTGAATAATAGCTGTTGGTACACGACTGTCCATCAGCCGGATCTCGATTATTCGTGACTAATAGCCGTTCATGACGGCCGGATTAGCCTTATAAACCCCTACATGCCAACTAAGTATTCTAAAAACAAACACAAGTTTCATACAGATAACTTCTGGTCATGTTATATTCTTGCTGACTGTGTAGTTTCTTTTCCTGCTCGTTTACTTCTGTTTTCTCATATTCCTGTTTATAGTTTTGACTCTGAGATATTAACATTCTTTTATGCAATTTCCTTAACGTGATATTCAATGTTTAATTGTCATAAATATTTAGTTTAACATTGTTGTGCACTGTGTACTTTGCTCCTTTCCTGACTGGATCTGTTGATTTAGGCGATGATGAGGATCTTGCCCCTACTTATTATGGTCCCTATGAGGGGACTGATGATACCTATGAGGAGCCAGAACCCACCCAGGAGACCCCTGCTGCTGAGTAGCTAGTAGTAGCTATCTTTCATTTCCATTCTTAGCTTATTTATCGGGTTTGTCCCCGATTTGAATATTGAATCTCTGTACTTAAACATTTGAATCTGTTGTCACATTTATTTTCAGTTGCAATCTTAAGTTTCATTCTCATTATTATCTTGTCTATGTTGTTGTGAATGAGCTAGTTAGTAGTTATGGATTGACCTAGACAGCGTACTACCACCGACTCTGCGGCGTAGGCTGGACGTGCCCACGCACTCGTGCCCGAACTTCCGGGTGCGGGTCGTGACACGTTTTTATGGTGGCCCATGCAGGTCCTATCCTAAAATAGGGTAATACCCTAGGACAGGGTATGGAATAAGATTGAGGATTCTAGGAAAAGCTCATTCACAGTATAGCGTCCTTATTTCAATTCTTGATATCATTGCTGCTCAATTTTTCCTATCGCCTTTGATTTCCAAGTATTCTATTCTGATTTTCTATCCCTTAATCTTTCAGAATGGTCCAGACCAGGAACACAGTAGGAGGCACATCAGAACCAGCTGAGCAGAATGTGCCCGAGACTCTTGCACTCCCGCCGCCTCCATCCGTCCCGGCAGTTACCCTAGATGGGGCACAACTGCTAGGAGTGTTCCAGGGATTGGTGGAATCCCAGAAAGAACAGACGGCACTTCTGCGGACCAGCCTGTCAGAAGCTCTTAAGCCCCAGGAGTCGTCACTCAAGAGGCCAGGGAGTGCCAAAGACTTCAAGAATCTAAGACCCCTGGAATTCTACGGAACTGAGGGCATTCTCTATGCCGATGAGTGGATAGAGAATGTCGAGAGACTCCTGAAGACTGCCCGGGTCCCTGATGACCTCAAAGTGGAGTCCGCAAGCCTGCAACTGTTCGACATTGCTCGAACCTGGTTCAGAGACGAACCCCAACTATCTGCTCCCGACATCACCTGGGAAGAATTTAAAAGGCTATTCAAGGAGAAATTCTACCCAGAAGTGGCTCGGGAAGCTCTCGAAAGCCAATTCGAGAGACTAGAACAAGGTAACCTGTCTGTTGATGAATATACTGCTGAATTTAGCAGGTTAAGCCACTTTGCGGAGTACATGGTTCGTACCCCGGAGGACAGAGCCCGTAGATTCAAGAAGGGGCTGTCTCCGGATATTCGCCTTGCTGTAACCACCAGCCGAGCTCGTACCTATGAGGAAATCATGAGCGTGGCACAAGGCGTAGAGAGAGATATGGGGCACAAACTGAAGCGAGAAAGAGATACCGGAAATGCGGGACCCAACAAACGCCCTTTTCAACAGCAACAACAACAGAGGGCCCCGCAGCAAACTCAGCGTCCTCTCCCTCGAGCTCCAGCACCCCAACACCAGGCTCAGGGACAGAACCAGCGAGCTCCCCCTTGCAACTATTGCCAAAAACCAGGCCACACTTGGCAAGACTGTAGAAAGAGGCTAGGTGCCTGTCTCTATTGTGGCTCACCAGCACATCAATTAAGGGACTGTCCTGCTGCTCAAGGACGCCCAGCTGCACCAAAGGCTCCAGTCCAGGCCAGGCCCCCAGCAGCACAACAGAGGGGACCCCCGCTTCCAACTCAACAACAACGCTTTGCTCAGCACCAACAGCAGCAACAGAGGGGTGCACCGCAGCAAGGCCGTGCTTATGCAATGACTCTGGAAGAAGCAGAAGCCACAGCAGACGTGATCACAGGTTCTGTGCTTATAAATTCAATACCAGCTATTACTTTATTCGACTCTGGAGCTTCTCATTCATTCATGTCAGTAGATTTCCTTATGAAGCATAACTTAATCACTAAACCCCTTAGGAATTGTTATAAGATCATTACCGGTGGAGGAATCATTCCGGTTAGTGATGCCTGTAACAATTGTCCTATTACATTATGTGGAAGAGAACTGTATGCTAGACTACTTGTAATGCCAGTGCCCAGTTTTGACATTATACTGGGTATGGATTGGTTAAGTCAACATCATGCCACAATAGACTGTCACAGAGGCAGTGTAATCTTCAGACCCCCTGGCAAGCCAGAATTTGAATTTGCTAGAGGTTCTAGAGAAATGGGTAATAACATAATTTGTGGAGCCCTAGTAACAGAAGAATTGCCACATATCATCTCTGAATACCTTGATATCTTCCCTGAGGATCTCCCAGGCTTACCCCCAGACCGAGAAGTTGAATTCTCCATTGACTTAGTGCCAGGAGCAGCACCAGTGTCCCAAAATCCCTACAGAATTAACAAGAAGGAGATAATAGAACTAAATGAGCAAATCAAAGAACTAGAAGACAAATGCTTCATTAGGTCTAGTGTCTCACCCTGGGGAGCTCCAGTATTATTTGTGCCCAAGAAGGACGGAACATCCCGAATGTGTATTGACTATAGGGCCTTGAATGCCTTAACAATTAAGAATAAGTATCCCCTGCCCAGGATAGATGACTTATTTGATCAGTTGAGTGGAGCTCGGGTATTTTCCAAGATTGATTTGAGGTCGGGTTACCACCAAGTAAGGGTGAGAAAGGAAGACATCCCTAAAACTTCTTTCAATACCCGGAACGGACACTACGAATTCTTAGTAATGCCGTTCGGGTTGACGAATGCTCCAGCAGTTTTTATGAACCTAATGAACAGAGTTTTTCAGCCATATCTAGACAAATTTGTAGTGGTCTTCATTGATGATATTTTGATCTACTCCAAGACCCCCGAAGAACATGAAGAACATTTGAGGTTAGCATTAGAGACTTTGAGGAAGGAAAAACTTTATGGAAAATTATCTAAATGTGCTTTCTTCCTAGACAAAGTAGAATTCTTGGGACATGTTGTGACTGGAGATGGAATAGCAGTAGATCCTAAGAAGATAGCTGCAGTAGAATCCTGGCCCACTCCAGACTCTGTAGCAGAGATTAGAAGCTTCCTGGGACTAGCTGGCTACTATCGGAAGTTCGTGAAGGACTTTGCTAGAATTGCGGAACCCATGACAAAATTAACAAGAAAAGATGAAGAGTTCACCTGGACTGATGAATGTCAGCGTGCTTTTGAGGAATTGAAGAAAAGACTGACTTCTGCCCCTATTCTGACCTTACCTTCCGGAACCGGAGGTTTCGCTATTTATAGTGATGCTTCTGGAAAAGGCCTAGGTTGTGTACTGGAGCAGAACAAGAAGGTAATAGCCTATGCCTCTAGACAGCTTCGACCCCATGAAAAGAATTATCCAACTCATGATTTAGAATTGGCAGCTGTCATTTTTGCTCTTAAACTATGGAAGCATTATCTTTATGGAGAAAGGGTGGAAATATTTACAGACCATAAAAGTCTAAAATATATCTTCACCCAGAAAGAGCTAAACATGAGGCAAAGAAGGTGGCTAGAACTAATGAAAGACTTTGATATCACTCTTCAATATCACCCTGGGAAGGCAAATGTAGTTGCTGATGCTCTAAGCAGGTATCCTATGGCGATGTACTTGACTATGGACAGACACCTGCTGGAGGACTTGGAAAGTTTAGGTATTGAAGTAATTATCCCAGGAAAAGAAGGCCAAATGATGAACTTGCAGATTCAGTCTACTTTAATGGACAAGATCAAGGAGATTCAGTTTCAAGACGAAGGCCTGCGAAGCCTTCGAGGTCAAGTGCAAGCTGGATTAGTAGAAGAATTCAGAATTCACGAAGATGGATCACTGAGACATGGCGATAGACTATGTGTACCTCAAGGAGACATAAGAGAAGAAATTATGCAAGAGGCGCACAGATCGCAGTACTCTATACATCCAGGAGCCAACAAGATGTACAAGGACCTGAGGACGCATGTTTGGTGGCAGGGCATGAAAAGAGAAGTAGCCAGGTTCGTATCTCGTTGTTTAGTGTGCCAGCAAGTCAAGGCAGAGAGACAAAGACCTGGAGGATTGCTTCAACCCCTACCCATTCCGGAGTGGAAGTGGGAACATATCACAATGGATTTTGTTTCCGGACTTCCAAGGACACCTAGTGGAAAGGATGCAATCTGGGTGATAATGGATAGACTGACCAAGTCTGCACATTTTCTACCTTTCAAAGTAGGGCTATCTACAGAGAAGCTGGCAGATTTATATATCAGACATATTGTTAGGCTGCATGGAGTTCCAGTAAGTATTGTCTCCGACAGAGATTCTAGATTCACCTCTCACTTCTGGAAGAGCTTACAAGCCAGCTTGGGGACGCAACTCAAATTCAGCACAGCTTATCATCCCCAAACCGATGGACAATCGGAACGTACAATCCAGACACTTGAAGATATGCTCCGTACATGTGTTCTGGATTTTGGAGGATCCTGGGAAGACTACCTACATCTTGTGGAGTTCTCTTATAATAACAGTTACCAAGCAAGTATTGAGATGACTCCATTTGAAGCTCTGTATGGACGAAGATGTCGTACCCCGCTATCATGGGACGACGTTGGAGAAAGAGCCCTGCTGGGACCAGAGATGGTGATCGATTCAGCTGAGAAGGTAAAGCAAATAAGGGACAGACTTCGAGTGGCTCAAGACAGGCAACGACATTGGGCAAATAGCCACCGAAGACCCTTGGAATTTGAGGTAATTAAATTTATGAAATTCAAGTCAATTTAAACATTTTTATTATGGAACTAAGACTTGATTATGACTCTATTTTAAGGTTGGAGAGCTGGTATTCTTAAAGATTTCCCCGACACGTGGCACCATTAGGTTTGGAAGGAGTGGAAAACTCAGCCCAAGATTCATTGGACCTTTTGGCATTCAGGAGAAAATTGGAGAAGTGGCATACCGTCTGGCATTGCCACCCTCTCTGGAAAGAGTCCATAACGTCTTCCACGTGTCGCAGCTGAGGAAGTACGTGTCAGACCCCAGCCACATTTTGGATCACTCAGAGCTCGAAGTAGGCCCAAGTCTGACTTACCAAGAGCAACCCGTGGAGATACTGGATCGCTCGGAGAAAGTCCTACGGAACCAGGTTATCTCCCTGGTTCGCGTAGCTTGGAAGCACCATTCCCCCGGCGAATCCACCTGGGAGCGAGAAGACGAGATTAGAGAGCGATACCCCTATCTTTTTGAACCCTGAGGTGTATTTTATTTCTCGGCCTTTCTTTTCGTGCCTTGTTATTCTTAAATTTCGAGGACGAAATTTTTGTAAGTTGGGTAGGTTGTAAACCCCCTAAAATTTTAAATTATTAAATCTTGGATTTTTCTCAATTTTCTGGAATTTTCTGGGAATTTTCTGTAATTAAAATCAAGTTTTCAATTAATAAATAATTTTTAATTGGCAATAAATAATATTAAAATATCATGAAAATAATATTTTTGGGTGTAAAATGAAAAATTGGACTTAGGGTAATTTTTCTGGATTTTTCTGGGCCTCAGACCTATTTTTAAATGCCTAAAAACTATTTTTTTATTAATTAATTAATTATCTAATTATTTAATTATTTATTTATTTTATTTTATTTTTTTTCATTTTATTATCTTTTCTTTGGGCCGGCCCAGCCCATTGGACCGGCCCGTTAGTTCCTGGCCCAGCCCAACCCACTACCGGGTCGGGTCGGGTCAGACAGACCCGACCCGCGTGCCGCCCGACCCGGCGACCAGTTCCCCCACCTTCCCTCCTCCCCGCGCGTTTTCCGGCGGAGCTCCGGCCACGTCGCCTGGCCGCTCCGCCTCTCCCGGCCCGGTCGCCACGACCCCCGCCACCTCCGGCTGACCCAACGCCCCTCCGCCCTATAAATTCCTCCGCCTCCCTCTCTTCCCCAACCCGAAACCTTCCCCGACCGGAACCCTAACGCCGGCCCCTCCTTTTCTGTCCTCCCCCGGCCACCCTCCAGCCGGCGAGCCACCACCCACTCGCCTCGACCGCCCGCCGCTGCCACCCTCCTCTGCTCCTCCTCCTCCGCCGCCTCAGACACCGCCAGCAGCCGAAGTCGACCCGCAGCGGACCGGAGACGCGAGCAGCCGACTCCGGCAGCCCCTCCTCCCCGCGCGCCGCCGTCCACCGGCTCCGCCCAGCCCCGGCGAACCTTCCCCGGCCCCCTCCGGCGCATCTCCGGCCGGCCTCCGCCGTCTGCGGCCATCGCCAGAAACCCTAAGCCCTAATTTGGATTTCCGTGTCGGACAAGACACGGACACGTCTCGACCCTGATTTTCGGGTCCCCTTCAGGTGCGTGTAACTTTTTGCTCGTAGCTCCGTTTTCGATTCCGTAAATTGCGTCGTGAAGCCTGTATGACCCTCTCGGTGTCCGGACAAACTGTTCGGGACATCGCGTCCTGTGGTGATCGCACACCGCGATCCAAAAACAGGAAAAACCAGACCCTGTTTCACCCCCGGAACTGAGTACGCCCCGCCAAACGGGACGACTTGGTCGCGTGCGGTCTTCACAGATACGTACGCACCGTCGATACGGACGTGTGAGATTTCGCGGAAGCTGATTCGGGTGTGCGTGCACACCGGAATCAACGCGTATCCGCGGACATCGCCCCGTATCCGGCTTTTCTGCAATTCACCCTAATTTCGTGCACACACGTCGGATCGAGACGAAACTTGCGCCATCGGACTCGTAGCGATACGCTGGTCCTGTGGGTCAAGTTTGGTTCGATTCTGAGAACGTTGACGAAATCGCGTGTCGTGGGCCCCATAGGCCCCGCTCGACGGGCGATTTTGTGTTCGGCTCATCGGAATCCAAATCTGGAAGTTCCGTTGGGTTCGTATCAGCGTTCCTGACCTGTTGACACTAAGTTTGGTGAATTTGGAGACCTTTGACCCGGATGCGTTTTTCGGTGCAAAGCGGGCCCACCGGCGGACCCCGTTTTGACCCGAAATTACCGTTTCTGCCCTTGTCTCCAAATTGGACCCAAGGACAGGCGTTTCTAGCTATTTGACATCTTCTGAGAGTGATGGTAATGTCTGTTTCAGCTTTTGGACTCATCTCTGGACTTTTCCCCCAAGAACCTAACTAATCAGATCCAAACAACAGGCAAGTACCTGCACTTCAAGTTAAATCTATATATTGTGATAATTAATTTCCTGCTTTACTAGTAACCTTGATGATTACCCTTAGTGTTAGAAATGCTAGATTTTCATGTCTTGAGTATTGGAATTCATGTCTTGTTTTTCATGTCGGGTGGGAGAATACTGAAAGGCATGTAGTTTACCCTTCCCCTTGCCGTGAATAATAGCTGTTGGTACACGACTGTCCATCAGCCGGATCTCGATTATTCGTGACTAATAGCCGTTCATGACGGCCGGATTAGCCTTATAAACCCCTACATGCCAACTAAGTATTCTAAAAACAAACACAAGTTTCATACAGATAACTTCTGGTCATGTTATATTCTTGCTGACTGTGTAGTTTCTTTTCCTGCTCGTTTACTTCTGTTTTCTCATATTCCTGTTTATAGTTTTGACTCTGAGATATTAACATTCTTTTATGCAATTTTCTTAACGTGATATTCAATGTTTAATTGTCATAAATATTTAGTTTAACATTGTTGTGCACTGTGTACTTTGCTCCTTTCCTGACTGGATCTGTTGATTTAGGCGATGATGAGGATCTTGCCCCTACTTATTATGGTCCCTATGAGGGGACTGATGATACCTATGAGGAGCCAGAACCCACCCAGGAGACCCCTGCTGCTGAGTAGCTAGTAGTAGCTATCTTTCATTTCCATTCTTAGCTTATTTATCGGGTTTGTCCCGATTTGAATATTGAATCTCTGTACTTAAACATTTGAATCTGTTGTCACATTTATTTTCAGTTGCAATCTTAAGTTTCATTCTCATTATTATCTTGTCTATGTTGTTGTGAATGAGCTAGTTAGTAGTTATGGATTGACCTAGACAGCGTACTACCGCCGACTCTGCGGCGTAGGCTGGACGTGCCCACGCACTCGTGCCCGAACTTCCGGGTGCGGGTCGTGACATGTGGTTCAGGCATAGCTTGGGATGATTGCCAGAAGATCTAGCCGGAGTCACTAGTTATCCTAGTTTACCTTTATTAACATTTTAGTACCGAATTTGTTTCCGGCAACCTTGAGATGTTGGGATATTATTTTAGACTTGGTGATTTGTTGTTTAGACTTGTTGTGACTTGTGACTTTATCTCATTTCTCTTTATATCATATTGTGCCTTCTTCTTTAGATTTGTGATTGAGTATGTTATTGTTATATATCATTGTACTATTTTTGGAGTTTGATATTATTATGTGGGATTGTTAGTTATGTATAGATGATCTAGACAGTGTTCTACCGCCGATGCTGCGACATAGGCTGAACGTACCCACGTACTCGTGCTCCGATCATCCGGGTGCGGGTCGTGACACTCATAGCTTGCGCTAATGACTAAGGCTAAGTGGTCTTAACAATTAGTTTCTAAAATTTGAGATTAGATTGAAGACAGTGGGATCTTTAAAAAATGAATTGTTTTGTATAAGGGCACCGGGTTTATGACCTAATTAAACTTTGGGTAGTGGGCTCCTCCGTTTTAGACTTTGGTACTCAAATTTTTTTAGTGAAACATTTTAGTGACGAAATTAGACTTTCAGTGACGAAATGAGTATTTTAATGACGAATGTTCGTCACTAAAATGTGTCACTAAAAAGTTTGAGTACCCAAAGTTTAAAATGGACAAACCCAGTACCCAAAGTCTAATTAGATCATAAATCTGGTACCCTTCTACAAAATAATCCTAAAAAAAAGCAGAGAGGAAGAATGATATCCCTTCAACGTTTTGATGAGATAAAATATGTGCCATTATGAGAATTTGAGATTAGAAAGAAGCGCTTCTGCTTATTTTTATGAAAAGCCACAACATATTGTTTTGTAACATCCGACTTTGTTTATTGTTTTGATATGCTAGTTAGATTTGGATATCTTTTGAAAGCGATAGGAGTCTTCTATCAAAAGATGTACTTATTTGCCTACTTCTCGAAAATCATCAGCAATACAAACTAGGCCTAAGCATGACCACAACCCCTTCAATTAAATACAAGCATACATTAAGCCAATAAGTATTGTCCGATATCATACCCAGACATACCTTATGCCTGACCGATTTTAACTTATCTAGCTGAAATGTTGGTAGATCCTTTAGTCAAGAGAAGGTATACATAAATAATATTATGGATATTTATAACCTTAACTTGTTAAAGCACCAAAATTCCATGCATGTTCTCCAACAATACTTAAGATTTCACAATTATGATCAGTTAGAGAGCCTCTCTTTTAGTTAATATCTTTTACTTCAATGTTCTGTGTTCATAGTTCTTACCTACAAACCTTATACTAATGATGCCAAATGAACAAACTAAGAAAGACTCCATTTACTAGTTATGAACTCAAGTATTAAAACCTTAGGCGTAAGCTCCTATCTAAACAATACATGCAGAATAAATCCTATGACTTACGTCTAAGGAGATAACCTACTGAAAGAAAATAGATACTCATCAAAAAGTGAAGAAATGTTCACTCAGATGAGTAGACTTCGCACTCGTTACTAAACACAAAAGGCCAACTTTACCATAGACCAAATCCGGATGCCCTTAAGGGTAATGCATCCCAATCTGCAACCTCCAACAAACAATCTGTGATAAGGTACATAATAGAGTTGTGCGATAACACACTATGAGCAACGGTTCTAAGGAGGAACTGAAGGGATTCAAATATTAGATAAGGCATTAAATTTAATTTTCAGTATTGTTCTAGTTTAAGTACTAATGAAGCAATATATTCAAATTCTGATGACTTAAGAAAATCAGATTCGCAGGAAGGGTCTGATACTACGAACCTTGGTTAAAATTAGATAAATTAGTAGTCACATTTTTTACTCTACGTCATAATCATCCGTCCCTTATAGATATCACCTAAAATCACATCATAATCTTTGGTCACTCTTCTTGAATTGCATATTGCTATTCATATCAAGGATGCTTAATATTGTATCCTTAAGGACAATAAACTTGTTATCAGTTACTGCATTTTTGGTTTGTGATGTGTATATGGACATTTAACCTTTTGGTGGCTCTGCTTGTGATCATCATGATTATTATCGAATAGTGTCTTCTATGGAGCAGCAGAAATCTCCTCAAAAGAATCGACGAGCTCTTAGGGCAGACTATCAACATTCATGCTTGTGCCAAATTTTACCCAAGGTAGCTATGAGCTAAAGATGAGGGTCTTGCCACAAAATCTTGAAGACCAATTCGCGAGTAGGCAAGGTTACCAAACAACCCCTTAGGGTAAATGCAAAAGTAAACCAAACGGAGAAAATGTGGGATTTTATTCCAAATCCGGATTTGGAGCAAATCTCACTCCAAATACCGGTTACCAAACAACCCCTTAGGGTCAATGCAAGCATGCAACCAAGAATCATAAATAGCACATATAAGTCTTTAGCACTTGAAAAGAATTATCCACCTCTACTTTAAAGTGAGAAGCTTAAAATGAACTCAAACAACCCAATAGACAAATAGCCTAACAATACTAAGTTACAGAGGCGGATCTATTGGTGGGCTCCAGCCCTCCCAGTCCATCCAATCAATTTTTTTTATATGGGTACCGCTGCAATTGTGAACACTGCTTAGACCAAAGTCCAATATTATGGACTGGATTGATTACTTTACCAGCTTGGTGATGATAGGAGTAGTGTGTACTTTGATTCGGGATGTGGACTTGCATGTTTTTGCTTCTATATTGGTGGATTGATGGAGATGGACCCTGGGCTAGCTTCACCATTATTTCTTGGTCTCTTTGCATGAACAGGCTAATGTTGCCTTGTGTTTGGGCAACAAGGCTCACTGGTAAGCCACCAGTTTGGAGTTTTGACAAACAAAGATTCAAAATATGGGAAATTTTACATGGCCCCATCTAAGTTATAACATTTTCATACACTTACCTCATTGGTTCCAGGACCAAAGCTTGAGCTGTAAGCTAGCACCAAGGAGCCATACATGTCCCTAACAATACCACCTCCAGTAGCAAGAGAGTTAATCATAGAGCCATCAGAACTCAGTTTAAAGTTGTATCATGATATGAGTTTTGATGTTAAAGTTCGGTTGTAAGGAGCCCTCTTCTTAAAAAAAGTTGTATTTTTTTATATAATTCCCTTAAATCTATCATATATTTTAAAATAAGTGCTCTCAATCTTAAAATCACGGCTTACAATATGATCGCATATGCGTAAATTAGTAGGATGACAATGTCATGTCTTAAATTACATCTTTATCAAAATGTCTTGTGGTACCATCAAGGAGAGAGTTTAGTGGTTACACCAGTAATTGATTGTTAGCATGAAAATGATTGTTCCAATTTCTTAGATGGTAGTTCCAGTTTTTTACTTTTCTTTTCTTTATAATCATACAAGTAATTAATGGTTAGCATAAACTTTATTTTTAAGAATAGATTTCCATTTTCAGTATCATTAATTCTTGGCATATTTGTTTGAAGAAAGAAAAATAGAGAAGTCTATCCAACTGTTTTAGCTCTATCCATTGTTGTTGTTAATGCTGTAATTATATGGATGGACAATTGTGGTCTATAAAAGCTACTGATATAATAAAATAAACATGGAAATCCTGAGAATTTAAGATATTGTTATAATTTAGATACATTTTTGGCTTAAACATTGATGTAATTGGAAACAAGAGATTATGCTATACTTGTTTGGCTATAATTTATATCTCGTCATTTTTTTTAATCATATTTCATCATTTTTTTGCAGTTCCCTTCAACTGGAGAATGAAGTGAATATAGAGACCTGCACTGCTCGTTCAAGCCTTCAAGACTTATTACAGGTCCTCATGTGTGTAAATTTTTCATCTTGAAAATTGCATTTTGACATCTTTGGAAACTAAATTTTTTGTGTTTTAATTATTTTTTAGAATATTTTAAGTTTACTTCGGGTAAACTAAAATTCCGGCTCCCCCCTTGACTAGGTATGCCAGTACAAACAAATAACACAAACCAACTTGCTAACTCAGTAACTTCAACTAAGAGCTACAGAAAATTTACTGTAGCGAAATAAATTTATATTAAATTCATGTAAACGACACAAGTTTGAAATTTTTTAAAAAAAAGTCACGGTCCGCCAACAGTGTTGGCGGAAAACAAAATTAGTGTACACGTAAGCAAGAAAAAATATAAAAAAATAAAAAACGTGGGCCCCACGGCCAATTTCCGCCAACAGAGTTGGCTGAAATTGGGGGGGGCCAATTTCAGCCAACTCAGTTGGCGGAAATTGGCCCCGTGGGGCCCACGTGTTTTTGGTTTTGGTTTTGTTTGGTTTGGTTTGTTAGTTTGGTTTGGTTTTTTCGTTGGTTTATTTTAATTAGTTATATTTTTGTTTTATTTATTTAGTTTAGTTTAGTTTTGTAATTAGATTTAAGTAAATTTATTTTAACGAAATAAAATTAAAATAAATTAATTGGAAATAAATATTTAGAAATATTTTTTTCGGAAATTTGTTTCCAAAGCAAAATTTGTATATATTCCAAAACAATATTTTTTTTATTTAGTTTCCAAAGTAATATTTTTTTTATTTAGTTTCCAAAGCAATATTTGTTTCCAAAGCAATATTTTTTTATTTAGTTTTTTTTATTTGGTTTGTTTTGGTTGGTTTGGTTTTGTTTGATTATTTATTTTGTTTTATTAGTTTTTTTCATAATAGACATAAAATAATTAATTAAAATGTTTCTAAAAAAATTTTGGAGATCGAAACATCATTTTAAATCCGTGGACCCCCACATCCAATATAAATTTATTTCACTACAGTAAATTTTAAATATTCAAAAATAATATTACCGAAAGTCAAATTTGGAGGTCGAAACATCGTTTTTTGACGATTCTAAAAATTTTCGAAGTCCGTCAAACGGTGAAACGGTTTATCCCGAAGTACTTTTCCATACGGTCATTTTGGCTCAAACTGGAGCTTGTTTCGATCTCCCAGTCAAAAGTTATGATACTTTAAAGTTTTATATTTATATTTTTGCCTGTAACATATGCGTCTTGTTTCGGATAATTTTTTTTTCTACATGATTTGTGTTACTCTCGTCGAAAACATACAAATCGACTTATTATTTAACGAAAAACGATTTAAAAACAAGTAGTTATGGCCGCTCGAAGTCTGCTCGACGGCAGACGTAATAGTCTTACGACAGATTTTTAATATTATTATTTTTTAACGTCGGTTAACGACGAAAAAATTTACGATAAAAATATAATATTTATAAATATAAACGTCCAATTCATATTGTTATTTTTTTCGTAATTTTATAAACTTTTATGCTTTAGATGGAATATATACAAATTTTGATGCTTTGGAAACAAATTTCCGAAAAAAATATTTCTAAATATTTCTTTCCAATTAATTTATTTTAATTTTATTTCGTTAAAATAAATTTACTTAAATCTAATTACAAAACTAAACTAAACTAAATAAATAAAACAAAAATTAATATAACTTAATTAAAATAAACCAACGAAAAAACCAAACCAAACTAACAAACCAAACCAAACAAAACCAAAACCAAAAAAACGTGGGCCCCACGGGACCAATTTCCGCCAACTGAGTTGGCTGAAATTGCCCCCCCCCCCAATTTCAGCCAACTCTGTTGGCGGAAATTGGCCGTGGGGCCCACGGTTTTTTTTTTTTTTTTTTTTTTTGCTTACGTGTACACTAATTTTGTTTTCCGCCAACACTGTTGGCGGACCGTGACATTTTTTTAAAAATTTTCAAACTTATTTCGTTTACATAAATTTAATATAAATTTATTTCGCTACAGTGTAAGAGCTAGTAGCTACACAGAGATAAGAAGAAGTAAAAAAAACTAGGCTAGAAAGGTGTTATTCAGTAAAATGAACTGCTGTGTAGTGTAAACTTTCCCATAGTAGTGTACCTGGATTAAAGAAGATGCTTTCTCCGAAATCAATTAGCTTCATCGTAGAATCCTCCTTGGTGGAGTATATGAAATGTTCAGTCTTTAAATCCCGGTGGATGACCCCGCAGTCATGGAAAGTCGCGATTATTGTGACAACTTCCCGGAATATATCCTTTGCTATTTGTTGGGAGTAATGTCGTCCCATATTGACTACTCTCTCCAGAATATCAGTCTCCTATGCATGGTTCCATAAAAATGTGCACAAAGGCCACCTCCTCCCCCTCCAACAAGATGATATCCTCCAATGAGCCCTTAAGTTGAACGACTTTGTTGCATCCGACGAGCCGCTGCATCACCGCGATCTCGTTATCTACTTTGATCCGGCCGTCTGAATTGTAGATAGGAATACTCTTACATCCTATTCTCTTGTCGAAGACTAGGCTGAAGTTTCTTTCGTATTTTCCGCTTCTATTCTTCTCCAGCAGCAACTCGAGATTGCATTCTTTAACAATGCTTCTCTTGGTTTCTTCGGATTTGGAGAGATTGGAGAGGTCTAGCTTCGGGGAGGTCTTTTGATTTGGGTTTTCCATCTAGGTTGTGAGTGAGTGAGGGGAGAACAATAAGAATAAGAAGAGAGAGTGTAAGAAGAAGAGAGATGTATGTAAGAAAAGAGAATAGGTAGAGGGAGGAATTTTATAGCGTTCTATCCGCATAGAAACCACATTGCTGTCCCAGTGCCACCTGCACCCAGCCACGTTTTTTTTATGTCATACTAAACAACCCGACAGTATCCCTTCTTTTTAGTTTTCTCTTGATCATCTCTCCTCCTCCTTCACACACCCTCCATTTTCTTTTCCTCCGCCTGTGAGCCGCCCTCGCGTACAACAACAGGCCGACCGATCTGCAGCAGAACCAGGTCTCCTCTGTCATGCGACAGGAGGAGGACTTGACTTGGCATTAATGGCAAATGGAAAAAGAGAGGTAGTTGAAGTCAGGAAGTGAGAGATTCGACAGTCTATGTACTGATTACCTGCATCTGCTTCAACCTCGGCGCTGGGCACTTTATAAAGGACTTTTAGGTAATTGGACATGTGCAGATTGAGATTGGCTTCTCTATGTTGCCTTTAAGTTTTTTTTTTTTTTTTTTTTTTTGGTTTTGTCTGTAGGGAGTGAGAGTGAGAGTGAGTAGGGAGTGAGAGTGAGTGTCGTTTGGATATACTTTCTGATTTTTATTTTTTTCTGAAAATAATTTTCTGAAAATAAGTTATAAAGTTATTTTTTGAATATAGAGATTTTGAGTTTGCATTTGGTTACTTTCATCTGAAAACTAATTTTTAGAAATTAAAGTTTTTAAAATTTTTTTTTATTGAAATTAATTTTTCAGAAAATAATGTGTCCTTCTGTGTCCGACTCCACCCAAATTGTGTCTGCGTGAAGGTCATCGTCATCAACCCCCAACATCATTCGCCGTCCTCGGCATCTAAAAAAAATGCTAACCCTAATCCCACTATTGCAGCTCTCCACCACCGTCCTTGACCCACCCTAACCCTAACCCTAACGCGTCGTGAGGTCGTCGAGTCAAGTCATCGAGTCCTCCGACATCGTGGGGTGGTCGACCACCGTTGAGGTCGTCGTCCACTCGAGCTCGATCCCTAACTCTAACCCCGACCACCGTCGAGATCTGGCCGCAAAGGCAGCCGTCATCGTCGTTGTCATCCTGTAACCCAACCACCGTCGTCGCCCTCGAGCTCGAGCACCGCACCGCTGTCGTCCTTATCCTCATCGACCCCACCGCCGTCGACGTTGTCATCCTCAACGACCCCACTGCCGTCGTCCTCGAGCTCGACCACCGACGTCGTAGCCCTCGAGCTCGAGCTCGAGCACCCCATCGCCGTCGTCGTTGTCCTCAGCGGCCCCACCGCAGTCGTTGTCGTCCTCAACGACCCCACCGCCGTCATCCTCTAGCTCGACCACTGCCGTCGTCGTCCTCGAGCTCGAGCACCCCGCTACCGTCTTCGTCGTCCTCAATGACCCCATCGTCGTCGTCCATTGGAAGAAGAAGAGAAGAGAGAGGAAGAGGGGGAAAAAATGAGAGAGGAGAGAGAGAGTTGAGAGGGGGTTGGGGTGGGGCCCGCAAATAGTGGAAAATTGTTTTCAGGAAACAACATTTTTCTTCTCCGAAAAAGCTAAGTTAAAACTTCGTTTTTGAAAAAAAATATTTCAGAAAACTGTTTTGTTGGTGGAGGCAGCCAAACGCTATTTAGCGGGTCGTTGGCTTTTAAACTCAGAAAACTAAGTTTAAAAGACCAACCAAACAGGCCCTGAGATGCGTTGTCATCATTTACACTAGTTACTTTGACGTGCAACGAGCACGTAAGGTTTTTTTTATATAATACATAGAAAAATTAGATAAAAATTTAAATTATGTTATAATATTTTAAATATAATTCGAATATATTTTACTTATGATTTATTATAAATGGACTTTTATAATTTTGGATATGTCTTTAGTTAGATAATATCATTTAATTAGTTTAAATATAATTTATATATTAAATATGTTTTAGAATTTATACATGTTCAGGTACTTAGAAAAAAAAAAAATTTCAACTATAAGTACAGTAGTTAAAAAAATTATTAATTTTTTAAAATTAATTAGTGAGAATATAAATACGAATTAGACGACTTATTTTTGAGCCGTTTCTAAGCCGCATTATAATAGTAAAGATATACACTCCACTACACAGAAAACGTTGGGTGGGCTCAAATACATAGTCCACTACATACAAGACTTTGGGTGGGATGAAGCCAGCCCTTGCCCACCAGTAGCTCCGCATTTTCCCATGCTCGCTATCTGTTGGAACATCCAAGACCTTACGACCGATTAGAAACTACCAATCTCCTGCGTCTCCTGACCAGTGCCGTAACCTTTTAGAATTTTGCGCATCGCCACCACTGTCGTAGACTCGTTGACGATCGGTGTACCTCATCCTTCCTTGATTAGTTTAATTTCTATTGGATATTTTAAGCACAAGTAAAAGGATAATGTACGTGATGATAAGATGTTCTATTTATCAAAAAAAAATATCAACTAAACTATCTTGGGAAATAAAATATTGTAGTTATATATATATATATATATATATATATATATATATATATATATATATATATAATGGAAAACCCTAGCAGAGAAAGAGGGGAAGGCGATCACGCCTCTGTCGGCGACGGGAACATCGCCGGCGGGAACGTCGTCGGCGGTGCCAACCATGGTTTCAGAGAGGGCTGGGATCCTGGTATAACAGATGGGAACGGGAAACGGCTTGGTGATGGAGGGGGTTGGACTACAGTAGCACGTCAGAGGTGGATCCGACCTGATGGGGGAAATAGGATGATTAATGGTGGGAGGCGTTCGACCTTCGAGGAGGAGTTAATGAAGGAAGGCTGATTGGGGGCAACATAGGGCATGTATTAGGCGGGGGAGGACGGAGGTCGATTGCTGGACAGAGGAGAGGCACTTATCGTCATGAGACTAATGGGTGTGGGTCGGTGGCGACATTTCCGAGAAGGCCCAAGGCAACACCGGAAGAGAAGGGGAAGAGTATTGCAGAGGACTCCGGTGGAGGAGACCCGCTAAGTGGGGAACGTCGAGATATGTACATGAGTACTCCAGGGACCAAGACCCCTCAGATGAATAGATCATGGGCAGATATTTGCAACCTAGGGTCGTCATCTGGCAGCCCTGTGATGAGATACGTTGAGCCAAAGAAGGTAGTGGACAAGTATCGTTCGTCGTTCCTTGTGTTTGTCATTTTATATCATAACGAGAAATGAGAGAACTGGATTTGATTTAACAAATTAAGAAAGTACAAAGAAGAGTCGTATGAGACAATCTAAGTACAAATTTGTTCCTAGGGGGTGACGATGGAGGGTTAGGACTGTAGCAACTCTCTTTACTCTGTAGACGATCCGATGAGGAAGCTTTTCTCTCCCTCTTGAGTGTAGATTCTCCGATAGCCAGCCTTTTTCATAAGGGTAGTACCATGCTATTTATAGTCATATTTGTGGCCGCATGGATTTTAGGCCACATGGATGGCGAGGTTTGTCACGTGTCCCCTCTCAACGGAAGGGTGCTACAACTATGCATGGGAATCCAGGCTTTGCTGCCACGTGAACATTTGTTGTTTATTGAGTATCTACACGGTTCTCAACTATGTAGGTACGACTTAGTCAAATGGACACGTGGCCGCTATTTGGTTGGAGAGGACTACTCAGTTGTAACAATAATACTTGGTCGACGTGAAATCTGGGACACATGTGGCCAAAGACGCACGGGACGCACGGAGTCTGGAACGCATGGGGCCAGAGACGCAAGGACCGCATGGAGTCTGGAACGCATGGGCCAGAGTCACGTGTGACGCATGGAGTCTGGGACGCATGGTCCAGAGATGCATGGACCGCATGGAATCTGTGATGCATGGAGTCTGGGACGCATGGGTCGAAACCGCATGAGATCTTCTATCGTATTGTACACGTGGCTCTGCACCATCCTTGGGACTTCTGCCTCTTAGTGTGTTCTCGTCCTTCGAGGTGACCAGGAAAATCTTTTTTGTCAAGATTCTGTGTCAGGCGCCATCTTTGCTGTCAGGACGTCATGACATGTCGACCTGCGGCCAGTTGTCAGGACGCTTGTTTGGACCGCATGGGTATTCTTTTTCTGGGCCGCATGGTATCCGTGCGATCCCTCTGTTGAGTTTTTATTTGGGGGGCGCATGGACGTCGGTCGGATGTCTGCATCTTTTCCATGCTTCCCCAGCATAGTCGCTACCGTGTTTGCCATTTTATATCCAAACGAGAACTGAGAGAACTTGATTTGATTTAACAAACTAAGAAAGTACAAAGAAGAGTCCTATGAGACAATCTAAGTACAAATTTATTTCTAGGGGGTTGACGATGAAGGGTTAGGAGTGTAGCAACTCTCTTTACTCCATGGACGATCTGGTGCAGAAGCTTTTCTCTCTCCCTTGAGTGTAGATTCCCCGATTGACAGCCTTTTGTATAGGGGTAGTACCCTGCTATTTATAGTCATATTTGTGGCCGCATGGATTTCGGGCCGCATGGATGGCGAGGTTTGTCATGTGTCCCCTCTTAATGGAAGTGTGCTACAACTATGTACGGAAATCCGGGCTTCGCTGAACATTTGTTGGGATTTTGTTGTTTGATGAGTATCTGGACAGTTCTCAACTGTGTAGGAGCAACTTGGTCAAATGGACACGTGGTCGCTATTTGATTGGAGAGGACCACTCAATTGTAACAGCAAGACTTGGTCAAAGTAGAATCTGGGACACATATGGCCAAAGACGCACGGGACGCATGAAGTCTGGAACGCACGGAGCCAGAGATGCATGGACCGCATGGAGTCTGGAACGCATGGGCCAGAGTCGCATGGGACGCATGGAGTCTAGGATGCATAGGCCAGAGATGCATGGACCGCATGGAGTCTGGGATGCACACTACCAGAATAATTCAAATTAGCGATGCCTGAGAACATCGCTAAATGGCCTAAAAATATCGCTAAAAAAAGTAGCGAATTAGCGACGCTTTAATTAAGTCGCATTTAAGCTAGTCACTGACAGAAAAAATATCGCAAAACGTCGCTATAGTGACGTTTTCTAGCGACGTATTTGCGTCGCTAATATTTTTCTTATTAGCGACGTTTAGCGACTCAACGTCGCTAAATTAGCGACGTATTGTGTGTCGCGAAACGTCGCTCAATTTATTCTGTTTAGCGACGTTTTGCAACACATTAGCGACACTTTATTGACCTGGCAAATACTGCCATGTCAGCAATTAGCAACGTTCAGCGACGTATTCAGCAACCTTTTAGCGACGTATTCAGCGACGTATTTAGCGACGTTGAGAAACATCGCTAAACGTCGCTAAATTTTCAATGAAAAAATAAAAAAAAGAATGTAAAATGGTTTTTAAACCAATCTTCCTGCAGTTTATGAATTCATAATTTATATAGATAGACCCGGAGCAACCCTCCGTTGAATTACCTGGGTTCGCTGACCCCTTCGGTAGAACACTCAACACCGGTATATAAAACCAACACCACTGCCATTACCGCCCCTCCTCTTTACTAACACCGACACCACTCCACCACATCTGAATACTATTGCAGCTATGTTGTACCCAAGCATGGGTACACTCTCCTCTAATCCTAACACTCACCAACACACATCAACACCACATAATATATATATATATATATATATATATATATATATATATATATATATATATATATATATATATATATATATATATATATATATATATATATACTCTAATTGTTGTTGTTCCATTTTATCAGTTGTACCTATATTTCCTACAATAAAACACAGGCACACCCTTACTCGAGCTTACACTGACACTGTGAACACTTGCACAGTTTCCCTCACTCACACACTGTCACCCTCATTTTTCCAACTAAGGGTAGTTTAGTAATTTGACATGGGTATTTAATTTTAAGAATAAATATTGAATATTTGTGTGATTATTGTATTAATTAAGTTGAGCTATGATTAGTGGACTTATATAAACTAGTTATTAGAGACTTGTGTCTTTTGTTAGTTAGTTAGAGAGACTAGCCAATATTAGACTTAACACATATGGACCTAGTTAGATTTATCATGAAAATTAGTGAGCCCAACTTGGACCCAAGACCATTAGTCATTCCACTAATTAAATTAAGGATAATTAGTTTAATTATAATTAGTTAGATACTTCCAAAAATATCCACCCTTAATTATTTCTCATAATACATTATGTAGGGGTGATGGGTTGTTAGCAGTAGGACTGTGTGGTATTGGAGTGTGTGGGGGTTACATTGTGCTCGAGTAGTTGTGAGGGGGTCAGGTTTTACATAAGAGTAGCAATAATTGCAGGATCAACAACTACATGTCTGTGCAGTAGCACAACAACATATGCTTGACAGTGCAGGCAAGGGGGAGCTCGAGATGTAGCAGACTACAACTGAAACAGCAGCAGTGAATGCACTCAGTTGTAATATGCAGTGAAGGGAAAGGATAGCAATATGCAGCAGCAGCTAAGTAGTAGTAGTAGTAGTAGTAGTAGTAGTAGTAGTAGTAGTAGTAGCCGTGCACATTCGTGCACTGCCTATAGGCAGGCAGTTGCAGCAGCACCCGGAGCAGTAGAAATAGTAGTAGGTGTCAACAACATGGAGGGGAGATTAAGTGTTACATCAGTGTGAGTATGTATGTGAGGTTAACCTTGAGTGTATGGTGTGTATAAGTCTGTGTGCAGGAAATTGTTTTGGTGATAGTTGATCAAGGAAGTTCAGTGGAGGGAAGAAGGGTTGATACTCGAGTATCCTTGATACTCAGGAAGTATCCGATACCTAAAAGAATGGGATAGGTTATGTTGAGAATTCAGTTGTGGATTGGTGTATTTAGATATCAGTTAGTATCATAGCTAAGTATTAGTTTAGGTTTAGTCCTTGTGTAAGGATTGATGGATGACGACCAGGTCAGAATACTTTGTGCAGAGGTGTGGGATATTGGGGTCTTAGTACCACTGATGAATGAATTATCTGATACATTAAATTCCAGATATATATAGACTTGAAGGATAGCAAGATGTGAAGGTGATGTAAATTAGAGTATCAGAGCATTGGGAAAGTAGTTGGTGAAGTATCAGATATTGATATCAGTTGGAGCTTGAATATACTCAAGTGTAGCATCAACATTGGAACTAGAGTATCACCTGGAGCAATGACTTGTGTACCTGAGAACACACAAACTGAGGTGTGTATCAGTGTATTGAGTTGCTTGTGTATCCTGGGTATTTTAGGCAGCAATCAATGCAGAAGTTAGAGGGTAGTGCAATTAGGTATCAGTGTAGTTGGGGGATCAGTTAACAGTTAGTATTATTAGTGTTAGTGAGTATATAGTGTAAGTTGTGTCAGTTAGAGTGGTAAGTTGGTTAGTGTATATATTGTGTATTTGTTAGCTATATATATATATCTATATATTGAGTATATAGTATAAATTTTGTGTTTATTGTGTGACTTATAATAGTTCATAAAAATAGACAGACCCAGAGCAACCCTCCGTTGAATTTTTGGGTACGAAATATCACAAAATTATATGAAATATCACAGTCACACAATAAACACAAAATAAAAGTATCACAGTCACACAAAAAGCACAATATAAAAGTATCACAATAACCACAATAAAAGTATCACAGTTACACCATAAGTCTTATCCAATTTCTCATTCTCTCAAGGAAATCCAATACGCTGGGGCAGAACCCAGTCCCTCAGATACTTTGCATAAGCAGGGTCTACTCCATCAATCTCCGCTATAGGTGCTCGGTGACTGAAATTCCCACTCTGAGTTGGTGCCTGCCCAACAGTAGGAGGCACCACTTCCTCCTTAACAGTAGAAGTTGCCACTTCCTCCTTAACAATCGCTTCTAATTTAACAGTAGGAGGTATCTCTTCCTCCTTAACATTCACTTCCTCCTTAACAGTAGGAGGTATCACTTCCTCTTTAACAGTAGGAGGTGTCTCTTCCTCCTTAACAGTAGGAGGTGCCTCTTCCTCCTTAACAGTAGGAGGTGCCTCTCTCAAGCGACATGCACGTGCTCGGGTCATAGGTGCCATCTGGCAAGATAGATGAAAACAAATAATATAATTGATAACATATATTAATATATGTATCCATATAGTTAAAATAGATGTTACGTTCCACATTAAAAATATAGTACAAAATTTAGTTGTTATATGTTCATGTTATTGTACTCATAGATAGTGTTTTCTTGTTGCAATTTAGACATTTTATATTGTTAATGAACAGGGGGGAATGGAATTGTGTAATGTATGGGTTCAACAGTGCATTTGATAGTGCTAGTAAGTAGTATCTAGTGAAATATCTTTTAAGATAATGTTGTGAGGTTGAAGTATATTACATTGGTGAGATAGTGGTAAATAGGAGTGCCACAAACACGTGAGTTGGCCTCTAGTTCACTATTATTTAGCTACATTTTGTCATAGTTGTTGTGTAATGTATGGATTAGGGATGTGTTGCAATCGGGGTAGGGTGTGTGTTGCTGTCAGATGTTGGTGCACTGCATTAGACGTCTGGACTGATACCAAAGTATCAATCATAAAGAGTATCAGTTAAATGGTTGACTGTCAAGTGGCAGTGTGAGTGATTGTGTGTGAGGGAGTGTGTTACAGGTGTATGTGGGGAGTACAGTATCAGTCAAGTGACTAAATCCAGAAAGAGGTGCCAAGTGAAGCACAGTGGGGTATATATATATATATATATATATATATATATATATATATATATATATATATATATATATATATATATATATATATATATATATATATTAGTGTTTGTTATTAGAGTGTATGTATCTTAGTGTATATGAGGGTTTGCAAAAAATTAATAAAAAATTAAAAATTAAAAATTAAAAATTAAAAATTAAAAATTAATAAAATTAATAAAAATTAATAAAGTCAAGAGCATATTAATTAAAAATTAATAAAAAAATTAATAAAAAAATTCTTTTACTGACTTAATTACAGTTATTATAAGATGGTATAGCAATATGTCTATAAGACGTGAAACAAAAACTGAGAAATACCAATACTCCACGACAAAGTTCCATTGCTATAAAAGAGGAATAATCCACACTTTAAATTGCCAAACAGCCACTATTCAAAACATTTTCCACCTACGCAATGCAATATTTAAGTATATTTTGTATGGGTAAGGTTACTACCATAGCATATCAAATTACTTAAATATTACATTGCATGTACCAATTATGAAGAAGAAGAAAATATCAATAAGAACAAGGCTGCTAATTAACATGTACAACAAGCTAATACATGTACCATAAGCTTTAAGGAGAACGAAGTGAGCAAACAAGAACTATTTGAATCTTATATTAGTAGTTAAATGAATCCATATCAAATAAAGTTGTCCAAATGCTTGAGCCAACAAGAATAGTTTGATGCATGTTTTGACAAAAAATAACGCAATCTAAATTGACATGAGTTGAAACCAAACCACATATTCAGTTGATAGGAAATAAAAAGCATCATAGAAAATAAATTCTTCACACATTTATTACAAATGTCTAACTTTGACAAGACATAAAACTGAGTAATGGCCAAAATAGGACAAAAATCATATCACCATCTCAATGGACAAACTTTTAAAGCAAAACCTTCAACAGTAGGTTTAGCAGTCTGCAGTAGCCAATGCAACAGCTCGTGCAGCAAGAAGCATCAGCCCAAGTTGGATACGAGTTCTAGTAGAAGCCAATACCGTATCGTGTCTCGACTTTGAAGAGTCATTCCCGTGTCCGTGTATACGACTCTTCTTGAGTCAAGATCTGCATCATATTATATACGATACAGATACACAAGGTTGCGTCTAAACTCAGACAGCTAACTAGAAGAGAGATAGGGTTAAGGTCTGTGTCATATTTCATTTCATGTCATGTCAGTGTATGTGTTTGTGTCATATCCCATGTCATGTCTATGTCATGTCTTGTCTATGTTTGTGTGTGTCCGTATCAGTATTAGGTTTAGTGTCCGCATGTGTTAGTGTGTCCGCATGCGTGTGTGTGTGTGTTCGAGTTAGGGTTAGGGTTAGTGAGTGTCATGTCATTTTGTGTCGTGTCATGTTAGAGAGAGAGAGAGAGACAGAGAAAGGAGACAGAGAGAGGAGCTCACCGAGTGAGGAGGATGGGAGCTGGAGAGAGGAGAACGCCGGAGGGAGGAGGAGCCGCCGGAGGAAGGAGGACACCGGAGGAAGGAGGGGAGCCGGAGGAAGGAGGAGATGACGGAGGAGGAGCGGGACGCCGAAGGGAGGGAGGAGGACGCGGCCGGAGGGGGTCGCCGAGGTGGGGCGCTGGGAGGGAGGAGGGGACGCCGGAGGGAGGGAGGACGCGGCCGAGGAGGGGACGCTGGGTTAGTTTTTTTTTTAATTTGGGAAAATCGAAGGAAATGGGGGGGGGAGATAAATTCGTCAACCCTAAATGAAATAAATTAGCGACGTTTAGCGACGCTAACTTATGACGTCGCTAATAAAAATATTTAGCGACATCATAGACGTCGCTAAAGACGTCGCTAAATATCTAAAAGAGTAACGTCGCTAAATACGTCGCGAAACGTCGCTAAATCATATAAATCAGCGACGTTTAGCGACCTTAAATAAACTTATAGCGACAATTCTTTTAAAAAACTAAATTAGAGTCGTTAAACGTCGCTATATATCGCCAAACAGTGACTTATAGCGATGTTATTATTTGGAGTCGCTGATATCTTTAATATTAGCGACGTTTTACTTTGACGTCGCTAAAAATGTCGCTAATCCCGCAATTTTTAGTAGTGGCATAGGCCAGACGAGCATGAGATCTTTTGTCGTATTGTACACGTGGCTCTACACCATGTAAACCCCTAATCCTGGAAAACCGTTTTTTTAATTAATTAATAATTGAAATATAATAATTATGAGCTAATTAGGAGAAATAGATTTTATTTAATTTTTATTTTAGGCGTTTGTGCATTTAGGGGATTTATGGAGTCATTATAAATTTTTCCTAAATTATTTCATATAGAAGACCCTTTGGACAGTTGTTAGCTTAATGGTATACATTAATACAAATTCTAGATTTTTTTATGTATATATATATATATATATATATATATATATATATATATATATATATATATATATATATATACATATATATTTTTAAAAGAAAAAGAAAAAGAAAAAGAAAAAGATAATTCTAAATGGATCCTTAAAAACTACCCAAACCCTACCCTAACTAACCTACCCGCTACCCCCAGGAGCCCGGCCCGCTGGAATGAAAGCAGCAGCGCCTCCCCCCGCGTTTGACCTCATGATCTCCCTCTATTTCCTATATATATACATCCATTCGAACCGAAACCCTAACCCTAATTCATCCTCTACTCCTTCCCATCTGACCGACGAGAGCCGCCGAGACCAACGTCGCCTGACAGCCGAAGAACCGCCCAGAACCGTCGCACGACGACTGTGACCCCGTGCACCCCGCACAACTGCAGAAAGTTACAGCAACTTACTTGTGTTCCAGCCCTGATTTCCGCCACCTCGCTGAACCAAACTCGACCCCGTCTTCACCGGTACGTTCACCACTTAACCCCCTTCAATATCTGTATGTTAGTTGACCTCGAACATCGCATAATCCTAGGAGAAAACAACGTCTAAGTTGACGGAAAAAGATAACTTTCGGGTATCGCAGAAAACTGCAGTAACTACCTATGTTCCCGGATTCGTATCTCCCACCACAGAGATTCGAATTCAATTTTTCTTTTTGGTATGCGGAGACCACTTGACCTAGTTTAATTTCTGTTAATTATATTAATTTGTTAACTGCTGTATGTAGAATTAAATTCGTTAGAAAATCCCAAAATCCCACTTTTTCTAGATTTCCAAAAAATGTAAAATGGACCGCGCCCCGCCAAACGGGACCGTCCCGCCGTGTACCAAGTATACCAAAAGGTGCGCGCAGCATACCCGGATATGTGAGAATTTACGGAAACTGATTCGGACGCGTGTGCGCGTCGGAATCAGCCCGTATCTGCGGACAATTCTCGTGTCGCAACTTTTGCGAAAGTCCTCTATATTTTGTGCACGCTCGTCAGAATGCGACGAAACTTGCGCCACTAGACTCGTAGTAATGCGCTGGTCCTGTGACCCAATTTTCACATAATTCTAAGACAGTTGACCAAGTCACCAATTGGCGGGCCCCACGGTTCTTTTTGGGCGAATTGGTGTTCGGCTCATCGGAATCCAAAAATGGACGTACCGTTGAGTTCGTATTGACGTCTAGAATTGGTTTGACCTATAATTTGTCCCATTTAAAGACCTTTACCCCTGGTACGCTTATCAGTGCAAAGTGGGCCATATGTGGACCCGCCTTGACTCAAAATTATCGTTTTGCCCCTGTGTCCAAATTGGACAAAAGGGTAGTATTTTCTAGCTATCTCGCTTATTCTGGAAATGTTAGTGATGTCTATTTCAGCATCCGGAGATGTTTATTCCGAGGCCGCAGCTTCTAATCATGTGTGCGTGACATCTGGACGTTACACTTTGCAGCTTTCTTGCCAGGTAAGTATACCTTGCCAAATTGTTTACAGTACTTTGCATGCTATTTATATTTCTGTTTATTGCCTATGTAGTTTCGTTCAGTTATATTCATTGCATGTGTAGTTCGTTCAGTCAATACTATATATATTAGATATGTTGACACACACTTGACACCTAGTATCATGGGAGGACAATCATTAGGCGTATGGGCTTTTAACCACTCTGGTAAACCGTAGTATATAGCTCGCACTACGGGCGTGTGTCGCGCTAGTCGCTACCCCCGCGGTATGTCGATTTCTGATGTCCACTGACGTGTGTGTGAGTTGTGAGGATTAGATCGAGTAGCCTACCCTTGCACATACCTCGAAAAGTTGTCCTCATTTGCATTCATATAGATTGTCTTGTACAGCGTACTTATGTATTTTTAAACTTTATGCATGTTTACTGTATTCAATTGACTTGCTTCTATGTATCTTGTTATGTCCCTCTGAGGACCTGGTCCCTTGACAGGTATAGACGATCAGGAGTATACGCAAGAGTACAGGCCTGGACATGACGCACTATTTTCTACCGAGGAGGTCTTACCTTCTGAGCATCGTTGATTATATCTAGTGATGGATCTTCTTAGTTGATACATTTCTGTCATCACCTTATTTTTTATTGAAGATTTTATACTCCTCTCTCATTTTAGTTTTGGATATAGTCTTGGTAGTGGATTTGTCTCCACCCGACTATTATTTTGGATATTTCAGACTCATTATTCTAGTTTAGTATTTCTTTTCTATGACTTGTTGTATGGATGAGATTAGCATATCTGTGACTTGTGACACTATATATACCACATGTGAGTTTATATTCATATTACAGCGTACGTGTGTATTATGGTATCCATATATTGGAGTTGACATATACAAACGACTGGCATGCTTACGTGTTCCTAGTCCTATATATTTTGGGACTGGGGCGTGACATATTTTTGTGGTGGCCCATGCAGGTCGAGAGCATATTGTCTCGATTACGTTACTGTACCGAGCAAGCCTGCACCTAGGATTAGAATTTTAGGTCTCATCCACACTTGACTATAACTTACCTTCCTCCCAACATATCCTACTTAAGTGCTTGCATCCTTCTTGATTCATGTACTCTTTCTAATCCTTCGTCCATCTTTTGCAAAGAGATAAATTTGCATAACGGACAAGCCGCCACCGGGGACAACACGTCTCCAGGGGACGACGACCAATCTCCAGGAGAGACCTCAACACTCTTCTTCCCGGACCGGATGGACTGACTAGCAATCAAATTCTATTAACTCCTTCCACGATACCTGATGGGACCCTTCCAGCTTTATCAGCACCGCAGGATGGCCAGACACAGTTGTTTCAATTCTTCTAGATGATAATACAGGAACAGAGGCAGCAAGCAGCAGAGCAGAGGCTAGAATTTCTGGCAGCACTTGAGAGAATGGCTGCACTAGCCCCTACACCAACCAAGGTGCTAGTTTCAGTACCACAAGCTCGGGTTGGTCCAGTCAAGGACTTTGTGCAGATGGGCCCTAAGCCATATAAAGGCAATGAGAGTCTAGAGGAGACCATGAACTGGATTGCCAATACCAAGAAGTTGTTAGAAGCATCACAACTACCTATAGAACTATGGATGATAGGCGTAAGGACTCAGCTAGAGGGTAACGCGCATCACTGGTGGGAATCAATGGAGTGCCAGTTGGGTACGCGTCAGACTTGAGAATAATTCTTAGAGTACTTTGAGAGAAAGTACTTCCTGGATACTGTGAGGGATGTGTTGTATGATCAGTTTCTACATCTAGAGCAAGGGAACAAGACAGTTGATGAGTATGACGCAGAGTTTAGCCGTCTCAGTAAGTATGGCACCGTCCTAATACCTAATGACTTGGAGAAGGCTAAGAGGTTTCACCGCGGGCTGACTCAGGAGCTCCAGCACTACACTAGCTCACAGTCCCGGATCTCTTATGTCGAGTTATTGACAGAGGTCAGGATTCAGAAGGCCATCAGCAGGGGAAACAGAAATCAACAGAGAAGTCACCAAGGACCAGTAAGGACGCAGCAAGGAGGACCCATTCGACACCCTTTGATGCGCCAACAACCAGATAGTGTCGTACCATATCCAACCAAGGACCCCCATACTTGTCACTTTTGTGGTAAGATAGGTCATAGTCATAGAGACTGTCATTGTCGATTGGGGCTGTACATGATATGTGGATCAAATCACCATCAAACCCGAAGATGTCCTCAGCAGAACCAGAGGCCTATGGCATTAGAATCAGGAGCACCGCATACACCCTCAAGTATAGGAGACCAAAGGGACCCATCGCTGCTTCTACAGTCTGCACAAATGGAGGAGACTAGACCCCAGTTGAACAACCAAGGACAAGGCCAAGCACTCATTATGACAAATATGGGAGAACAGACACATAAAGCCGTAGATACAGGTAAGACCTTTTAGTTATATTGTCATTGCATACTCATAACCCCATTGTGACACAAGATCTTAGATTTACAAATAGATATAGAATTATATATATAGTACTTTAGCAGTTATGAGGATATATTTCTATTCTAACCAGATGGCATACACGCGATGCTAATGGATGACGTGAGTAGAAGTAGTAGTATTCTTTCCCTATCCTTATCTCGCCCTCTTGGGTGACTCATCCTCTCTTCTATATATCCATTCCTTATCTCGTGCTTAACTCTTCCTATCATAGTTGTATCTTTTTGTGCCATTATGAATTATTTGATTTATATCAACCTCACCCTTATTTTGTTAGTTAAAACATAAATGTGTTAGTAATGCTTGATAACTAAGGACGAGTTCTTAATAATAACCCTTATGTATATGCACTATAGCAATATCTGTATTCTTTATTAGTTTAACCCTTAAGTAGCATCAATTAGCATAATAGAAATTTGTTAGATTGTTTGAAGTAGGTCATACTCCTAATAGTTTTAGTCAAGACCTTAAGTGTTGCCTTAAAACTTAGACTATGCCTAGGAAAGAGTTGAAGGCACTTGTTACGAACTGATGACTATGACAAATCGCTGGCGAGGTAGCGACAGTTGCAGCCAAACAATTATGGTAGAGTAGTCGAATTACTTGCAGCCATATTGGCCAGGTAGCATGGCAGTATTAAACTACGATACTTGACGGTTACGGAGAAAATTCATAGTTACGAGATTCCAGACAGGTATCCCAAGATTCTCGACCCAATAAATATATTTACCTTACAACCTAGACAATAGCTTCAAGAGACCTTGACTACTAGTAGAATTCTTGTAAGTTGGGTAGTGTAAGATGAGTAAAAATAGAATGGTGTATGGGCAATAAATGAGGAAGTGTTAGAATGGCATACCATGACTTTTAGGAAGCACTGCTAGATACCAATGTAGTGTAATAGCTATAGTGATTATTATGAATATGGGTTAGTGTCAATTTCGAGGACAAAATATTTATAAGTTTGGTAGAATGTAAAACCCCTAATCTTAGAAAACCGTATTTACTTTTTTTAATTAAATAATAATTAAAATATAGTAATTATGAGCTAATTAGGAGAAATAGATTTTATTTTATTTTATTTTATTTTAGGCGTTTGTGCATTTAGGGGATTTATGGAGCCATTATAAATTTTTTCTAAATTATTTCATGTTGAAGACCCTTTGGATAGTTGCTAACTTAATGGTATAGATTAATACAAATTCTAGATTTTTCAATGTATATATATATATATATATATATATATATATATATATAAGAAAAGAAAAAGAAAAACATAATTCTAAATGGATCCTTAAAAACTACCCAAACCCTACCCTAACTAACCTACCCGCTACCCCCAGGAGCCCGGCCCGCCGGAATGAAAGCAACAGCGCCTCCCCCCGCGTTTGACCTCACGATCTCCCTCTATTTCCTATATATATACATCCATTCGAACCCAAACCCTAACCCTAATTCATCCTCTACTCCTTCCCATCTGACCGACGAGACCGCCGCCGAGACCACCGCCGCCTGACAGCAGGAGAACCGCCCAGAACTGCCGCATGACGACCGTGACCCCGCGCAACCTCGCGCAACTGCAGAAAGTTACAACAACTTACCTGTGTTCCAGCCCTGATTTCTGCCACCTCGTTGAACCAAACTCGACCCCATCTTCACCGATATATTCACCACTTAACCCCCTTCAATATCTGTATATTAGTTGACCTCGAACAACGCGTAACCCTAGGCGAAAACAACGTCCAAGTTGACGAAAAAAGATAACTTTCGGGTCTCGCAGAAAACTGCGGTAACTACCTATGTTCCTGGATTCGTATCTCCCACCACAAAGATCCAAATTCGATTTTTCTTTTTGGTATACGAAGACCACTTGACCTAGTTTAATTTCTGTTAATTACATTAATTTGTTAACTAATGTATGTAGAATTAAATTCGTTGGAAAATCCCAAAAACCCACTTTTTCTAGATTTCCAAAAATTATAAAACGGAGCAAGCTCCGCCAAACGGGACCGCCCCGCCGTGTACCAAGTGTACCAAAAGTTGCACGCAGTGTACCCGAATATGTGAGATTTTACGGAAACTGATTCGGACGCGTGTGCGCGTCGGAATCAGCCTGTATCCGTGAACAGTCTCCGTGTCGCAACTTTTGCGAAAGCCCTGCGCATTTTGTGCATGCTCGTCAGAATGCGACGAAACTTACGCCACTGGACTCATGGTAACGCACTGGTCCTGTGACCCAATTTCATGCAATTCTGAGACAGTTGACCAAGTCACCAATTGGCGGGCCCTACGGTTGACTCTTTGGACGAATTGGTGTTCGGCTCACCGGAATCCAAAACTGGATGTACCGTTGAGTTCGTATTGACGTCTAGAATTGGTTTGACCTATAATTTGTTCCATTTAGAGACCTTTACCTTTGGTACACTTTTCTGTGCAAAGTGGGCCACATGTGGACCCGCCTTGACTCAAAATTACCGTTTTACCCCTGTGCCCAAATTGGACAAAAGGGTAGTATTTTCTAGCTATCTCGTATATTCTGGAAATGTTGGTGATGTCTATTTCAGCATCCGGAAATATTTATTCCGAGGCCACAACTTCTACTCCTGTGTGCGTGACATCTGGACGTTATACTTTGCAGCTTTCTTGCCAGGCAAGTATACCTTGCCAAATTGTTTACAGTACTTTACATGTTATTTATATTTCTGTTTATTGCCTGTGTAGTTTCGTTCAGTTATATTTATTGCATGTGTAGTTCGTTCATTCATTACTATATATATTAGATATGTTGACACACACTTGACACCTAGTATCATAAGAGGATAATCATTAGGCGTATGGGCTTTTAACCACTCTGTTAAACCGTAGTATATAGCTCGTACTACGGACGTGTGTCGCGCTGGTCGCTACCCCCGCGGTATGTCGATTTCGGGAGTCTCGCTGGTCGCTACCCCCGCGGTATATCGATTTCTGATGTCCACTAACGTGTGTGTGAGTTGTGAGGATTAGATCGAGTAGCCTACCCTTGCCCATACGTCAAAAAGTTGTCCTTATTTGCATTCATATAGATTGTCTTGTACAGCGTACTTATATATTTTCAAACTTTATGCATGTTTACTGTATTCAATTGACTTGCTTCTATGTATCTTGTTATGTCCCTCTGAGGACCTGGTCCCTTGCCAGGTATAGACGATCAGGAGTATCCGCAGGAGTACGGGCCTGGACCTGACGCACTATTTTCTGCCGAGGAGGTCTTACCTTCTGAGCATCGTTGATTATATCTAGTGATGGATCTTCTTAATTGATACACTTCTGTCATCACCTTATTTTTTTATTGGAGATTTTATACTCCTCTCTCATTTTAGTTTTGGATATAGTCTTGGTAGTGGATTTGTCTCCACCCGACTATTATTTTGGATATTTCAGACTCATTATTCTAGTTTAGTATTTCTTTTCTATGACTTGTTGTGTGGATGAGATTAGCATATCTGTGACTTGTGACACTATATATACCACATGTGAGTTTATATTCATATTACAGCGTACGTGTGTATTATGGTATCCATATATTAGAGTTTTCATATACATACGGCTGGCATGCTTACGTGTTCCTAGTCCTACGTATTTTGGGACTGGGGCGTGACACACCATCCTTGGGACGTCTGCCACTTAGTATGTTCTTGTCCTTCTAGGCGATCAGGAAAATCTTTTTTATCAGAATTCTGTGTCAGGTGCCATCTTTGATGTCAGGACGTCATGTCAGGTCGACCTGCGGCCAGTTTTCAGGACGCTTGTTTGGACCGCATGGGTATTCTTTTTCTGGGCCACATGGTGTCCATGCGATCCCTCTGTTAAGTTTTTATTTGGAGGGCGCATGGACGTCGGTCGCATGGTTGCATCTTTTTCATGCTTCTACACCCTGTTGAGAAAATAACAGAGGTGACGAAGTTCTGGCGGAACACTCTGGTGTTGTATGTTCTGGGCGATAAGCTATTCTACGGACAGATAATGGCCTATGCGCTTCGGGTGTGGCGGCCAAAGGGAAGTATGGAGATACATACCAGGAAGAACGGGTTCTACATCATCAGGTTTGGATTACATGACGATGTTGAGTGCATCATTAAGGGTGGACCGTGGACATTCGATAGACGTCTTATTATTCTGAAGGAATGGACCCCGGATTCCATGTGTGAGAAGGATGTTTTATACACGGTGCCCGTGTGGATCAAGTTCCCAAAATTTCCAGTGAAGTATTGGGGAGTTCCTTTATTGATGCGGCTGACAAGCTTGATAGGAAAACCTATAAAGGCAGATGATGCTACCACGTACAGGTCAAAGTTGATGTATGTGCGGATATTTGTGGAGATTGATGCGGGGAAGGAGCTACCTCGTATCTTAGAGTATGACGTCCCTAATAGGCAGGTGATCCAACATATGGTGGAGTACGAGTGGGTTCCCCCGACTTATACAAAGTGTGCCTGCTTCGGACACAGTGTGGCGGTGTGCAAAGCATCTGAAGAAGGTGCACCACTCCGGGCGGCCATGACTGCGGTGTTCCCATCAGATTCGGGGAGGACGGAGGATGGTCCTAGGGAACAACTGCAATTAGTTGACATAGATTATCTCAGCGGGATATAGGTGCAGCCAACCAAATTGGAGGAGGATTCGATCCCGGAGCAGGTAGAGGATATGATGGCTGACAAGAAAATGCACGTAAATGATAGGGTAGACCATGGGCAAGGACAAATGGTGGTATTTCAGGCGAGTAGAGGAGTGGTTACGAGGGGTATGGCTGCTATGGATAGAGGGGATTCTTCGACATCAGGGAATGATTAGGGGGAAGGCTTCAGAAATTGGAAAAGACATGCAAGATCCATTCTGGAGGAGACCCGGCGAGCGGGATCTAGTGATGAACTGCCTGATCGGGTGATCTGTCATGATAATCCAGCATGGGAGCTACTTCTTGAGAAGTACAAGGAGGCAAACAAGGAAGAGACTCGGGATAAAGATATGAATCGGGTGGATTTAACACCCTCCCGGGTGCTAAATCTGATGGATGTCAAGGGGACTTACATGGTTAATAAATGTCTATTGTGACATGGAATGTACGGGAGGCATGCTCCATAGGCAGGTGGAAGGAAATTTGTGAATGCATAAGGAGAGGACGATGTAGTATAATAGCTCTTATAAAAACAAAGATAAAAGCTAAACATGTACTTAATCGGCGTACTCAGAACCTATGGGTGCATGTTCACAATCTCTCAATATGTAGTATGGCCCGGATTTGGGTCAGGTGGGATAGTTGCAGTTGGGGTGGGAAGGAGTTACTCATATCGGAGCAGTTGATAGCTATATATTTCTCTAATAAGGGTGGCTTTAACTTCATCTTTGGCGATGTATATGGACATAATGACCGTAGGAGCAGAGCTGACTTGTGGAGGGGTATAAATGATATTACCCGTATTGCAGAAGGCGCTGGATTGCCACTCCTCTTTATTGGGGATTTTAACGCCCTCTTGTTCAGAAAGGAAAAGATTGGGGGTCGCCCGGTCCCCGATTCTATTTTGCATGACTTCTAACAGTGCTTGATGTAGACTGGCCTTCGGGGGCTGGAACGAGCGGGCCACATATGGACATGGCATAATAAAGCTAAAAGTAAACGAGTTGCTTGCTAACTGGATAGGGTACTGGGAAACGGGAGTTGGTTCGATGCTTTTCCTAACTCGATGTCGGAAGGGCTTCCAGCAGGGACCTCCGACCACTTACCGATCCAGGTTAGCATTATTGCTTCTACATCGAGCCACCCTCGGCCATTCAGGTACGATAATAGTTGGCATCTGTCGGACGGTTACATGGAGGCAGCAACTCAGGTTACAGACTGTTGTCGACGGAACGACCCAGTTCATTATGGCGCATAAGCTGAAGGCGACCAAGGCAGCACTTCGGCAGTGGGGCCGGGAGCGTCCCCGTACCCAAATGACGGCCATGGAGGATGAGCTTTAAAAGGTCCAGTCGGAGTTGCAGACATTTTGGATGGGGATATAGGAGCTCGGGAGCACAAGTTGGCCCAGGATGTTAGTCTTCTACGGCTACAAGAGGAGATTCAACTGGCGCAACGGGCCAAATGCACCTGGCTCAAGGAGGGTGACCGATGCTCTAAATTCTTTCATGATGTAGTTCGTTCCAGGCAACAAATAAATGTTGTAACCCAGTTATTGGGTCCGAGGGGCAATCTGATTCAGTCGCAACAAGGCATCCAGGAGGAGGCGGTCAGGTACTTTGCTAATCTTTACTTTCAGACAGATTATACTAAATATTTTTCTGATATTAATTGCAAGAGGCTAGTGACATCATTCAACGATTCTCTATTACTTGCTCCTGTCCGAATGAAGGAGGTGGAGGCTATTATAAAAGTTGCTGATCCAAATAAGGCTCCGGGACCGGATGGATTTAATAGTAAATTTTACAAAGTGCACTGGGATATTTTGAAGGAGCCGGTGTTGAAATCTGTTCAAAAAAAATTTTTAAGACGATAAGCCACTTCGCTAACTCGTTCCAAGATATCAAAAGGTCCAATGTACCTCGGACTCAGCTTGCCTCTGCCTCCGAATCTGATGGTACCATGAGTAGGCGATATCTTTAAAAACACATGGTCACCTTCCTTGAACTCCAAAGGTCTGCGGTGCGCATCTGCCCAATGTTTTTGTCTATCCTGTGCTGTACGCAGGTGGCTCTGAATCTGCTTGACTTTCTCCACTGTCTGTGTCACCAACTCTGGACCAAGTATCTGACGCTCTCCCACGTCACTCCAACATACTAATGACCTACACTTCCTGCCGTACAGTGCCTCATAAGGTGCCATCTGTATGCTAGCCTGGTAGCTGTTATTGTAGAAAAATTCCATCAAGTATAGATGGTCCTCCCAAGATCCTCTAAAATCGATCATGTACACTCTCAACATATCCTCTAGTATCTGTATCGTGCGCTCTGACTGGCTATCAGTCTGTGGATGATATACAGTGCTGAACTTGAGATGAGTTCCTAGACTCTCCTGTATACTCTGCCAAAAATGTGACATGAATCTGGAATCACAATACGATATAATATTGACAGGCACTCCATGTAGTCGTACTATCTGCCGCATATACATGTCAGCTAATATCTTCGTGGACTGCGCAACTCTGAAGGGCAAGAAATGTGCAGACTTGGTGAGTCTGTCTACAAAAACCCAAACTGCATCCTTCCCGCTAGGGCTCCGCGGGAATCCTGTGACGAAGTCCATGGTAATGTGTTCCCACTTCCACTCGGGAATGGGAAGCAGCTGCAATAGTCCTGCAGTCCTCTGATGTTCAGCCTTGACTTGTTGACAAACCAAACATCTCGCCATGAATCTTGCAATCTCTCTCTTCATCCCATGCCACCAAAAATGTTGTCTCAAATCTCGGTACATCTTCGTACCCTCGGGATGAATAGAATAAATCAAAATATGAGCCTCGGTCATCAACTCCTGGCGTAGCTCGCCACTCGGAAAGTATAGGCGATCTCCACACCTCAATGTTCCGTCTTTATGAATCCTGAGTCCTATTTGCATATCGGCCTCTGTCCTCTCTCGTAGCCGTCGAAATCTCACATTTGTAGGCAGGGCTGCCTTGATCCTCTTAATCAATGTAGACTGAACCTTGAGACTGGCCATCTGTCCATTCATGCCTGGCAATACAATCTCTATCCCAAGCTCCTGGAGATCCTCTAGCAATTGCCGCTGAGTCATCAAAAAGTAGGCCATGGGCTTCCTACTTAAGGCATCTGCTACTACATTCACCTTGCCAGGGTGGTACTGCAACTCTATATCATAATCTGTCATCAACTCTAGCCAGCGCCTCTGTCTCATATTGAACTCCTTCTGCATGTAGACATACTTTAGATATTTATGATCTGTGTAAAACTTAACACGCTCACCATAAAGGTAGTGTCGCCATAGCTTTAGTGCAAATATCACTGCAGCTAGCTCTAGATCGTGCGTCGGATAGTTCTTCTCATAAACTTTCAGCTGTCTCGATGCGTAGGCTACGTGTTGTATCAGTACACAACCTAATCCGCTCCCAGACGCATCACTGTACACTATAAATCCTCCTGATCATGAAGGTAGTATCAAAATCGGTGCTAATGTCAGACGCTTCTTTAGCTCATCGAAAGCCGTCTGACACTCGTCGGTCCAGATAAACTCCTCGCCTTTACGCGTCAGTCGCATCATAGGCACAACGATCCTTGAGAAATTTTCCACGAACCTCCGATAATATCTAGCAAGTCTGAGGAAACTCCTAACCTCTGTAACTGATGTAGGGGTAGGCCATGTCTTAACTGAAGCTATCTTCTCCGGGTCAACTGATAGCCCATCTCCGGTGATTATGTGTCCCAGAAATGGTACTCTATCCAAGCAGAACTCACATTTGCCGAGCTTGGCATACAGCCTCTCATGTCTCAGCGTCTCCAACACGATCCTGAGGTGTCTCTCGTGCTCCTCCTGGCTCTTGGAATATACCAAGATGTCGTCGATAAATACCACGATGAACTTATCTTAGTACTGGTGGAAAATATTGTTCATTAGACTCATAAATACTGGTGGTGTGTTGGTTAAACCAAATGGCATGACTAGAAACTCGTAGTGCCCATACTTCGTCCGAAATGCCGTCTTCGGGATATCCTCTCTCCGTACCTTCATCTGATGATAGTTGGATCTAAGATCGATCTTCGAGAATACACATGCACCACTAAGCTGATCAAATAAATCATCGATGTATGGCAGTGGATACTTGTTCTTTATTGTTACAATATTTAACGCCCTATAATCGATACACAAGCATACCGTCCCGTCCTTCTTCGTCACAATAAGATGGGTATTCCCTATGGAGAAATACTAGCCCAACTGAAACCCTTGTCTAAGAGATCCTCGATTATGAACCTTCAACTCAACCAACTCTATCGGTGCTAGTCTGAAGACGGGAAAATAACTAGCTCGGCTCTTGGAGTCAACTTTATAATAACTCTATCTCTCTGTCAGGTGGCAGGCCTAGAAGATTCTCTAGAAACACATCCTCAAACTCGCTATAATGCGGGGTACACTGGTTCACCCTTTGCAATGTGTGTTATTAAGGTTGGACACCATGCTCTCGGGCTCCCTAAAGAAACTCAACTCAGGGTAACCTGGTGGTCAAAAAATAATACAACCACATCGACAATCTAGCGTCGCGTGATATTGGCTCAACCAACTCATGCTAGGACGATGTCATAGTCTAGACTTAACCTCAAAATAAATTCTCCTATTCTGTTTACAACACTAATCCTCCAAGAGAAATAATTTTTTCTTGCCTAATGTATAATTTCTCTTCTCCTCAAAGTTTTCCCTAAAATTTTATTCCTTAAATTTCTTCTTTTCGTTATTTATCTCTCCAAGTCACATAGTACAATAATGGTATCACCCAAGCACATACTAGAATTCCTGGAATCAGATCATTATCTTCCAAGTGAGAGCCTGAAATTTTATCTCCTCTAGTCCGTAATATCATTCCTGGTATCGCTATCATATACAACAACTAATTTCTAGCATCGGGCTATGCACTTCCATAAATTATTCTAGGTCATGATCAACAATCCTTCCAGCTCCCAGTACTTCCAAGATTACTGCTATCTCAAGTATGGATAGGGTACTACTGGGTCCAATTCTCTTGCTAGCCTTCCACGCTAGATCTAGAATCTAAAAAGAACCTATCAATCTATCCTACTAAGGGTAACAATCTTCTCAGAGAATATTATACGAATTCTGTCTTCTGTCGTCTGGACTATGATCTTCTTTTAGAGGGAACCATCAGGCTAGAGCATTCGTCTTCCCGAATAATAGGGGATGAGAAACAATGATAATGATAATGACGAAAATTGAACGAATACAAATTGGAAGTCCAAGGGCGATAATCACATACAAAGTGAGTTTTTAAAATCGATTATGGATTAAGATCCTATTCAACAATAAATTATAGTATCTATTCCTCATTTGCAGGCTCGCTTGGCACAGTCAGGTGACCAAGACGATTTAAAACGGACCTGTATGGGCCACCACAAAAATATGTAATGCCCCAGTCTCAAAATACGTAGGACCAGGAATACGCGACATGCCAGCTACGCATTCGACCAGACTCTGGTCCGACTCGAATACGTATAAGCTGTAATAAAGGGCACTATCTAAAGATCCCGTAAATGTAAACATCTATGTCTCAATCCATAATGAACAAAAATATACAAGAAGAGATGCATGTGCTAAAGTCAGCCGCCCAATAACACACCAACTCGAATAGACTCGAGAAGAAATATGAGTCTATAAAAAATAGGCTACAACAACAGATGAATAAACTATATAAAGTAACCATAATGTCGGTAGAAATGATCTGAGTACCTGGTACCAATGTCTACAAGACAAGCAACTCCATCAGCGACTCCAAATGCTCCGTAATCGTCTATGCTGCAAAACTGGCAGGGGACCAGGTCCTCAGAGGGACGTAACAAGGTACAAAATACAACATGCCAAAGTACAACAGAAAGAAAAAAGTACAATGATGGTGTAAACTAGCATAACCAACTAAGTGAGACATAGTTTGAAGACAATGTTCGACGCGTGGGCTGTCCAAAATAAAACCGTAGTTCCGGACACGAAAACACACGGGACGTACCGCAGTTCCGGGCAAAGAGTCACACGGGTGATACAACTACACTAGATACATGATTACTACAGAGATAGTAAATATATATATATAAGCACGTGCAGAGGAGCCCAAACGTCTAGTAACTGTCTTCTCCATCCCAAGCGGCCAACGATTGTGCGTTGAACCCGAACCTCTATCTAACAGTCTCGTCACACAGAAATAACTGTCAACAAACGTGACCCTAAGGTCGTCCCAGTCTTCGGTCATGATGTCAGTATCAGGATACAGGAAATCTGGCACGATAACAGTGTATGGACGTGTCATAGGGTTATGATGTATACAGGTATATACATCAAGGTATTGCGAACATCTAACACTCGTTACCAGACGTTACCGATGAACGTCTACACCCGGTTTTGACCCGGACGCGGAGTAACGATTCTAATCAAACTCGCGCATAATGCACAAAATAAAATAATAAATATCGGGTAACTGAAATACAGGGTGGCAAGGTACACTTGTCTGGATACGGCTGCTGAAGATGGGGATCCGGTACAACGTCCAAGTCCGCAAGTCCCGTAGTACCTAGAGACGAGACACAAGCTCAATCAATAACTATCACGAGACTGAAATAAGATGTGATACACGTCCAAACATATGTTCAACCTTAGTTACAAGTCACAAGACACTAAGCTAGAAGGTTGACCAAGGTTGCCTAAGGTACGTTACGTCAAATCCGATCAATCACCTATACAATATCATCAAACAATCCTAAATCTTATATCTCACCACGGTGTTAAGTAGTTCAAGCCATGATCATTCCTCAATTTTACCCCGGTGTTCACAGACGTTATCATGCACGTTTAAATATGTCATCCTCGAAATAAATAATTGTTATTTACTAAGATTTCCATATTAATCAATGGGTTGATATCACCCTACAATTTTTATAATAATTAACCAGCTCCTCAATGACAATTAATGTTTTAATATTCTCAGCATCATTCCATAACAATCTAAATCCGCTCATCCACGATAACCAATTGCATTTAATAAATAAATAACTCCCAAAGTCTCGTAGGACTTTTTAACTCTAAACTCATTATATTTATCATTTCAACCATCAAAGTAGATATTTCGGCACATCAACCCATAAAATTTCATTGCATTCGCATACCATCAATTGCATGTAATAATCCTAAAATCTCTACTTAGCATTTAACCATTAATGGCACATATTGAGATATAATAAACCTTAAACTCATGCATCCCAAAATCCTGAAATCTCAATGTATAGCAAACCCTTAAATAGATCTATATCATTTACAACCATTCATGCATTTTATTTCATGTAATAAACCCCAAGACCTCCCCTAGCATTTAAAACTCTAAACCCAATATTCAAACATGAACTCTACTAATCTATATGCAAAAACACAATATGACTACACAAGGGAAGGGGGATGTTCACCTTGGCGGCGGGGTGGTGGTTGTTGGCCGGAGGAGGGAGCTCGGTCGGGGTCAGGTGGAGATGGCGAAGGTGATGATGAAGACGAGGATGATGAAGAGGGAGTCGAGGTAGTCGTGGGGTGGTGCTGGTGGTGCTCGGGAATGGAAAAGCTGGATCGGGTGGTTGTTGTGGCTCGCCGAAGAATGAGCTGTCGTGGAGGTGCGACATGGGTAGCTCACCGGAGTGGAGTGAGGCGGCTACAGCAGGGTAGTCACGTTGGTGCTGGGGATGGAGATGATGACGGAGTGGTGAAGTGATGGAGCTCGGTCGGAAGGAAGCTCGAGATGGTTGTGGAGGTGGTTCGTGCTCGGTGGCAGGGAATGCCGAGGGTGGTAGAGCGGTGACTCGGGTGGAGGAAGCTCGGCAGGCGGTGGCACGTCGAAAGGAGGCGGTACAGTTGGTCGAGGGAGGCGGTGACTCGCCGGCTGCCGTGGATGCAGCAGTGGGTGGATGAGGAACGGCGGGTGGAAGAAGAAGAAGCGATGGTGATGGAGTGGTTCCGGGTAGCGGGGTGGAGATTGGCTTGCCGGGGAAGAAGCTGGCCGGAGGGGGGGTTGATGACTGATGGTGATGGCGGTCGGGGGAGCTATTGTTGGTGATCGTGTGGTGATGGTGAAGATGAAAGGTGGTCGGAGTATGGGGGGCCAAAAATAGTGAATAAGATGAAGTGAAGTAGAAAGAGAAGAAGAAGAAGAAAGGAAGAAGGAAGAAGGAAGAAATATGAAACCTACGGTTAATGAAAGAGGGAGGAGAGAGAGAGGGGGTGGGGTTCTCTAGGTTTTGGGGATTATGGCCGGCATGGGGAAGAGTGTGGTGATGGAGACATTATATAGGGAGTTATGTGAGGGTTGTGTGGTGTGGATGAGCCCAATTCAAATGAGGGGCTAGGATTTCATATGGAGAAAAATTCCTCATCCAAAGGAGAGAGAGTGGGGAGCTTGACCGGTCAAAGAAGAGGGGTGAGGCTTCTTCATTGGTCTTGACCAATGAGGTTATGACACATGTTACAACATTTGCAATTAAGCCCCTTAAGTTTGGGTATTTGCACAAACACATAAAATGATTAAAAAATTATAGGAGAATTGGTGTTTGGTGTTTTGTAGGGTGGGGGTATTGTGTGTTTTGCATGGGCTTAATTAAAGGGGCATTGGAATTAAATTAGGATTAAATTGGAATCAAAGTTGGTATCCCCAATTTAATTAGAATAAATTGTCATGTGCTCTTAAATTAAATGGGGGCACATGGAATCTCAATTGGGAGTGACACAAAGGTCATGAATGGTGTAGGCTTGGTGTTAGTCTTGGACCCTTTAATTGGTCCGGCTCAACGGGTTGAGTTGGTGTCTAAAAATTGATGGCAACGACACAGGTGCGCGACACATGATTAAATAATGGATTTCGGTTACGGAAAATTGTGCAATTAATTTAGAGCACAAGGAAATATGATTTTGAGTGACGGGAAAGTCCAGCACCTAAATTAGCGTGTCAAGTCAAGAGTGCAACACTCTGTTGGAATTTATGGGCTGATGTTGGGATCCGAATATTTCAACAACGGTAGGGCGCTCCAAGGGTTTAATTAAAGAATCAGACTTCTGCAAATCTTAATTCTAAACCTCAAATACCTACTGCTAAACCAAAATTTTCTAACCCATAATCCGTCTATCTATAAAAATAAATGAGGGGGTTTAAAATATTCCACAACATATCCCACATATAAAATATATCCACAAAATCTGAAAAAACCAATTAAAGATTTAAATCCCATATTTTCAAATTAGAAAACCCCTAGTTTGTTGCATATTCCTATCTTTTGATCAAACCAAATCCTAAGTGAATATTTTTGTGACAATCTCCTAATTTAAATTTCAGCCCTTACCATATTAAGACTCCACAAAATCCCACCCACATATTTTTAAATATTAAATTAAATCCTAATCACCTACCTATTTAAACTACATATATTTATTAACTCTCCGACACTTAAACCTAATTATTTGGTTCAATCCCCCGTTTTCTCTCCCTTATGAAAAAAACTCCTTTCTCACGTTCTCTCCCTCTTTTAATTTTTTTTCTCTTTCTCACTCCTTCCCCACAGGCCACAACTCCAAAAAAACTCCAACTAAACCCCTTTTTGGCCAAATATTGGCTGCTAGTTGCAACAGTATTTCAGACCCCTCTACAGCAGAAAAATCCTAAATATCCTATATTTACATCATAATTGAAGTCCCCAAGAGCCTTGTCATGTTTTGTGAGGTTTGGAGTCGTTTGGTACTCCGTTTGGCCGTAGTCGCGAAAAATATCTCCGCCGTAATCGCAATTGCGTAAGTTTTCCAACTTTGTTTCTTTCCCTATTTTTTATGAATAAAATCTTGTGTAAATTTATATTAATGATAGATTATGGTTAGAATTTGTTCCATGCATTAGATCTATATTTTTACATATAAAAACTATCCCAAACTAATGAACAACCTTGACACGGACACGTCGCATCAAGACTAGTTATAGTTCTTTAATAGTTGTTATATTTTACTGAAGTAAATAAATTTTAAAAAATAATGTATATTATAATATTTAATGTATTAATTTTTTATTTAATCATATTTGGATGCCAATATGGAGGTTGTATGTCAAGGCTACGTGCCAAAGTTGGTTAGAATGACAAGTTGTCGTCCGAAGCAAATAAAGGCATGCAATGCCGATGTTTGGTTATTTTTAATTATTTAGAAATAATTTCAGAATGTTAATTATGATTAATTCAGTAATAAATGATGTTAAAATACATTATTAGTAAGTTCCATGTATGTTAGATGAATATGATAGCAATAGTGCAAGTTTTACGACATCAATACGTTCCTACGTACATATATGACTACATTTAGCCAAACACATGTAAGTTCCTATAAGTACATATGGTATATCGATGTAAGACACCCTCAAAACATGTTTTGAGAGTGGCATAGCACGTGTATATTGGAACGTTGTTCAATGCTACGCAACTATTAGATTGTTGGACAAGAACGTCAACTGAAAGTTGAGGTTGTGCAACGATCTTTCGTGTTGTCCAAGAGTAGTTAGCGTGTATGGTTATTGATTAGAATATATTTAATATGGTCTCTTGGATCTTCTACTCTTCCAGCAGAAGATGTCGGACAGACAACATCACAGCCACAGAGTAGGCAAGTGTACCTTGCCATGATGTATCACAGTTCCTTGCCTTAATTATTTTATTTAGTTATTATAGTTATTTGATATGGTTGATGTGTGTATATACCCTAGGGCCGTGAGACATTTTTTAGCGTTCGAACAAGATTCGGGTGTCGACGTTGTACGCATAGTCAAGTAACGTCACTTAGAGAGTTAATACCACAATCCTATTTCACGTACTTGTATCCTTGCACGTCAGACCGTAGGACACTTGACACTATTTCATGTGACAGAATCTTTCTTGAGGTATTCATGGTGATTCTGTATAGGATTATTAGACTCGTGATATGAGACTTATATATTATATACATTATATTATTATGACTCGTTGTACTAGCTAGAGGTCCTGGTCTTGCGTGTTATGGACATGAGACGTCATGGATATGAGACGTGAGGTTACATTTGGTGGTGAGAGACACATCATACTACAGGATGATTATGTTTATATATATACTATGTTACTGGAGATGCCTTAGACTCTGTCACAGATCTTTGGCACATTTACTAGCCCTATGAGATATTACTTGCTGCTATGGGCTCCCCGACACAGAGCCTGTAGTGGTTTCATCCTGAGTATGAGTGATGTTCTCATGTGAATATCACTTAGATGGTTATATTAGTTTACCCTTGAGTATGTGATATTATATTATTTTACTTTAGCATGCTGTTTCTTGTACCTTGTTACGTCCCTCTGAGGACCTGGTCCCTTGCCAGTTTTGCAGCATAGACCATTGTGGAACCTGCCTGGAGTTGCTGATTTGGGTTACTTTTTCAAGTGCACATTCATTTATATTATTGATTCATCTGATGATGTAGCCTAATTTTCTTAGATTCATATTTCTTTCTCGAGTCTATTCGAGTTTGTGTGTTACTAGACGACGACTTTAGTACAAGTAGCTTATTTTTGTTGTATTCTGTTCATTGTGGATTGAGGCATAGATATTTATATTTACTAGATTATCTAGATAGTGACCATTATAATATAGCTTATACATATTCGAGTCGGACCAGAGTCTGGTCGAATGTGTAGCTGGCATGTTACGTATTTCTAGTCCTACATATTTTGGGACTGGGACATGACATATTTTTATGGTGGCCCATGCAAGTCCTGATTAAATTATTTCGGTTGCGTTACTGTACCGAGCGAGCCTGCATTAGGATAATTTTGTTAGGATCTCAATCCACAATTGCTATTAAAACTTTCTTTGAATTCTAATTTCGTCCTTGAACCTCAAAATTATATTCATTCATACTTTATTTGAACTCTTATTTATTGATTCTTGTCTTTTCCTATCTCGGAGAGATGAACACTCGTGCGCGGTGATTTTTTCAAAATATTCTCGTCAAGATGAAGAAGACATATTTGATAGAATATTTGTAAGAAGAGGGGTACCTGAGTAGAAAATATTATAGTAGATAATTTCTAGATATTAGAGTTAGAATAGATTAAAGATATGAGAATTGATATTAGCAGTAGGAACCTAAAATAAGAAGGACTCTATTAATTGGCATAGATTAGAAGTGATGGGTTACTATTAAATAAATATTTTGGATGAATGTGAGTTATTTTATGTGAGGGTATAATATTGTGTTTTGATGAGATAGTTTGATCTAAGGTGGGTAGGTTTCTCGACTAGCAAATTTGGTTTAGAGGTAATACAATTGATGAAGATGAGAATTGTCAAATTCTGGTACTTTAAGGCTTAAAATTCTATGTGATTTTAATTTTTTTTTGAAAGAATACCGGACAATGATAATGTTGAATTTGTTGAGGATAATCAATTTATCAATATTAGAGAAATTTATCTAGATGTGAAGTTAAATTTTTAATTTTTTTTTGGAGATTGAATTCAAATTTTAGATTTTGAGGTTAAATGAAAGATAGATTGGTTGGATTAAAGATGGCTAGCAGCCCTCGAAAGATTTTTGTTAGTTGCAAATAAAGAGAATTGATTATTGTGTTAATTAAAATTTTAAATTTTGAAGAAGGATGAGGAGATCATGATAAGACTTAACTTGGACTTTAAATTGGAGAATTTTGGGAAATGATAGTTGGTGAATTCAAATTTGATAATTTTATAAAGTTAATTATTATCGTCTTAGTAATTGAAAAAAATAGAGGAGTAAGTTTGATAGAACAAATTTTGGAATTCAAATTTTAAATGAGAATATTTTAAAGTCTATAATTTGATTCAAATTTTAAGAATAGATGAAATTAAATTAAATTTTAATATTTTGAGGAGATAATGATGTATTAAAATTAAAAATTTTGAGGATTTGATTTGATCTTAAGAGATTGACTAGGATTAGATATGCCATATACCAATTTTTGTTGGGTAGATTTATGATTGCTAGGTTTAATGATAGATGGTAAATTGATTAAGTATGTGTATTATGGATTCAAAAGAAAAAAATAATTCAATAATTGGAGGGATTGAGGAGAAGACTATCTTAAGAATTAAATTTAAAATTTTGAAGTTTGACAACTTTGAGGATAAAATTTAAAAGTTATTATGTGGTTAGTAAAATATTAATTTTTTGAAAGATCATGATATTCTAGATTTAAATTTTCTTTGGATTTGAAGGGTCTAACTCTAGAAGAGTAAATCTTTGGAATTTAAATTTGGAAGATAGAATTTTGAGGATTGGATTTAAAATTTTGAGTATTGGGTTATTAATTTATACTTTTGAGAAATTTAAGAAGATTTATATTATAGTCCTTGGACTACAAGATGTCGATATAAAATGTATTATAAAAAATATAAAAAATTTGAAGATTGGAATTAAACTCAAGTTTTGAAAATGTTGAGGACTTGGAATCTTATGGATTAATTGTTGAAGAGAAAGAAATTTGATCAAGTAGAAGAATGATAATTTTAAAAGTGAGAATTTAATTTAATTTAATTTAAATTTAAGGAGTTTAATTCTTGAAGGGGTTAAATTTCGAGGACTTAAAATTTTATTTTAAGTATGAAAAATGAAGTTAATATTGATGACTTTGCAAAATCACAATAAATGATTTGATCCCATTGGGAAAAAAAATATATTATTAAAAATCTTAAATTGCGAGGACGCAATTCTTTTAAGGTGTGTAGATTGTAAGTCCCCTCATTTTGGAATAGGAATAATTTGGTACTTTTTAATTTATTTTATTTAATTTAATATTTTAAAGTATTAATTTATAAAATTATTTTTTATATAAGACACTTTGTCATAGCTTGGATATTTGGAGCAATGCACAATATTTTTCCTTCCAAAAAAATTATATTACTAATCTAGTTTATATCTAATATATTTGGGAGATGTATGTTGTATTTGTTTGATCTCCCCCATGCTCCAAAAATATTGACAAACATCTAGAACCACGGTTACCGTAAAACTGTTTTCTTTTGACAAGAACTTGACACAAACCAAACCCAAACAGATGTAGGTATGTAGTGCACCCAAATACCCCCATATATATATATATATATATATATATATATATATATATATATATATATATATATATATATATATATATATATATATATATATATATAAATTAATTAATTAATTAATTTGTTTATATTTATAGAATTTCTATTTATAGAAAGTGCCATAGGTGTCATCATAGTTGGCCTAACTACCCATGATCAACCAAATCCCAATCCTAACAAACAACCCCCACACCTTTTTTTATTCCATAACACATCCCACATATAAAATATATCCACAAAATCTGAACAAATCAATTAAAGATTTAAATCCCATATTTCCAAATTAGGAAACTCCTAGTTTGTTGCATATTCCTATCTTTAGATCAAACCAAATCCTAAGTGAATATTTTTGTGATGATCCCCTAATTTAAATTTTAGCCCTTACCAGATTAATACTCCACAAATTCCTACCCACATATTTTTAAATATTAAATCAAATCATAATCTTCCACGTATTTAAACTACATATATTTATCAACTCTCCAACACTTAAACCTAATTATTAGGTTCGACCCCCATTTTTATCTCCCTTAAAAAAAACTCCTTCCTCGCGTTCTCTCCCTCTTCTAATTCTTTCCCTCTTCCTCTGTACTTCCTCACAGGTCACAACTCCACAAAAACTCCAACTGGACCCCTTTTTGGCCAAATATTGGTTGCTGGTTGCAGCAGCAGTTCTTACCCCTCCACAGCAAAAAAACCCTAAAATTCCTATATTTATATCATACTTTAATTCCCCAATACCCTCGTCAAGTTTTGTGAGATTTGGAGTTCGTTTGGTACTCCGTTTGGCCATAGTCGCGAAAAATGTCCCCGTCGTAATCGCAATCGCGTAATTTTCCAACTTTGTTTGTTTCCCTATTTTTCATGAATAAAATCTTGTGTAAATTTATATTAATGATAGATGATGTTTAGAATTAGTTTCATGCATTATATCTATATTTTTATGTATAAAAACTACCCCAAACCAATGAACAACCTTGACACGGACACGTCGCATCAAGACTAGTTATAGTTCTTTGATAGTTGTTATATTTTACTGAAGTAAATAAATTTCAAAAATTAATGTATATTAATTAAATAATATTTAATGTATTAATTTTTTTATTTAATCATATTTGGATGCCAACATGGAGGTTGTATGTCAAGGCTACGTGCCAAAGTTGGTTAGAATGACTAGTTGTCGTCCGAAGCAAATAATGGCATGCAATGTCGTTGTTTGGTTATTTTTGATTATCTAAAAATAATTTCAGAATATTAATTATGATTAATTCAGTAATAAATGATGTTAAAATACATGATTAAGAGGTTCCATTCATGTTAGATGAATATGATAGCAATAGTACAAGTTTTGCAACATCAATACGTTCCTACGTACATACAGGACTACGTTTAGCCAAACACATGTAAGTTCCTATAAGTATGTATGGTATGTCGATTAAGACACCCTCACAACGTATTTTGAGAGTGGCATGGCACGTGTATCTTGGCACGTTGTTCAATGCTATGCAACTATTGGATTGTTGGACAAGAACGTCAACTAAAAGTTGAGGTTGTGCAACGATCTTTCGTGTTGTCCTAGAGTAGTTAGCGTGTATGGTTATTGATTAGAATATATTTAATAGGACATCTTGGATTTGCTACTCTTCCAGCAGAGGACGTCGAACATACAATATCACAGCCACAGAGCAGGCAAGTGTACCTTGCCATGATGTATCATAATTTCTTGCCTTAATTATCTTATTTAGTTATTATAGTTATTTGATATAGTTGATGTGTGTGTTTACCCTAGGGCTGTGAGACGTTGCTTAGCGCCCAAACAAGATTCGGGTGTCGAATTCGGGTGTCGACGTCGTACGCGGAGTTGAGTAACGTCACTTAGAGAGTTTCTTGTACCTTGTTATGTCCCTATGAGGACTTGGTCCCTTGCCAGTTTTGCAGCATAAACCGTTCTGTAGCCTACTTGGAGTTGCTGATTTGGTTTGCTTTTCCATGTGGCCATTGGTACTAGGTACTTATATCATTTCTATCAGAGTTATGCTATTCATTTATATTATTGATTTATCTGCTGATGTAGCCTAGTTTTTATAGACTCATATTTCCTTCTCGAGGCAATTCGAGCTTTTGTGTTACTGGACGACCGACTTTAGCACATGTAGCTTATTCTTGTTGTATTCTGTTCATTGTGGATTAAGGCATAGATATTTATATTTACTGGGTTATCTAGATAGTGACAATTATAATACAGCTTATACGTATTCGAGTCGGACCAGAGTCTGGTCGAATGTGTAGCTGGCATGTTACGTATTCATAGTCCTACATATTTTGGGACTGTGACGTGACACCAAGACCCAATTTTGTTGGAGTACTAGCACCTCTTTCCGCCAAAAATGTCTTGTATACTGCATTGGTTAATTTGGTGAGAAAATCATTTATAGATTTAAAAGATTTGTAAATGTTTACAAACTAACCTAATTTTTGTCTTGTCATAACAGGCTACAAAAGTGAAGTATTTGGGAAAATGTCTCCGCGCACGCAAGGGAAAAAATTACAGAGAAATCAGTGAAGAGTTGCAAAACATCGATAGCTCTGTTACATATTTTGACTTCATGACAACTAGGGAGAAGGGTACAAAAAGAAGAAATGATAACTAGTTTGATTGTTGTAATTTTTTTTGGATATTGTAACTTTGGTTATGAAACTTTTGACTATAAGACTTTGTTGGTATGAAACTTTTGTAATGTTTTGCGATTTTATGATGTTTTGTTATCAAACTTGTGTGGCATATGATTTTATGATATTTTGGTATGAAACTTCAGTAATGTTTTGGTATGAAACTTCGTATGGAACTTATGTAATATTTTTGTATAAACTAGTTGACAGTCAACTATATGAACTTCTGTAATATCAATAGTGTCAGTGTATCCTATAGGATTGTCAACTAGGTGACAGTCTAGTTGGCAGTCCTACATTTGGTTAGGAATGTCAACTAGTTGACGGTCCTGATTGGGACTCCTCTGTCAGTATATATTTAGCCCTCCAATCCTTTAGGACTGTCAACAAATTGACAGTCCTAAAGGATTGGAGGGCTAAATATATATTGACAGAGGAGTCCCAACAGTCCTAAAGGAATGGGGGTCTAAATATATACTGACAGAGGAGTCCCAATCCGGACTGTCAACGGTCAACTAGTTGACAGTCCTAACCAAATGTAGGACTATCCTATAAGATACACTAACACTATGGATATTTCACTGATACAATTATATAATATAAAAAAGTGGTTCAACAGTTCAACACTATGGATATTTCACTGATACAATTTTATATGGATATTTCTTTCATTAATATAATTCACTGTATACAAAGTGGTTCACCAATATACAAAATGATACAAAATTATACTCGAACCAAAGTGATAAAATTATACAAAATGATACAAAATTGTAAAATGCAACTAGCCCACTCGTATCAGTCAATCTCAATATCGAAGTAGCCAACGAGCATGTCTCTAGGCTCCTCCATCTTAAACAACTTCTTATAGAGATTTATTTTCTGCGTAAAAGGTGTCGTCCAGGCGATCGCTACTTCTGGTGCATGTTTATACCAAATTGTTGAAAGTGGAGGAATAGGAGAATGACTGATCAACCTTGGTATGACAAATTGGTTCCTGATATGTCCTATAGTGCATAGGTTACATAGTCTGTACTCGCCAGCGGAGCGCACATCGAAAAGAAAGTATTGTTAATATTCTCTAAAAGAAGTACAATTGGTATCTCATACCTATTAGCAAATAAATACGCAACGACCGGGTTGGACATGTAGTGGTCTTCTCTAGTAACGATATCGGTGCAAGGAATGCATGTCAATAAATCTCCAACATATTCTTGGCTTAACATGCCGGTGTAGAATGAAAGACGAGACTCCAACTCCTCGTACAACTCTACCCTAACCTGTCTCTATCCTTCTTTGTTGGGATAACCGAGATGTCTTGCAAGCACATAAAATCCACAATGGCCATCCTTGGGAACATCAACAATGGACCAAATGTGTCATTTCCCGCTCCTAATAAATGTGAGTCGAGTACGTAACTAGCATCCTCATGCTACGTGCTTTACGAATAAACCTATATTCGTAACCACGATTGTTGCCTGTAAGTTCTAGGATAAAGTATAGGGTAAAGCTAAACCATCAACAAATAAGAACTAAGTATACTCACGATATCAAGCTTTTACATTTACATCTCACAAGTCTGAGCACTGTCTTCAAAAGAAAGTATACAAGCTACTCACTAAAATATACAACCACATAACTATATCCCATAAAGATTATTACACATATAATTATACAGGAACACAAAATGAAGTTGTTCTACACGCGGCATCCCTTATTCTTCAGACTCGTCCCCATTATACAATGGAAGAATCTCGTCTTCGTCCCGGCCTTCATCTAGTAAACAAAAACTAGGTCATCAAAGACATGCAAGTCCTCGATTCAAGGAAGGTAAAATAATAAATGAAATAATATGATACTGAAGATCAAGTATAATGGAAATCTAAACCAAATAACTCTAGGTACACGATATAATATTGCTATAAAATAACTTCTAAAGTGATCTTAATATGGTAAAATAATTGTATCCAAAATCGTTTCTTAAGTCCTAAAGTCACTAATACAGTCACAAGACATTTTTTCCTATATGATGATGCAAAGTTTAGAGAACATGTTTGGATCTCCCAATCACAGTATCACAGGCACTATCTAGGCAATAATTCTATTACCAGGGATCAAGTGATGGCAGGTAGGCATGGTGCTTAGTAGTCTTGACACTCCTCTTCGGGAGCAATAAATCATAACACATTTAATACCAAATTTGATTTTTTATCGAATTAGGGTAAACATTTACAAATAACACGAGATACAGGTAGGTAGGTGATCTAAGCATTCACCCACTCTCAACGCAAGGCCATGCGAATGAGCTATATGTACTGATCAGTTTTGTTTAATTATATTTCCCAGATTTCATACGTTGTGATCCAAACTGTTCTCCCCCGCCTAATGATCTATTCTACAATCATAATCAATCCTAAGTCCATTATAATAATTAAAACTCTATTTTTCGGCTCAAGTATACATCTTGATTTGTCTTTCTGGAATATAGATATCACTTAGCAGAAATACTTCCAACTATTAGAATGACACCAATTAATTCTCTATACGTGTTAATCTCACGTAATATGAGAATACAACCAACAGGATATTCCAGAACCAAGGAAACGAGATTTGATAATCAGATCGCTTACGCATTTACAAGTCCATGTCCGTACAAATCCGGACTTAGACAGTTAACCTCTAGGTATTCCTAGAATTATCGTTAGTTTGTCTTCAGTCGATATACAGTTATCTAGATTTAGGGTTCGGTACGATACCACGGTGTTTAAGCTTTGAAATTAGGCTATCTTCCAAAATTCTTAGACTTTCGGACAGAGTTTTCTTCGTATTTTGAGCTCCAAACACAGTAATATAACTGACACATAGCAACACTTCGTAGAATTGACATGGGTCAAAGCCCCTTCTGTGGAACAACTCTACACCGGTCACACCCAGTTAATAGGATAGATAGTAAATGCATAAAAGCACAAAACTAGATTGTGCAAAAAATTTAGGATGTATACCCTACATTATATAGAGCATAACTCCTAACATATGAATCCAAATACCATAAATTTATATACGGTTGGAAAGCTTATCGAATCCTCTTCGATTTCTATTTAGACAAAATCAAATTTTGACAACGTTTAATAGGTCAAAACTTGTCTACAAAATAAGATATAAAATATTCCAACTTTCATTTCCAGAATTTTATGTCGATGGTGCACGGCCAATAACTCATATTATATACACCCGAATGTTATTGTATCATATACGGTTAGAAATCTTATTGAATTTTCAATGATGTTTGTTCAGACATATCCTGGTTTTGCAGAAGTTAAATAGGTCAAATCTGGCCTACACAAAAATGTGCACATAGGTTCCAGATTTTGATTCCAAGATTCTACACCTCTGTTGCACGACCCATAACTCCTACCATATAAATCCAAACCATATCGTATCATATATCGATGGAAATCTAATCGAATTTCCAACGAATTTAGTTTAGACACAATTAAATTTTTACAAGATTTGATAGATAAAAACTGACTCGAAAAAATATTGCACGATAGGAACGAATTCAGCACGTATGAACCTAGTTCTATCTCATGTCCAAGACTCCTATGGGTGTGTCACCTTAACAAAAAACTCTAAGAAACATGTTCTAAACCACATATATTAATCTCACAATTTATCTAAAATAAACACTTTACTTGAATTAATAGAATATCCAAGAACAATATGAAAAAAATACATAGAAATAATATTTGTGTAGAGAAAGGAAGGACTTGCCTTGATTCTATAGTATTTAGAAATTATGGAAGATGGAAAGATGATTTGGGAGGAGGTACGAAGTGGTGTATGGTGAAAAGTTAGAAGCTAAGAAGTAAAAGGGGTTATGTAAAGAAGTTAAAAGCCATATACAAATACGTATATATCAAGACCTTCTTTCATGCAAGATATTTAAGAACTAACCAATTAAAACAAAGTAGCCCACACCCCCCCCCCCTCTTATGGCCAGCCTTGAAAGGGAATGGTTATTAGCTTCCTTAGGAAGCTAAGGAATTAAGTTAGAAAATGAGGGTATTTTGGTAATTTTTTAGGTAAAGTTAAATAGGTTTTAATTAGCCTAATCCAAATCAATCCTTACACCAAAACAAATTCCTAATCCACAATGACAAGATATAAAACTAATACTTCAAATAAAATCATAAAAGATTTTTGTAAAATAAATAATAATATAATATTAAAATTTTTGGTGACCCGAAAAATTACATTGTTGAAATAATAAAAAAATTTCTCGAAAAGCTATTTTCTCGTAAAACTTGTATTTTCAAATAAATAATAATAATTAAAAAAAATTGAAACCAACTATGACAAAATGTAACTGTGTATCTCAGGTAATAAGCCTTCAATATACACACCTAATGAACCTTCGTTTGGCATGTCCCTTTTCTGTTTTTTCCTTCGAACAGTTAGCTTACTCTTCCATTTCGTAGACTGAGCTTGCTCTAAACTTCATTCAACATGCTCAAAGAACGATGGATCTCTCTTAGTCGACTCCATCCTTTTTTTTGAACTACTCAATCTTGTTTGAGGTCTTCCCTTAGGATTGGAAACAACGAATGGCTCTTGCATTCTAGTAGTTACCGGGTTAACAATTTCTTGGAGTTTAAGCTCAATGGACTCCCGTTCTAGTGCAGTGAGGAACACCACCTTGCGTGAAAGAGTTTCACTTGTGGCATAGAAAAGAGATCATTGTCACTCTTTACCACTAGAAATATCGACAATTGTCTCCAACGTTGATCAACAACATCTATCGAAATAGGTCTAGATTGACGACGATATTTGTTAATCTCATATGCACAAGGAAGGCCCAGCGTATGTCGATATAAACAAACACAAACCTTGGTATCAAATCCCATGAACTTTGACCTACATATCTCCTCAAATAGTAAGCCCAGTGCCTTGTAAGATATTACATGCATTAAAGCATCCAAGAGGGGTTCTATTATATGTTCATGCTTTGCAATGTTCAGGCTCATCTCAAATGATGCATTAATCTCGTTCACCGTCTGATCTAGCATTAAATTTATAGATTGTGGTGCCACGTTCCCCCTATTCGGGGAGCGCGGCTAAGAAATACAAGACGGTATCGTTCGATCGGGATAGATTGAATCAAGAACTCATCCTCGTTATGGATTTGTCTCTTCGGAATCGATTCCCATATTTAGTGGACCGTGCCCCAAGGATCGGCTTAGCGGCAGAGTCAGGAGGGACCTCTCCGCTGCATTCTTTTGTTGCCTAGTTTTCGCTGTCGCTTGTTGCTTTCGTGCCTTGAGTTAGTTTTCGGATTTGCTTGAGTTTTCTTGAATTGTTTCGATGGATTTCATTGCTTTCGTTCGTAGAACTGCACTTCAATTTCAATAATGGAAAAAAAGGAAGAAGTATTGATCAGCTGTTCGTGGCAATGCAGGTGATCCAGCAGTAGGCGTCGCTCGAGCGGACTCCTAAAGCACTTCTTTCCTTCTTCCTTCCAACTACTAAAGTGAGTGGCTACCAACCCGATTAGCTAGCCCTTCTTGCTAGTCATCACATCTGAATCTTGTATTTGTGCTTGTCCCGATCAAACGATACCAAGTAATAACTAAAAGACTTCAAGATAATAAGGTAATGGACTTGGGTTATATTATGCTTGTCAAATAAAACTTGTGAACGGTTACTTACTTACATGCTTGTTCGTTTGGAATGTTCTTCATATGCATAAATACAAGTTAGAATACATATTTTCTTCTTAAAATTGTGCTATGTATAGAACTCATCTTGAATGCAATAAACTGAACAGGAAGACTATGCAAAAGTAAATCTTGCCCTGTACTGCCCTGCTCCTGATATGCCCTAATTTGCCTCGATTGCTAACTTAGTGTACTGCGTTGATCACGGACAACTTGTGCACAAGGTCTTAGTTCCTGCGGACGGACGCTGGGGCACCGGCACCGATCCGATCCGGACGAAACTCATGATAGTCGCCTGCATAGGACGAAATGTCCTGGGATGTCCTGAATATGCGTCGTACGACATTCCGTACTGAGACTAGCCCGTCCATTTTGGCAACGTGCCAGTGATCCCCTCGTATATATATTTAAACCTGTTGCTACTAACTTGTGTCTTCTTGGCAGGGAAGGCAAGGTAAGTATTATGCAGGTGGTTCAGACGGGCAGGTAAATATCACCGAACGATGGCGGGTTATTTCAATGACTTCTATGTTTATTTCTTGCTGTAAAATAAACTAAGACAAGATAGAAACCCACAATAAATATGCATGCTTCATTATAACAACGTGTTGATTGGTATAGTTGGGTTAGCTTGCCTTCACCAGTACGTTTCGATGTACTGACCCTCGTTAAAACAGGTTCCCCGAGCTAAGGAGAACCAAGCGAGGAGCAGGAGACAAATTTCCTAATCCAGTCCAGCTGTAGGCACGCCTCGACCGTGCCAACCTTTTGAAGCATTTTGAAGATAGAAGCTTGCAGCCAAGCAATCATGCAACTTCGTGGCAAAGCAGTCGTTCCGACCCAAGGTCTTATATTTTGAGTTGTAGTAAAGGATGTAATGTACAGGACTGCTATCTCATTTTGTGTCAACACTTTTGTAAGCCCATAGAGGCAAATCCATATGACTCAGTTCAAGGAGTTTGTAATAGATGTTCATATTATTAATAAAAAGAGAACTTTTCCATGCTTTAATCTGTGTTTTAATTTATCTGCGTACTCTGAATATGTGCTCGCTATGCGAAAATAAAATACTTAGCCTTGTGCGGTGCACAACCTAGGCCCGCACGGCGGTCACGCCCGGGGGACGACTATCGATTCCACGGAGTCGGGGCGTGACATGTTGGTATCAGAGCACAGCTTCAAAGTTCCTTTGACTCTTGAACTAGAAAAGTCTCTTTAACGATAAATTCATGTGCAAACTCCTTAACTCGTTAAGGCCAAAATGAGATAGTTCATGCAATAAGTCCATAATACCTTATGATCCTGATGTAATTTACCTTCTTTTCAAGGAATGACGCAAGCGCAACCATCAGCGCTAGCACCAAGCGAGACACAGGCTCAGGAGAGCAGCTCCGGCACATCAGCTAGCTCTCGAAGCCAACGGGGCATGTCTCGATCAGATCCGCTACAGCAGGTGATGCAAATGTTAGAAGCACAACGACAGAGAGATGATACCCGCCAAGCCAAGTTCGAGAGCAATCTGGAGGCCCGACTCTCAGTCCAACAAAAGCAGGTAGATATCCTGTAGCAGCTTGTTCAGACCCTGGCCTCCAACCATTCTGTCGCGACAACCGCTACGCCGGTGGAGCAGCCAGCGCTTGAAGTCGAGACCCCGCTAGCGCCAAGGACGAGGGAAGTGACTGCCTTCACCTTTGGTAAATTCAAGAAGGTCTGCAACACGCCATTTAATGGGACTGAGGACCCGATCGTGGCCCTAGATTGGCTCGCCGAGCTTGAAGATCATTTTTCTCTCCTAGAAGTGCCGGAAGACAAGCACGTCACCTGTGCCCAACTACAGCTTCGCCTCAATGCACACGACTGGTGGGACGTGCATCAACGATCTCTTCAACTTGGTCATGGAGAGGAGGCGATCGCGTGGACGATTTTTTGTGCCGCATTTGAGGAGGAGTTTATACCCCCGCCTGTACGCCGTCAGCGAGAAAACGAGTTCGTACAACTACGGCAGGGCAGCATGACGGTTAAGCAATACTCTGCAGAATTTAACAAACTGGCTAAATTTGCTAGTGCTTATCTACCGGATGCAGCGAGTCATGCCAGACGATTCGAGGGAGGGCTACGTCCTGGCATCCACGGGCACGTAGTCGTTCCACAGTATCAGACGATGAGGGAAGTCTTAAACCATGCCCTCTCCCTCGAACCGCAGTATCCTCACGTTGCTGTCGGTACTGTGCAAACTTCCAATCACAAATGCCAAGGCAACGATAGAGGAAACAACGCTACAAAGCATCCAAATAATGGCGGTAAACAGCGTAGAGACACCAAAAAGACCTGCAACTTTTGCAGGAAGCCAGGGCATATCGAGAAAGATTATCGCCGCAAGCTTGGGACTTGCCTCCGTTGCGGCGATCCAACCCATCAGATTAGCAGCTGTCCGCTCTCCCCACCTCAGCAACAAAATCAGACACCGGCACCACAGGCAAATCGAGCGGCGCCTCAGCAAGGGCGTAATCAAGCTCAAGGCCGGGTCTATACCATGACACGGGAAGAAGCTCTAGCTTCAGATACCATCATGTCAGGTACTTTGCTTTTTTATAATATACCTGCTCGTGTTCTATTTGATTCAGGTACAACGCATAGTTTTATTTCCATAAATTTTGCCGTGGAGAACAATGTAAAAATGACTCTGTTGTACCTAGATTTAAGTATTAGCACCTCCTCTGGTACGAAAATACCTGTTCGTTCAGTATGCCTAGGCGGTTACATTTGTGTTGGAGAGAAGAAGCTATCACTCGATGTCTTAGTTCTAGACGTTTAGGACTATGATATCATTTTGGGAATGGACTGGCTCGGCGCATGCGCGGCAACTATTGAGTATGCAGAGAAGCGAGTCATTTTTTGTCTTCCCGGAGAAGCTGAATTCTGTTACACTAGTAGTCAAGCGACTGATGCGACCAGGGCCTGCATGGTAATTTCGGCAAAATCTGCTCGGCGAATGCTCTACACAGGCTGCGAGGGATTCCTAGCGTCGGTTCGGGACACACGACAGGAATAGACAAACGTTGAGTCTACTTCCGTTGAGGCGGAGTTCCCCGATATGTTTTCGAGCGAACTACCCGGCATACCGCCCGACCGAGAGATTGAATTCACTATCGACACATTTTCAAATACGCAGCCGATTTCCAAGCCTCCGTACAGAATAGGCCCTATAGAACTGAGGGAATTAAAATGCCAGCTTCAAGAATTACTTGATTGTGGGTTCATCCGTCCAAGCGTGTCTCCTTGGAGTACGCCTGTGCTCTTCGTAAAGAAGAAGGACGGAACGCTACGCCTCTGCATAGACTATCGAGAATTGAATAAAGTCATAATCAGAAATAAATATCCTCTGCCACGGATAGACGACTTGTTTGATCAGCTACAGGGGACAGCAGTATTTTCAAAAATTGATCTTCGCTCGGGTTATCACCAGCTGAAGATTAAGCCAGAAGATGTGCCAAAGACTACTTTTCGAACCCGCTACGGCCATTACGAGTTCTCAGTGATGCCGTTTGGACTGATGAATGCACCTGCTGCATTCATGGATTTGATGAACCGGGTATTTCGGCCTTTCATCGATAAATTCGTGGTGGTTTTTATCGATGACATCTTGGTGTACTCGAAGACTAGGGATGAGCACGCAGAACACCTGCAGATGGTGCTACAAACCCTTCGAGACAACAAGTTGTATGCCAAACTAAGTAAATACGAATTTTGGCTAGACAGTATCTCCTTTTTGGGGCATATCATCTCCGCGGAAGGTATTTCAGTTGATCCGAAGAAGGTAGAGGCCATTACGCAGTGGAAACGTCCGGAGTCAGCTAGCGAGTATCCGAAGTTTCCTTGGACTGGTAGGGTACTACCGCAGGTTTATACAGAATTTTGCTAGAATTGCTTCGCCCTTGACTCAGCTCACACGGAAGGGTGCAAAGTTTACTTGGACGGACGACTGTGAAGCTTCGTTTACGGAGTTAAAGCAGCGCCTCGTCTCTGCCCCAATTCTCACTCTGTCGAACGGACCGGATGGCTTTAAAATATACAGTGATGCATCAGGTAAAGGATTGGGATGTGTACTGATACAGCGAGATAAGGTGATAGCCTTCGCGTCGAGGCAGTTAAAGCCTCACGAGAAGAACTATCCGACTCATGATTTAGAACTGGCTGCGGTAGTGTTTGCGTTGAAGCTGTAGCGCCACTACCTTTATGGCGTATCGTGTGAAATCTACACGGACCATAAGAGCATGAAATATTTGTACACTCAAAAGGATTTGAATCTATGGCAGCGATGATGGCTTGAACTCCTTAGCGACTTCGATATCATGATCAGATACACGCTTGGTAAAGGAAACGTAGTAGCTGACGCACTGAGTTGAGTGTTCGTAGGGAGCTTGCCTATCAACGATATGCTGCGCCGGGATCTTGAATCACTGGGCATTACACTGAAAATAAGATATAAGAAGTGGGCACAAGTATCACAACTGCGCCTCGAACCAGACTTGTTACATAAAGTGAAGGCCGCTCAGAAGGACGACCCATTCCTGCAAAAGATTCATGCCCTTATCTTAGCAGGGAAGGCGTCCGACTTTACGGTAGACTCAGATGGGATGCTTCAAGTGAAGGGAAGATTGTGCGTTCCGAACGACGCGGCCCTCAGAGAAGAGATACTCACGGAGGCCCACTATGCTAGTTATACTTCCCATCCGGGTAGCACAAAGATGTATCGAGATCTTCGTACGATGTTTTGGTGGCACAGCTTGAAACGGGATGTGGCGCGGTTCGTGTCGCACTGTATGGCTTGTCAGAGGGTAAAGGCCGAACGCCAGAAACCAGGCGGAGAGCTTCAGAGCCTTGCTATTCCGGAGTGGAAATGGGATCATATAACGATAGATTTTATTGTTGGCTTGCCAAGGACACAACGGGGACATAATATAGTCTGGGTTATCGTCGATCGACTCACCAAGTCAGCTCACTTTTTGCCTATCAAATCTACTTGGAGTGCCGACTGCCTAGCTCAGATATATCTTAACGAAATCATTCGACTCCATGGCGTACCCGTATCTATAGTCTTCGATCGAGATGGTCGATTCATATCACGTTTCTGGGGAAGCCTGCAGTCAGCAATGGGGACGAAGTTGAAGTTTAGCTCTGCCTACCATCCACAGACCGACGGCCAAACCGAACGTGTCAACCAGATCATCAAAGACATGCTGCGACTCTGCGCCTTGGATTTGAAGACCAGTTGGGACCTTCATCTACCTTTAGCCGAATTTGCTTACAACAATAGTTATCAATCAAGCATTCAAATGGCACCGTATGAGGCATTATACGAGCGAAAGTGTCGATCTCCGATCTGCTGGGACGAAGTTGGTGAACGACAGATACTTGGCCCTGAGCTCGTAGAGCAGACCATCCAGAAGGTTCGGCTGATTCGGAAAAGATTAAAGGTAGCTCAAAGCCGTCAAAAGAGCTACGCTGACATAGATCGGAGACCGCTAGAGTTTCAAGTACGCGACCGGGTATTCCTCAAGATCTCGCCATGCGAGGAGTCAGCAGGTTCGGGGCAAGAGGAAAGCTAAGTCCGAGATTTGTCGACTCGTTCGAAGTACTAAAGCAGGTTGCCTCAGTTGCGTATCAGATTGCACTACCACCATCCCTATCCGACGTACATGATATATTCCACGTTTCTCAACTTAGGAAATATGTGTACGATCCAAGCCACGTGGTAGACCTCGAATAACTGAGTCTACAGGCCGACTTGACGTATGTAGAACAACCAGTGCAAATCTTGGATAGAAAAGAAAAGCTGCTTCGGACCCGTTCGGTTCCTCTAGTGCGCGTGCTTTGGCGGAATCACTCTGTCGAAGAATCTACTTGGGAGCTCGAATCAGAGATGAGGGAAAGGTTCCCCTCATTATTTCTTAGTGGTAGGTTCTATTCTTAAGTTTTGGGACGAAACTTCCAATTAGTTGGGTAGGATGTGGTACCCCGTTTCCCCTATTCGGGGAGCGCGGCTAAGAAATACAAGACGGTATCGTTCGATCGGGATAGATTGAATCAAGAACTCATCCTCGTTATGGATTTGTCTCTTCGGAATCGATTCCCATATTCAGTGGACCATGCCCCAAGGATCGGCTTAGCGGCAGAGTCAAGAGGGACCTCTCCGCTGCATTCTTTTGTTGCCTAGTTTTCGCTGTCGCTTGTTGCTTTCGTGCCTTGAGTTGGTTTTCGGATTTGCTTGAGTTTTCTTGAACTGTTTCGATGGATTTCATTGCTTTCGTTCGTAGAACTGCACTTCAATTTCGATAATGGAAAAAGAGGAAAAAGTATCAGCTGTTCGTGGTAATGCAGGTGATCCAGCAGTAGACGTCGCTCGAGCGGACTCCTAAAGCACTTCTTTCCTTCTTCCTTCTAACTACTAAAGTGAGTGGCTACCAACCCGATTAGCTAGCCCTTCTTGCTAGTCTTCACATCTGAATCTTGTATTCATGCTTGCCCCGATCAAACGATACCAAGTAATAACTAAAAGACTTCAAGATAATAAGGGAATGGACTTGGGTTATATTATGCTTGTCAAATGAAACTTGTGAACGGTTACTTACTTACATGCTTGTTCGTTTGGAATGTTCTTCATATACATAAATACAAGTTAGAATACATATTTTCTTCTTAAAATTGTGCTATGTATAGAACTCATCTTGAATGCAATAAACTGAACATGAAGGCTATACAAAAGTAAATCTCGTCCTGTACTGCCCTGCTCCTGATATGCCCTAATTTGCCTCGATTGTTAACTTAGTGTACTGCGTTGATCACGGACAACTTGTGCACAAGGTCTTAGTTCCTGCAGACGGTCGCTGGGGCACCGGCACCGATCCGATCCGGACGAAACTCATGATAGTCGCCTGCATAGGACGAAATGCCCTGGGACGTCCTGAATATGCGTCGCACGACATTCCGTACTGAGACTAGCCCGTCCATTTTGGCAACGTGCCAGTGATCCCCTCGTATATATATTTAAACATGTTGCTACTAACTTGTGTCTTCTTGGCAGGGAAGGCAAGGTAAGTATTATGCAGGTGGTTCAGACGGGCAGGTAAATATCACCGAACGGTGGCGGGTTATTTCAATGACTTCTATGTTTATTTCTTGCTGTAAAATAAACTAAGGCAAGATAGAAACCCACAATAAATATGTATGCTTCATTATAACAACGTGTTGATTGGTATAGTTGGGTTAGCTTGCCTTCACCAGTACGTTTCGATGTACTGACCCTCGTTGAAACAGGTTCCCCGCGCTAAGGAGAACCAAGCGAGGAGCAGGAGACAAATTTCCCAATCCAGTCCAGCTGTAGGCACGCCTCGACCGTGCCAACCTTTTGAAGCATTTTGAAGATAGAAGCTTGCAGCCAAGCAATCATGCAGCTTTGTGGCAAAGCAGTCGTTCTGACCCAAGGTCTTATATTTTGAGTTGTAGTAAAGGATGTAATGTACAGGACTGCTATCTCATTTTGTGTCAACACTTTTGTAAGCCCATAGAGGCAAATCCATATGACTCAGTTCAAGGAGTTTGTAATAGATGTTCATATTATCAATAAAAAGAGAACTTTTCCATGCTTCAATCTGTGTTTTAATTTATCTGTGTACTCTGAATATGTGCTCGCTATGCGAAAATAAAATACTTAGCCTTGTGCGGTGCGCAACCTAGGCCCGCACGGCGGTCACGCCCGGGAGACGACTATCGATTCCACGGAGTCGGGGCGTGACATAGATTGTCAACCGGAGACAACATTATCGACCGATGACCTTAGATGTTGTTTTAATTTTGCGTGTGATCCTTCAACCCGGTTGGTGGTCACTGTGCCATAATGCTTCACCATATTCGTCCATGCTAGGATGAAATATCCTTTATGCGATTCTAGCCATGTATCTTTGATATAAGAAATGTATGTCGGCTCCCTCGTCTCCCACTTTTATTTAAACAAGTACCATGCCACGTCATAACTGTCTTTCGTACTGGCTTGCCATACATGATTCCAATCACTGTAGAATTCCTCGAAACGGTCTATGACAATTTTACCATCCACCTTTTCGAACTTCAACTTACATTATAATTGGATATTCTGATTGATATGTCAAGTGCATAGTAATGTATCCGCATGAGGGAAAACGATAGTTATAGCATTAATTAGGGCATATTCTTTGTCAGTAACAAAAATAGACGGCTCTCTGTGTCCAATATAAAATGTTTTTAGTTTCTCACTCTTCATGAAGCAAAAAGCAACTGAAAATATTTTCCCCGTAGAGGTGAAGCCAACAACGTGAAGTAGAGGCATCTTGAACTTATTTGTCTTATATGTACAATCAAGAACCAATACGTCAGCGAAGGACCTAGGCAAATGTGTGCAACCGGGATGAGCCCAAAATATTAAAATGACTTCATTACTCTGTGGATGTCTTCTATGGTGCTCCACATAATGATTCTCAGCAAACAACTTCAACACTTGCTGCATCGCCATTCTTGTTTTCTTACTGTTGGAGTTTGATTTCGATATTGCGTTGTAGATTGACTTTATTGTTGACTTGTTATTCTCGTCTTTGTGTTATATGATGGAATAAATTTGTCTAGGTGCAACTCCTGAAGCGGACAAATCTTCAACTATCTTCAGTTCAAATTATTCAACCGTCCGACATAAGGATGACCCGTAAGTGTTTCGACAATAACATGATTGTGGATTCCATTCTTCACTTGGACTATCCACTTCACATCTTCTATGTTTACAAGAGGGATCTTGAATGGACAACCGTATTTTCTCGTACCAACACTTATGTTTGAAACTTTTCTTTGGGGAACTATATCTTTCCATGAGACCTGAACAAACCACCTCTTTCACATCCAAGCTCTATAGTTTTACGTCCGGCCGGTGTTGGACCGATCTTGATATTACAATGACTATATTGTTTTTTCGTCCAAGTTCTCTGCACCAATGTAACTCTTTTTCGTATGATTCAAAGCAAATATCGGTCAAGAATAAATTGCCTACATCAACGGCAATTGGAGGAGGTACTACAATATCGGAAGATGATAACCCCTACAATAGAAATTAAATTTAATAAAACTGCATAAAATTGAACAAAAGCATGACTGCAACCAATTTTGACAGTCCTAAATTTAACTAGGACTGCAGGACATGTGGCAGTTATTCAGGACTGTAATATTTCCTGACAGTCCTAAGTAAACATTGGACTGTCAGTTTGTTGACAGACCTACTTATTTATAGGACTGTCACAGTCCTACGATGGAAAAATCCAAAATTAATTTGTCAAATTCTTTACCATGAGTGCTTCGGAAGAACCGAGGAGTTCTTCGGGCGTAGCGGAAAGAGAATTTAGTGTATTAGATGATCTAATTTCTTCAAGATACATTTCTCCTACATTAAACACATATAATTCAATATTTATATGTGGACCTAATGTTTGAAAAACTTAATCATCATAGTTTATCGATAACATACCAAATAATGGTTGAATATTATAACTTTTTGTAGTGGGACTAGAATTTAGACCACCAATCTTCACTTTAGGGTCTAGGGTTTTAAGACTTGGAAGGAATTAGGTTTTGGAAGAAGAGAGAGCATAGGGAGAAGAGAGAAGAAATGGAAATAAAAAAGTCATTGGCTTTTATACCAAAATTTTGGCTGCCCTCAGGCAATGAAATTGAATGGCAAACTTGTAAATAAACTGGAAAAAAAATTTGGCTTCCCATGAGAAAACTCAGAAACAACTCCCTTATCTCTACTCTTATATTTATTATATAAATAAATGACATACATGCAAGCTTGGTTCAGAAAGTTCTATGAATCCATAATATATTAGACACCAAAATTAATACCAAAATATTCAGCGCCGCATTATTAGGTATATATGATCCATATTCTCAAAATTTAGGCATGCATTACTTATTATTTTTATTATCAAAACTTTATGTTCTCATTAGTTGAGACAATGCACTTCTATTTGTAATGTCAAAATAATCACAGGGTGCATAGCTTAGTGTCTATGGGGACTGGTGAAAGATGATGAGTTAGAATTATGTCTAAAATGATAGATAGATAGATAGATAGATAGATAGATAGATAAAAGATGTGATGTAGGCCCTGTTTGGGATTTACTTTTGCTATAGACTAATTTTTGAGGTTGAATCACAATATTAATTTGTATAGTATTAATTATTTGGTTTTAGTTTAGCAATGGCCAAACCAAACAATATGAAGATTTGTTTCTTTTGAAAACTGAATATGATGTTGTTGAACATGTCAAGAGCTCTCATGCAGTCTCCAGAGCGATCGAACTACCTTGATGAAATACGGGGTGCCAGAGAGTAGCATTGTTATGTAGTACTACTGCACTGATGTAGTCTCCCACCTGGAGACTGCTTGGAGGCAGTAGGTCGGCGCCGGATTGGCGAGCATGTTGAGAATGAAAGTGCAAAAAATATTTCTCAAACCAGAGAGTACCTATGAGAGAATCGAACAAAATGCACAAACCAAAAACGTCAAACACAAATCACAGATACAGATATTTTTGACGTGAAAAATTCTTGCGAAAAAAATCACGGGACGATCGGAGTCCAACCCTAAAAAGCCTCCACTAATAGAATAAAAAATACACCGACTCCTTACAAACTTCTCACCGATCCAAATGGATCACCACAACTCTTTTTGAACATAAAATAGATTATAACCACGAAGAAGAAAGACAACGAGAAATAACTGAAACTGATCTCCTTCTTCGAAACGGACTCCGATCATTCTTTCTCCTCTCCAATGTTGCGATGGCACTCTTGCCTCATTTTCTCTCTTTGTTGCTATTTTTTTTTATTGAGAGTGATATATTTTAGGGCCAGGAGACACCTATATATAGCCTCAAACCCACAACTAGCATTCTTATTATATATAGGAATATCCAATCCAAATCCAAATCTATTGACATATTCCTATTATATGTAGGAATATCCAATCCAAATCCATTGAGATATTCTTATTATATTTAGGAATATCTAATCCAAATAAATTGAGGTATTCCTATTATATATAGAAATACTCAATTATACTTCAGGGTATTTTCCACATAGGTTGGGAACCCTACCCACTCCAACAAATCTTTTCCTTCACAACTATGTGGAGGGGGGTCGTCATCCCGACGATCCACCTGCAGTACTCAAAAATTTTCCTTGGTAAAACTTTTGTGAACATATCTGCTCCGTTGCCATCTGTATGAACCTTCTCAAGCGTCACTTCCTTCTTGTCAACCACATCCCGTATCCAATGATACCGGATATCAATGTGCTTGGACCGACTATGAAATGTCTGGTTCTTCACATGGTGAATAGCACTTTGACTATTGCAAAGCAAGTGATACTGCTCCTGCTTTAGCCCAATTTCCTGCAGCAGCTTCTTCATCCACAATAACTCCTTGCAAGCCTCAGTCGTCGCAATGTATTTTGCCTCTGTCATCGACAAGGCAACACACTTCTGTAAATGCGACTTCCACGATACTGCTCCACTAGCAAACATTATCACATAGCCCGAAGTCGATCGCCTCGTCTCTACATCTCCAGCCATATCAGCGTCGGTATATCCAACCAGCTTTGGCTCGTCACCACCAAATGAAAGTCTCTAATCGGTATTACCCTGAAGATATTGTAGAATCCATTTGACCCCACTCCAATGTACCCTTCCAGGATTGAAAGTGTATCTGCTAACTGTGCCGACTACGTGAGCAATGTCTGGCCTCGTACATACCATAGCATACATAAGACTCTCCACGACTGAGGCATATGGAACTCGCTCCATATCTTCCTTCTCATCCTCGCTAGATGAACACTGCTCCTCAGTGAACTTAAAGTGAGCCACAAGGGGGTTACACACTTTTTTCGACCCGTCCATCCCGAAACACTGAAGTACCCGGTGAATGTACTTCTTTTGGGACAAGTGTAGCAGCTTAGACTCTTTCTCTCGGTTGATCTCCATCCCAAGAATAGTCTTTGATGCACCCAAATCCTTTATAGAGAAGGCTGCGCCCAGTTGGCGCTTCAACTCTGCTATCCTGGTGGCATTCTGACCCACCAACAACATATCATCAATATAAAACAACAATCATCCTCGACGAAGTACCTCACAAAAATACAATGATCCGACGTCGTCCGTGCATAGCCATGCTCTCCCATAAATGACTCAAACTTCCTGTACCACTGCCTCAAAGCCTGTTCAGACCATACAAGATCTTTCTCAACCAACAGACCAAATGCGACTTGTCCTTCTCACAGAATCCCTCTGGCTGCTCCATGTACAACTCCTCCTCAAGATCACCGTGGAGGAATATCGTCTTTACGTCTATTTGCTCGACCTCCAAGTCGAAACTAGCTGCCAATGCTAGCACCACCCGTATAGACGACTGCTTGACGACTGGCGAAAAGATTTCTTCATAATCTATGCTTTTTCGCTGATCGTAGCCTTTAACTACCAGCCTCGCTTTGTATCGAGGGCGAGTAGCATTATCTGTCTGCTTTACTCTGAGCACCCATCGATTCTTCAAAGCCTTCTTGCCCTTTGGCAACCGCACTAGATCATTTGTAGAGTTGGCCTCCAAGGAACTCATCTCCTTCTGCATGGCCTCCATCCACTCCTGCCTGTGTTCGTCTTCTATAGCCTCTGCGAAACTTTTGGGTTCTCCCCCGTCAGTCAGTAGCACATACTCACCCGGTGAGTATCTCGTAGATTGTTGATGCTCTCTATGGCTCCTCCTCAACGAAACTACTGGTGCTGGTTGTATATTTACAACATTCTCCCCTTCAGGAACTGCCTCCTCGGCATGCTCATCCTCCTAAGGGTCACCCTGACCACCATCAGCAGGCTGATGATCAAGGTTAGGAGAAACTCCATGTACTGGCTCTCCCATAACTGGATCCTCTGCGATGTCCTCTAAAAATTGCTCGAAGCGAAATAACTCTAACTCAGGCAATTCCTCAGCCTCAGAAGACATCTCGAAATCTTGAGTGTTGGTCATGGTCTGATCCTCGACGAATATCACGTCCCTGCTTCTGTAGAGCTTTCTTTCCACTGGATCGTAGAGTCTATAGCCAAACTCATCCCGACCGTAGCCGACAAAGACGTACTGCCTCGTCTTTGGCTCAAGTTTGGATCTCTCATCCTTCGGTACATGCACGAAGGCCTTACAACCAAATACTCGCAGATGATTGTATGACGGCTCTTTATCGTACCATACTTTGTCAGGCACATCATCCTGCAAAGAAGCACTAGGAGATAAATTAATAACATAAGCAGCTGTGTAAAGTGCCTCACCCCAATAGCTGCCTGGTAAGTTTGCTTTTGACAACAAATACTGCACCATCTCCATTAGCATTATGTTCATCCGCTCTGCTATACCGTTGAGTTGCGGTGGCTTTGGTGGAGTTTTCTGGTGTCATATCCCTTGCTCTCTGCAATAAACATCAAAGGGACCGATATACTCGCCGCCATTGTCCGACCGAACATAAAGCAGCTTCTTGCTCGTCTCCCTTTTAACAGAGGCCTGAAACTCCTTGAAAGTGGGCAGCACCTGATCCTTGGTCTTTAAGATATAGTTCAAAACCTTTCTAGAACCGTCATCAATAAATGTTACAAAATAAGAAGCACCACCAATGGATTTTATCTTCATATGACCGCAGACATCCGAGTGAATCAACTCGAGCAACGTCGGCTTCCTTGAACTTGGGTGACTTTCGAAAGATACCATATTTTGCTTCCCCGCCAAACAGTACGTGCACTTCTCTAACTTTGTAGACTTTAGGCCTGGAATCACCTTCCTGTTCACCAAGTAGCTCATCCCTTTCACGTTGATATGACTAAGCTGCCTGTGCCATAACTCAGTAGATGCATCAGTAGCTGCGTTAACCCTCGTGCGCTCCCTTCCATATAGTAGAGTCCTGACCTCTTTCTTTCTCTGGCAATCATCATCAAACCTCTGGAAAGATTCTACTGATTGTTCCCAGAGAGACTGAAGAAACCCTCGTCATCCAACCTTCCAACCGACACCAGGTTAAAACAAAAATCAGGGACATGACGGACATCTTTGAGAACAAGAAATACACCTGTCATTGTTCTTAAATGCACATCTCCAATGGCAACCGCCTTCGGCACATCTCCATTGCCAATCTTCAATACTTCATAGTCACATGTTGTGTATGTAGCAAATCGTGCCCTGTTGTGAGATACGTGCGCTGAAGCACCTGAGTCCACCAGCCAATGTCACGCCCCAGTCTCAAAAATACGTAGGACTAGGACACGTAAGCATGCCAGCCGCATAGATATGGCAACTCCAATATATGGAAACCAAATCCACATGTACGCTGTATTATGAATATCGAATCCACAAGTGGTATAACATATGTCATAAGTCACAGGGTATAATCTAAATCTCATCCACCAAAATAAAATATAAATAAATAACCAGTATCTATAAAACTAGATCTCAATAAGAAGTATCTAAGGATGATAGTTGGATGGAAACAAATCCACTACCAACTCAAATATAAGAGCAATTACAATGTGAGTACAACACAACAAACACTATATAAGAATACCAGCTATCAATCACGGGCTTGAAGAGAAGACATCCTCAAAATATAAGTAACCATCCGAATCTGCGCTCCTGCAAATACTCAAGAACAGGTACACCTGGCAGGGGAACAGGTCCTCAGAGGGACGTAACAAGATACTTAAACACATGCCAATAAAGTACTGAAATAAATATCCAAAGGGGTCGCCTAACCGTCTAAGTGAATGCAGTTAAGAACGCATTTCCCCACAAGTGAGCTATCTGGCTAAAAACTGGGATTTGGCATGATTCTCTTTTGAAGATCCAGGGGCCTAAAAGGCACGTCGTCTTTTGAACGCCGGTGGCCCGCCAATGTAGTACATAATATATAAGGGTCATCACCACCCGTATCTCCGGCGGAGAATCCGGGCGCACAGAAAAAAGTGCAAAGGAGCTCAAATGCGGTACTTGTTGTTATCCCCACCCCATGCTCTAAGCATGTCACATCCATGACACCATTTGGTTCATAGCCTATTCTTAGTACCCTAGCCCAATCCTGCAACCAAACAAGGACAAGGATGGGGCCACCGTACTATAATAAGCTATGTCCATGGACCTCTAATAACTGCCAAGTCTACTAGCATACAAAGTTTCTAACAGCAGTTATCCCTAACGCACAGCCCACACGTACAGGAGGCCAAACCTGCATGCAAGTCCATGATCTACATGTGACTCACAACTCGTATAACAACTGTGTCATGGCCAATGAACCTAATGATGCTACATGATAATGGAGTAGTCTTATAAATAGGGTCAATGCAATTACATAAATAAAAATATATCGCGACGACACCGTCGCGCGCATTTTATACAACAGTTAAAATATATGAACTAAAGACAGAAAATAAAGATGCATGCAACATATAGAATATTAATAACAGTACAATGGCAAGGTATACTTGCCTGGCAAGGAAGCTGCAATGTATCAATAACCTGCTCCAGAATTCGTGCAGAACGAATCCAATATCCTATGTACATATAATATAATAAAATAAAATCATTAGTCACTACACTAGTGCACACACAACAATATTTACACGGGACTCAGGGGGTATACTAGGGGTAACACTAGTCGTCGAACACGGTCAATTATGCGTTGAATTACGCGGTCACATCTTCAAGTGTTGTACACAATCAGACAGTCAGCTGACAGGTGTCTAAGCTAGTGCGTTAATGTACGCAAGGTAGGCAATTCACAAGTGTTTAGGGTCAACATGGTCAAGGTGAGTACGGGACAGTCCACGGTGTCCTAGGGTCGTACAGTCTGAATATATATAGTCCTAATTATTATTTGGCATTTACTGACATATATATTCATATTTATATAATAATATAACTAGCAATTTATTTACATAATTATTGGAATACATATATATATATTAAATATGTACATAAATATATATACCAATTAATAATATGCTAATGATTAACTAAATATATACATCTACTAATATATGTATATATACAGATTGAATAAGGTTCGCGTACGCGTACGTGTACGAATGCGAGTTGGGTTTACCGACTCTAGGTCCGCTATCTGCTAACTGGGGTACAGAAATACTAATGTCCTATTGGCGCACACACGAACATTTATAAAAAGAGAAGACAGACAGGTTCATATCTCAGAGTACGTGCACGAGTACGACGGTGAGATTGACGACGATGATGACGATGGTGATGACTAAAACGACAATGGCTACGATAATGGTGGTGAATGGTGACGGTGTGGATTTAGATTAAGGTGGTGGCGAGGATGCTATGGGATGATGATGATTATGAGTATTGATGTTGACGATGATGATGTGTGCTGATGATGATGATGGGTGAAGGTGAAGGTGTACAATGGCCAGGGTGGTGATACCATGGTGGTGGTGACTGCTGACTCCGGCCAGCGAGGGGAGGGTGTCCGGCCGGGGCTGTGAAGGGGAAGGAGGACAGGGCTGCTGGAGTTAATGGTGATGGGGTTGATAGTGGCAATGGTGGAAGGGATGGTCGGGACGAGGAAGTGGAAGAGGTGGTGGTGGTTGTGTTTGCCGGTGGTCGAGCAGGCGAGGGGGATGGTCTGCAGGCGGCTCGATCACGGGAAGAACGGGAAGGAGGAAGAGGAGTAGTGCGGAGGAGTTTCTCAGGGAGGCTGAGCTGGAGTTAGCTTGGTGGCGGTTCAGTCGAGCGCGGGGAGGTGATGGTGAGGAACGATGGACAAGGTGGTATTTTAATGGCGGTGGTGACAATTGGCCGGAGGAGGACCCAGGTCGAGGCGACAGGGAGAGGAGGAAGAAGGTGAGGAAGCGGTTGTGCTTCGGCTTCACGGTCGGAGTGATCGGTGGTTCAGGGGTGCTCGGGATGCGAAAAGGGAAAAGATGACCGGGGTTGGCGATCAGCGGCTCCGCGACTGAGGGGAAGGTGGCTGCGTTTGGCGTGAGGGACGATGGTCGAGTGGGGAGGAGAGGTCGTCGAGATGGTGGTGGTTCAGTCGACGAGGTGGCTCGGCGTTAATGGCGGAGGTACGGGGAGGAGTTTCGGCCAGGAAGAGCTGTAGGGGAGTTCGTGTAGCTCCGGCGAGGTCGGGGCTCCGGCCAGGAAGGGGAAGGGAGAAGAAGAACAGTAATGGGGGAAGAAGGAAGGGGACATCAATGATGGACTCAGTGGAGATCCGGCGAGGCTCCGGCATTAGTCGGGGAGATCCGGCTGGGATCGGCGGATGGGTTGAAGAAGCATAGTAAGAGGGGGAATCGACTGGGAAATAGGGTTGAATTTAAGTAAAAATTTAGGGAAAAGTGTTATTTATATATATATGTGAATGTTTGAATGTTTTGACCTAAAATCTTGGTCCACAACTTGGAAAAGGCCTTGGATTCTATATCTTGGGATTGGCTTGGGCTCACATGGGGGTGTTGGGGCTATAATTTGCATTAATTAAATGCAAGGGTAGATTTAATATACGGGGCGATGTGCGCGCGTTGCACATCCCGAAAATTACGGAAAAATTCACGTAAAGGAAAAATTGAGTTTCTTCACGTATTGTCCAATGGTGGGGACACCTCGATGCGTTTTTGCATAAAAGTGCCCAACAATTGGGAAAATTGCACAAAGATGAAAATTTAATTTTAATTAATTGAACCGAACGCGCATGATATTCTAGAATTAATTAGGAGTACATGGGATTAAAATTAGGCAGGACACAATTGTCAGGGGCATAGAGGGTACAATGTAGAATATTAATAAAATTCGGGTTGCACAAAACGGTCAAGGTTGTGTCTCCAATTTTGATTGGAACGCACAAGGGTACTGAGTTAAAAAATTATTTATAATTAATAAATAACGTCCGCGGCGTTTATTGTGCGACTAAAATGTAGCACCAGAAAGCAATATTATAAGTTACACAATGGTCAGAAAGGTAGGCGGGCACGTCTAGGACAATGTTGTGAAATTCGCAGATAGGCAATGGCTAGTGAGGTGCTCCAACTATCAAAGCAACGGTAAGGTGCGCTACATGATATAAATTATTGCATAATTAAATCAAATGACGTGTTCTAAATCTTGTTGGTTCAAACTAGCCCTAATTTCACTATCTAAGCGAATTAGGCCTAATTTTGGGTGAGGGGGTTTACAGCCAAGATTTGTCATCGCAGACGAGGTTCATAACTACCTCATCATCTATAATAATCACGTCGCCTTCATGTGTCGAGGCCGCCGTTGTAGTGTTCTCACTTTGCTTTCCCTTGTCGCCATTCTTCTCTCTCTTCCAAGTGAAACATTTTTGCTTGATATGACCCTTCTTTCCACAATGGTAACACTATGAGTCCTCTTACTGACCTTTGGACCTTTTCCTGCTTTTGTATATGCCACCGCCTGGACCCCTGCTTTTACCCCTTCGACGACTCTCTAAAATAAGCGCCTATGAGTGGGATGTGGACGAAGTATCCTGAGAACGTCTCCGCATCTCTTTATTCAGTACCCCGCTCTTGGCAAACTCCAGACTGACCATGCCTTCCAGAGCAGAAGCAATCATAGACACTTGTACGGTCTTTCACGAGTCTGACAATGTACACAGCAGCCATAGTCCCTGAACCTCATTATCGAACTTGACTCCTATCGAGGATAGCTGGTCTACCATGCCCTGGAACTCACTCAAGTGATCCGTAATAGATGTCTCATCTTTGTACCGCAGACCATCATCCGGATCAAGAATAATGTATTTACTCGTCTTCTTCGCATACAAAGATTCTAGCTTATCCCACAGTGTCCTCGTGTGCTTAATACCGGCAACGTGGTTGTACACGTTCTCATCAACTAACTGCCTGATGTACCCACACACCTGTATATGCTCAAAATTTTAGTCATTTTCGGATTTGTCACTGGGCCTCTCGGAAGCAAATACCGACAGATGCAGCTTCTTGACAAATAACAGATCCTTCATCTTGCTCCTCCAGTAATGATAGTTGGTATCGTTCAGGTTTACCATGCGCACCGGCTTCGCGTCCATCTCTCCTCCCTGATTTACCTATCAACTCCTGACACCCTTCTGAAATTCCAGAACTTGGCTCTGATACCACTTTGTTGAGAACGAAAGTGCGGAAACTGTTCCCCAAACCAGAGAGTACCTGCGAGAGAACCGAGCAAAACACACAAACAAAAAATGCCAAATACAAATCGCAGACACAGAGATTTTTGACATAAAAAATTCTTGTGGAAAATACCATGGGACGATCGGAGTCCAACCCTGAAAAGCCTCCACTAATGGAATAAGAAATACACCGACTTCTTATAAACTTCTCACCGATCCAAACAGATCACCACAACTCTTTTGGAACAGAAAATAGATTATAACCACGAAGAAGAAAGACAACAAAAAAATACCCGAAACTGATCTCCTTCTTCGAAACGACCTCCAATCATTATTTCTCCTATCCAATGTTGCAATGGCACTCTTGCCTCATTTTCTCTCTTTATTGCTATATTTTTTTAGAGAGTGATATATTTTAGGGCCAGGAGACACCTATATATAGCCTCAAATCCACAACTACCATTCCTATTATAGATAAGAATATCCAATCCAAATCCAAATCCAAATCCAAATCCATTGACATATTCCTATTATATGTAGGAATATCCAATCCAAATCCATTGAGATATTCCTATTATATTTAAGAATTTTCAATCCAAATAAATTGAGGTATTCCTATTATATATAGAAATACTTAATCCTACTCTGGGGTATTTTTCATATAGGTTGGGAACCCTACCCACTCCAACATAGTGGTGGGTCATGGCCGCGGGGTGAGGTGTCGGGTCGGGCATGGAGAATGGTGCGGGTTCAGTCGTGAATACGGTGTGTTGACGGAAAAGGGTGTGGGTATTGGGAAGCAGGGCCGGCTCTGGGGTAAGTCAGATAAGACTTCGGACTCGAACAACCTCCATTCATATGGCAACCCTCGGCCATTTTGATTTTCTTAGGTGCGGTCAAGGGCGGAGCCCAAGTAAGGCATGGGGGGCATGGGGGGCTGTAGCACCCCCCCCCCCCTAAAATATTCAGAAAAATAAAAATTCGGATGTATCAATATATATCAAATCTAATTCTTTTGTTTCTTTCCAGTACAAGTCGTTGAGACAATTCCTCCTCTTTTTACTGGTTAGCCAGATGGCCTTTGGCCTCTTTCGCGTCATTACTTCGATAGACAGAACAATGGTTGTTACTATCACGTTTGGATCATTTGTTTACCTGGTCGTTTTCGTGCTTGGTGGCTTTGTCATATCAAGAAGTAATATATGTACATGAACATATAAAAAATAAATTCTTTGACAACCGGAACTTAAAAATCTTTTTTCTTCTTTCAGAAAGACTCTCCTCGTAGATCGGCAGATCCCGCAAGCACAAAAGCACGAGCAGATCGTAAGCCGATGTGCTTCTCTTTCTTCAGTTTTTTTATTCGTCAATGGTTTTTAGTGTTAGAAATTTGTAACAGTAGAAATGTGTTGGAATTTTTAAAAAAACTTGTGTTAGAAAAACAGTGTAGTGATGATGCCTTGATGAGTATGGAGGTGAAAAGATTCTAAAACACAAGCAAAAAATAGCTCTAATTTAACACATATTTTGTGGTCATCCCTTATCTCATTTGGTTTTCACTTTAACAAAAAAAAATTCTTTTTTTTTGGTGTGTTCAATTATTATCTTGTTTTGATTTGAAGTATACAATAATAAAGTGATGAATAAGTAAAAAAAAAATGGTACTTTAGATGACATGATGCTAGTATTGCCGTGCCGCTCAAATTTGCCTTCCTTAATTTTGAATGCTATCTCCATCACTGGGTGCGGTCCAGCCCAAACCTTAACTTAAACATATTTATTTTCAATGGAGGTAAAGGAAACCAAAATTAGTTTCGGCTAAGGCCAATCTCCCAGCCGGCCCATGTTGTGTATATGTGGGTGTTTGGCTCGTGAGAGTGGTGGTGATGGGAGAGTGGAGTAGGGGTGAGCGTAGCAATAGAGGTGAGTTTAAGGTAGGGTGGTTTGAGAGGTGTGAACTTCTGTCAGGAAATGGTGGAGTTGAGTGTAAGTGAGAGAAAGGCTTGGACTTTTTGGAGTTGAAGGAGGGTAGGGTGTGGGTTTTGTCTCATTGTGTAAGTAGTAGTTAGTTTGCACAAAATCAGAAAATTTACTGTAGCAAAATAAATTTATATTAAATTTATCTAAACGAAATAAGTTTGTGTTATTTGGAAAAAAAGTCAGCCTCCACCAACAGCGTTGGCGGAAAACAAAACCGCTGTACACGTAAGCAGGCCAATTTCAGCCAACTCAGTTGGCGGAAATTGGCCCGTGGGGCCCACTTTTTTTTTTTTTTTTTGGTTTTGTTTGGTTTGGTTTTTTTACTTTCTTTGGTTTGGTTTTTTCGTTGGTTTATTTTAATTAGTTATATTTCTGTTTTATTTATTTAGTTTAGTTTAGTTTTGTAATTAGATTTAAGTAAAATTATTTTAACGAAATGAAATTAAAATAAATTAATTGGAAAGAAATATTTAGAAATATTTTTTTAGGAACTTTGTTTTCCAAGCATCAAAATTTGTATAAATTCCATCTAAAGCATAAAAGTTTAAAAAATTAGGAAAAAAATATCAATATGAATTGGACGTTTATATTTATAAATATTATATTTTTATCGTAAATTTTTTCGTCGTTAACGGACGTTAAAAAAATAATAATAAAAAAAATCTGTCGTAAGACTATTACGTCTGCCGTCGAGCAGACTTCGAGCGGCCATAAGTACTTGTTTTGAAATCGTTTTTTGTCAAATAATAAGTCGATTTGTATGTTTTCGACGAGAGTAACACAAATCATGTAGAAAAAAAATTTATCCGAAACAAGATGCATATGTTACAGGCAAAAATATAAATTTTAAAACTTTAAAGTATCATAACTTTTGACTGGGAGATCGAAACAAGCCCCAGTTTGTGCCAAAATGATCGTATGGAAAAGTACTATAGGATAAATAGTTTCATCGTTTGACGGACTTCGAAAAATTTTAGAATCGTCAAAAAACGATGTTTCGACCTCCAAATTTGACTTTCGGTAATATTATTTTTGAATATTTAAAATTTACTGTAGTGAAATAAATTTATATTGGATGTGGGGGCCCACGGATTTAAAATGATGTTTCGATCTCCAAAATTTTTTTAGAAACATTTAAATTAATTATTTTATGTTTATTATGAAAAATAAACTAATAAAACAAAAAAATTTCTTCTTCTTTATTTACTTTTTTTTATTTTCCGAAAATAATATGTCTAGTCTAAATATTTCTTTCCAATTAATTTATTTTAAATTTATTTCGTTAAAATAAATTTACTTAACTCTAATTACAAAACTAAACTAAACTAAACTAAATAAATAAAACAAAAATATAACTAATTACAATAAACCAACGAAAAAACCAAACCAAAGAAAGTAAAAAAACCAAACCAAACAAAACCAAAAAAAAAAAGTGGGCCCCACGGACCAATTTCCGCCAACTGAGTTGGCTGAAATTGGCCCCCCCCAATTTCAGCCAACTCTGTTGGCAGAAATTGGCCGTGGGGCCCACTTTTTAAAAAAAAAAAAAAAATTTGCTGCTTACGTGTATAGCGGTTGTGTTTTCCGCCAACGCTGTTGGCGGAGGCTGACTTTTTTTTCAAATAACACAAACTTATTTCGTTTAGATAAATTTAATATAAATTTATTTCGCTACAGTAAATTTTTTGGCACAAAAATGATAAAGAGTCAAAATGGAAGTGTGATAAAGGTGCTATGTTCCTTGGGAGGAGCATTGTTCCTAGCTCTTGCATGAAAATGGCAATCAAGTGTGAGGGGTGTTTCAAAAAGTCGTAAGTAAAGGGTGAACGTGATGCATGATGTAGGGATAAGACTATAGATGTTAATAATCTAATTTAGGAAATAAATAGTTAACAGTTTAATTAAAGTGACTTTAGAAGGAAATAATTGTGAAGAAAAATGGGACATAAGTTTTTGGAAATAAACAAGTCCTAGATACTCCAAGTGAACCAATTAGAAATTAGTGATACTATAAACTTACTATCAATAATATTATTATTAGTAAAACTATCATAAGCATAACAAAGAAAATAATTGTGAAGAAAAATGGGACATAGGTTTTGTTTTAGTTAAATAATTAATAACACTTCAGGAGAGAAGTTTTACATATCGATGCAAACTTCGTAGCCATTATCGATTTTCATGGATATTCTGTCGAAGCTCTAATACCATTTTGTTGAAAATAAAAACGAAAACTATTCCCCAAGATGAACATTGGTGATGGACCAATACCCGCAAGCAAATCAGGGTGTTTGACTTATACAAAAAAATAAAGATCACAAAAATTAAGGAGACAACACTACACCAAAACTATCATTTCCTAACGACTATAAGCGTTAGGGAAAAATTTTCTAACACTTTTTTATTGTTGGTAATTTGACATGAATTATTTTTTCTAACAATAAAAAAACCATTAGGAAATTATATATTTTTTAAACCGTTGGGAAATAGAATTTCCTAATGGTAAAAAATTGTTAGAAAAATAAATTTTCTAACGGCTAAAAAGTATTGGTAAATTTTATTTCCATGGTAAAAAAACGTTGGTAAATAAAATTTTCTAATGATAAAAAATCATTGGTAATCATAAATTTGCAACGGAGATACAACACTATCAACTGAGTATATGTTTTTTCTTTTAAATATTCTTGTTGGAGTCCAGTCTGAATTTGGTAAATTTTGGAGTCCAAATATGGTCAAATATTTGATTTGATATATACACTACAAGAAAATTCATATTCAGCAACATAAACAATGTGTAGCGCAAAGATAGGTTTGTGTTGCCAAAGCTTTTCTGCGACATATCTCGCTATGTCACACCCATGTAATCGTAGCCTTATCTGAAAAAGTATTTAGCGACACAAAGTCACCATGTCGCAGAATCTAACCACTTTTGGCGACATAGCACGTTTTTTATTTAAAATAACTTTTAACGATATGTGTTGCAGAAAGATGGTACATTGACAACATAACACATGTAAAAAAAAAAATATTTTCCCAAGAGTCTCATAATTTTTCCAAGCAAAATACTGAATATATTTTCAGAATTGAGTAATATTTACATGGTAACCTCTCAAAAGAGTATATATTGATAAAAGTTTTAAAGTTGGACTACAATTCAAATCTCTGTTAGACCTCCACTACACAGTTCGCTCATTGTTGAAACTCACATCGCTGATATAAAAGCAACAATTAGTACAAAAAAAAGAAAGATAATGGCAAAAGAACAATTGAGCTTCTAACCCTGCCAATTTGTTGCATTTCTCCCCCCACCAAACCTTTTCGGCAAAAGAACAATTGAGCTTCTAACCCTGCCAACCTCCAGAAGGACAGTTATTCTCCACCTCTTTGGTTGATGGCCAGCGTAAAATATATGAGAATCATCGTTCCCATGCTCAACCTGCACATATTTTCCAGTAACACAGTAAATATAGTTACCCATGTAATAAACAAAAGAAGCTGAGAATATTATAGCTGCATTGTTGAGCAACAAACAAAAGAAGCCCAGAGGATTACCAGTAAAAACAGAATCAACTAGATCTACCCTTATCCATGTCACTGTCATACAACTCATAAAAGCATGCCTAACATATGATACACACGTAATTCACTAAATAACAAATCATTAAGTATCTCACTCATACCCATAGAAATGCTATATAAACTACACATGTAATTCACTAAACATGCCTTGATTGTTTTAAGCTGAAATTGTGTCACTGCAAACCAAATAATTTGAGTTGGCATTCAACTTCAGCCTCAAACAACCATTACAAGATTCTCTGACATCCTCAACAGATACATCTATGGTCATGCCACATGAGATCATCACACTCAATAAAAAAGTTTCAATAAAAAATGTAATACACCTGTTTAACAATAGTTGAACGTCAATCGGACAGTTACTTGAAGGAGTTACAAGCTGCTTTAAGAGAATAGGAAATGAAGGATAGTCCGCAGCACCTAACAGAAATTCAATCAAACGTCAATGGAATGTCAGGAGCTAAAAACAGACATGAGATAAGACCATATCTTAAGAAAAATTATACACCGAAGCAAGTAAAAGATTAAAACATTTTATTTAACATCAGCTTTTGATTAATGATGCTATATCCCAAAAAACATAAATTTAGACAAGAAACATGTCTAAAAATATATGTCCAACACTAGAATCCACTATGCCAGAGGGGCTACTTTCAGCGTACAGCATTAAATAGTTAATATTTATGCTCAAGAAAGAAATTATATAACCATAAACAAAGGTCACTTTGAAGCTAAAATCATCTCTTACTTGAGAAGGCAAAATAAGCCTGTTGGCACAATCATACAAATTGAAATACCTGAAATTGGAAGGATGGCCAACTGACCATCTTCAGCAGGCTTTTTGCTACCCGAAATTGGAGCTTCAAGGAAATACCCACCCTTCTTTCTAATTGCCTGGAGGGAATCGTTCAAACAGCTTTACACATGGACAATAATTTAATCTGCAAATGAGAAGAGATATTGTGTTATCCTTTTGTTTTAGTTTTGGATTACATAGATGCAGAACATGTTCAGAGCACTTTACAAACTGGTGAAGATAGGCCTCTAATCTTAATCTCCATGTAACATATGATAATATTGTGTACATTCCTATATTGATTTTTGTAAGAAAGCCTAACTAATGAGAGGGGTCGTACATTAAGGGTGTCAATGAACCAGGAAAATATCAAAAGTACTTAGCTTGTGCTAAAATGCCCATAAATATAAATTGAAAGTCTGAATCATTTCCATGTGGACTTTGGTTTGAAGAAAGCTTTTATGAGTGGTTGCCAACATGAAGTCAACCCTCCATATTTTATATTGGTACCGAATATCTAGAAACGTATACTCTAATATGAACTCATGACACAATCGCAAAATCTGACAGATTTTCCAATTTAAAGTAGAAGCTAAGAGAAGTGAAGTATTGACATTTGGATAGAGTTGCATATAATAACAAACAAAAAATTGTATTCTAAAATAAAGTAGAACCCTAGGAAAACTTTAAAAACAAAAAAGGATCCAGCAAAGCAGTTAGCTTTTAAGAAAAAGTTTGTGAATAACACATTTTGACACAGATTATATAAAAGGTCAGAAAATGATATATCATCAAAATTCGCCTATAAAATATCTGCAAGAAAATAAGTAGTCACTTAAGTTTTCTTCATTTCATAAATTCTATACATGTTAACCTACCTATCTTCTTAGTATATATATTATTAGAAGATACTCTCATGATCCAGAGTCTAAAGGCTGGTAATCAGTGGGATAACTGAAGTCAGATGCCCTCACCAAAAACATTTGGAAGTGGAAACATAAACCATGTCTTTAGACTGACGCCTAGGTAGCAGATTGAAACAAAGCCTCGTACACGTGCAAAAAAGAATTCTGTCCACATGGCATTCCAAATGTCTTTTAGAAACATGCATAATCAGATACAAATAACCTCTGATACCTGCATAAACTACTATGTTACTGCTTTGATTCTTTCAGATACTGCTTTATTTGGAAATAATACTGTTTTCAAGTATTCTGTCCACATGGCATGCCAAATGTCTTTTAGAAACATGCATAATCAGATACATATAACCTCTGACACCTGCATAAACTACTATGTTACTGCTTTGATTCTTTCAGATACTGCTTTATTTGGAAATAATACTGTTTTCAAGTATTCTGTCCACATGGCATGCCAAATGTCTTTTAGAAACATGCATAATCATATATATATATATATAATCTCCGATACCTGCATAAACTACTATGTTACTACTTTGATTATTTCAGATACTAATACAACTTGGTTCGGGTCTGATTAAAAGCAACAGTAAACAAATATCGACAATAAGACAAGTGACCTTATAATGATTTAAAACAATTATATCTATTTTGTCCAGAGCAACCTATAAGAGTTGGAAAAGAGATTACTATGAGGGTCCAGTTCAACTTCCATAAAGTCTAATTGGTTGCTGTAGAATAAGCCCACATTAGCAATTCAACTTCCAGAAAGTCTAATCGGTTGATGTCTAATTGGAAAAAAGATTACTATGAGGGTCCAGTTCAACTTCCAGCAAGAAAATTACATAGGTAATGAATATATCATAGATGTAGAATAATCCCACATTAGCAGTCAAAATATTTGCGACACAGAACTTAAAAAATGCACCATGAATTCATCTGCAGAGACTCTACTTCTGCCTTGTGACTTAGATCTGCATGAATTAATCTGCAGAGACTCTACTTCTGCCTTGTGACTTAGATCTGCATGAATTCATGAGAAATATACCAACAACCATTATAATGGAACTAACCATCAGCCAAGAATTCATGAGAATATACCAACAAATATAGAAGTTCCAAATGGGAAGTATCTACATCTGGAATGTAATTCGTGATCTGAAAATTCCACCATGAATATATCAGAACAAATGATAGCATACACAACAGAATAAACAATTCCTACTAGTGAATCAAAAAAATTCCACCATGAATCCAAGTAATTTCCATTCAATAACAAACTTCTTATACAAATAAATAAATATACATGCCAAACAGGCACAACAGATATTCATTACTCAGAGGTTTTAAGAAACATAATTATACGGTTTAGAACAGATCTTGCCATTAAAAATTATAAGCCTAAAATAGACCATTAGTTTTATATTCAAAAGTATATTAAGTTTTTATCATTGTAAGGTAGCACAGAGTTCATATCATATTAAAAGATGTTCCTTAGTACTTTTCCAACTTGTTCTGACAGCAACACTATAGAATTATTGCAAATATCAAACAAGTTACTACTTTCATCTTTTCTTCTGACATTGGTTTAGGCTGGTGTTCTTAGTGTTTCAATTTCAAGAAATCAGAAAAATATAAAACAGAACCAATTTAAAAAAACAAAAATAATACATATAGTTGAAAATTTACACTAAGGTATAAAAGTACCAAATAGATTAAAATTTTTTTCCACACAGTTCTTATACACTTGATATCCTACTACATCAAGTCTACTGATTGGTGATTCCTCCGGGGTTTTCTCTCTCTCAAAATCTATTGAAAGTTTGAAACCAATAAAATGGATGTGTATGGTAGAGTGCTGGAGCTAGAACCCTAAAAGAAAAGGAAAAAACAACAACAAAGAACAACAAAGAATGAGAAGTATAGATACAACCAAAACTTGACTGTCACCTCATTCTTCTTAATTTAACTAACGTATAGATAGTTACTTTTGTAATGAACATATATTAGCTATAATTTTATTAGGATATGGTGGACAAAATTGGTGCGGTTCTTTCTCAACTTTCTTCCAATTCAATTCTATGCTATTATGAGGACGGCACTGATGGGTTTATGAAGGCATATAAATACTTTCACATGTCTTTGTGTCCCAGTTCATTCTAACTGCTTAGATTTGTGCACCCTGAAGTTAAGCACTATAGTTCTTCAATTGTTCTGTTTTCACTATCATTGTATTCTAATTATTGGTATTGAGACATGTAAAACTTTAAAAGTCTATAATTTTCTCTTGAATTGCTAAACATTATAGCCTATCATTGTATTCTAATTATTGGTATTGAGACATGTAAAACTTTAAAAGTCTATATAATTTTCTCTTGAATTGCTAAACATTATATAACCTGACACCTGTGCAAAAATAATCATTTTCATCTAATTTGAAACCAATAATACTGCTTATTACTAAAAAAGAAGGTAAAATATTAAATAATCTTTTTCATCTATTAAATAATCTTTAAGTCGACAATACCTTGTACAACATTCCCTCACAATATCATCTAACACAACTAAGATAATGTTCCATTGAGATGATATTAAAGAAACATAAACTAGTCCTATTGGCACTGCTTTAAACCAAAAACATTTCATTAACGAGCTAAATGTACCAAAGCAAACTCTCGGAGATTTTAAACCAAAAATAGCTTTAACTTTCACCCACTCCTTCAACGAAAAAACCAGGTTAGACTTCTTCAAGATCACCGTGATGAAAATAATTCTTCAATAGAATTGATACAATAACCAAATTCTGATAAGATATAGGACTTTTGACAAAGTTATTAACAAGAAAGAAGTAGTGCATAGCAAAATAATATAAGAAACTAACATACAGCAACAATAGCAGTTCCATATGATCTCACAGAGGAAAAGGATGCAGGCACTTCACATGGGCATGAGCAACCAACCATTTTAGTAGATGATTACCCATTACTTAGTTATGAGCAATTTATGTTGTTATTGGATTTTTGTGTGCAGATGGATCCTCATATCCAAATGCTGGATGTGGAAGTCTTCACTGAAAGTGTGCATCCCCTGTTCAGGAAAGCACCTTACGTTGGTTTATGCAGACAGTTGATTTAGTTTCTATCATGACCTTCGTTGCATTGTAGTTTGAAGTAGTTCTACATGTAGATTCATTTTATAATGGTTTTTCCTATAAACCTTGAAATTCATACTAGTTTTTGCCCCTTTTAAGTTTAATGTTTAGACTTTTTTTATTTTGATCTAATCAGTGGTTTTGAAACTACCAAGTATATTTCTTTGTTGTTTCTGATTGTTGCTGGACACTGACATACAAGCCCTATGTAACCATATGGATATTCATAAGAGAAATGAAGTATAACTAATCTAAACTAATCACTTGTCAGGTAGCTTCCTTTGTGAGGAAAGACGGATCTGTTATGTTTCTTTGTTGAAGCAACCGTGTCCGACAAAATTCAATAAACATATAAAATGCATCATACTCAAACTAACAAATTGGTTGATAGAACTAACTTGGATTACTTGCATATCCTTGACCTATATTTTCTCTTCTTTTTTAATCAAAACGTGTAGACCAAAACTAGTTGGCAATTATCAATTACACTTCTAATGAGTAGTACACATATTTTGACATGTGCCATTGTAATATAACTAGCCCATATATAGTATGACCAATTTATCAACTAGATTAGTGTGAAAGAACTCTAGTTACGTGATGAAAGTGCTACTTGGACAAAAACGTTCTACTTGGCAAGTCCATACTGTAACATTATTTGTGGGTTATGCTTGGTGCATTGACTAAACTATTACAAAGGAACAATCTCCAAATAGAACCACAAATTCCAAGATGGTGTTCAGCAAAACTTATCCGCTTTCCATCGGATTAACTAATTTCGATGAAAATTAGTTTAAAAAAAACTAGAGATAATATAGAAATTTGGTAAGAAAACACACAAACAAACTAGGATCCAGATAAAGTACATAGTAGATCTAAACAATAAACAAGCAAAATGTAGTTCTAAATTTTAATTTCAAAAGAAATTAAGGAAAAAATGGGGGTAAAAGTGAGCTTTCATGCATACAATGTTGGCTTGGCGGAAGCGAAGAGAGACCCGGATCCCCAAATTTCGGCGCCGAAAAAATAACCAAAATCTGGAGAGAGAGACCCAAAAAAAACACCAAAATCGAGACGCCGGAGAGAGATGCTCCCTTTAGGTCTCTCGAGAGAACCCGTGGAGAGACAGTAGAGAGACGCCGGCGGCTACTCTCTTGAAGCAGCGTGACTGCTCTCTTGAAGATTGTGAGAGAGAGAGAGAGAGAACACGGCGAGTATTTAGTTCTTTTAGGTTTCTTTGGCTAATATTATATATATTTTTTAATTTTATTATTGAGATTAAAAAAAAAAATAGAAATATAATTCCCAACATAGCCACAATGTCGGCAAACATATGGTTCTTTTCTGCAGCATGCTGGTGTCGCGGTATATAGAGTGCTTTTGGCAGGAATGATAATGGTTCTCCCGCTAGTAAAATTTTCGTGGATTCCGCGACGTATTAGAACCCATGTGGTCAATATATCTAAAAAAAAAATTTAGCTTTTGAAGACAAAACACCCTACGTCGCTAAAATATGTTACTAAAAATGTAATTTATTATAGTGCTAATCAACTCACTAACTATATGGATTTTTTTTCTTAATCAATAGAGAGACTACTTTGCTTCTACAAAGCAGTTGATGAGGCTTAATGGGACAACAAAATCCTAAATAGCGAATCATCTTTCTGAAAACAATAACCATAAGAGTTTTTGGGGAGGAAGATCCTTTTTTTTGCCAAAAACTTGGATCTAATCGAGAAAAATGCCAGCCTATTCTTCCATAACTTTGCAGCAAACGAGTGGTACTATTTTAGCTGATACAAATAGAAAAAGGAGACCCTAAGTAAAAAATAAAATAAAAAATCCATTCCAAAAAGAACTACTGCCCTCTCTTCTTCTCTCCTTATGGCAGATGGTGGTATACAAATGTGTTGATCCATAGTGTAAAACTGATCCATGAAGACACAACTTCAAAAAAAAAAAAAAAAAACCTAGTGAACCAAAGAATCAAAAGAACTATAGTAATTCAATTCAATCATCACCAATAGAGTGAAGAAAGCAGAAGATCAACGAAAACTGAAAAAGAAAAAATAGACAACAAGGCATTTGTTACTTGAGACACAATTCAATCCATATTAAAATTAATGGAACCATGTGGGGAACTTATGGCGCAAAGAGCAAGAACCAGTGACAAATTTCTTCTTCTGTTGGCTCCCGCTGAATTTATTATGTACCCAACTCAAAATCTAAAAAAAAAAAAAAATCAGAAAAGTAATACTAGTGCTTGCCTTCAGAAGGATGCTCAAACCCAGAATCTACAATGGCCCAGAGAAGCTCCTGTTTCAATAGGAAATCTTTGAACCCGGAACTATGGGTTCCAACATAGCCCCTGTATCACAGAATAATTACCTGTCAGTTATAGAGTTTGCACAGATCAAGCAATTTAAAGGAATAATAGTTAAAAAAACACACAAAAATCATAGTCTCAGTGTACAAACAACAACAACAACAACAACAACAACAACAACAAAGACTTTATAAAAAAAATTGGGGGACTGTAGTTGGCGAGGATGAAGACGTTGGGTTGAATTGAATACACGCTTCATCCATAGAATCATAAGCTTACTTGGACAACTTCAACTATGAGATTGAGATCCAACACACGAGGAATAAAACCAGCTCCAATTCCTTAGATCTTATGAAGGCCTGCAGTAATAAAAGCATGTAAAAGATTTTTCCAAGTCTAGCAAATACATGAGAACTCTATTATATATGTGCTCAGTGGCAAACATCAAATAAATCCCTCATAGGAAACACAAGCCAAGAGAAGCCCCTTACCAGAATTATAAATCCACAAGACTTTTATGTCGACCTTGCAAAGGAGATGTATATTGTTGATTGCCCATCAAAAAAACCAAGTATCTCATTTCAATTGATAAATTTTTCTTCTAAACTACACAAACAAATATTGAGGAAAGTATCTTGATAGAAGGTTGTGCTTCATCTTCATGATTAAAGGAAAGAGGGCATAACAAGGTATGTGCATCAATGCTACCGCCAGATACCTATATACCAAAAATGAAATGTCTTGAGATTCTTCGGGTTGGATCTTTTATGAGTTTTCTTCGACATGATACACTATCAAACTTTAGAAATTAATTACTATTCCAAAATTTGAGAGCAGATATTATGAAGTTAAAATTCTTGAAAGTCCTAATAGTTTAAGGCTACATTTTGTTTAAATAAAACACTGCTTTTCCCTATGAGAGTCAAGGCAACCAAGAGATGGGTCATGAGCGAAGGAGCTAGCAATCAGCACTAGTAGTGAGACTAACAAGACCAATATAGTGAAGAGAAGAAAAAGAGATTCTCTACAAAATCATGTGAAGAAGATAGAAGAATCCATGTTAAAAATATTTAAATATACACCTATATATTTGTATAAATTACCACCCGGAAAGAAATTAATTATACCAATTGTCTAAACAATGTGGTGCTTAATCTGTTAGATGTAGATAATGATGTTATGTCTGTCAAAATATTTGTATGTTTTTGAAAGTGTACAACTAAGTATTTCACTCCAATAAAACTTTACACTAATCATGGTAAATTTGTCATGAACAAGTATAATGTAGACAGTCCTGTTGAGAAAATAGAAGAATACCATATTGGAGCTTGAGGAGAAGACAAGTCAAGGAATGGATACCTGCATAAAAGAAGGTTAGGTTATGTTAGGTAGATCAAAGGCAACGTCCAAAAGAACCCAATTAATTAAAAATCAATTGTATCAATAAGCATATTGGTTGTCTCAAATGTGATGTTCAGATCAGAGAGGAGATTTTAAATATAATGTCCAAGCCAATTAACCAACATGAGTGTCAAGTAACTATGCCGGATACTTGTATGGTCTTCTAGAGAAGTATACGAACAAGTTAGACGATAATTGGGTGGGTATATATACAATTAATATGAACATGTTGGCATGATCATTTCTTCAAACAATTTGCAGGTTACTTAATTTGAAACCATCTCAGTTCAATTTCTGGGTTACTTCTCTTTCACTTTGTCTCTCTTTTTCTCTCCTCATCCTTTCCCCTCCTTTTCCCAACTCTCCATTCCTCTCTCAAAGCTCTCCCTCTGCTCAATTCTCTTTATATATATCTACCTGTCGCTCGCACACACACTTCACCAACCATCACAATACAAGTAAATACTAAATAGTCATTGTACTATTAGCATTGCTTTAGAAGTAGCAATAGTAGTAGAAGTGCACTATTCACAGTCTGTTTAATGTATGTATTGGACCTCTTGAAAATTTGCCATCAATTGGTGGTGGAATTATCATTTATTAATTGTTGCTCCTATTTCCTATTAATTATACTATTTGGTTGCCGGTAATGATAATCTAAAAAGATGCATGGCTCCTATTAATTGTACGATTTATAAATATTAATATCTCTTTCTCATGAATTGGCTTCACAAAATGTCAAGTTATAAAATCTCCTAGGATTTTACAACCGATCTTCAATTGCATTACCCAAAAGAAATACAAACACTATGAACTAATTGGGAAAACTTAAACTGCAAAACTGCACACTTTAATTTGTAGATCATACCGAGCGGACTTATTTCATCTTAACTTTCAGAATGAACCACCAAAGCTCATATCATTCCAAACCATTGCAGTACTTCAGTCATTTTCATCACCTACAAGATAAACCATTATCAAGATCCTTTAATGGTCTTGAGAACATGTTACGAATAACACATAAAAGTTTTATAGATGATGTCAATATGTCAGTTTGGATCATGCAACAAATATTATTTTTGATATATAAAATTTGCATAAAGTTTTCAAAGTAAAATGATCAGAATCAATATAAAGACAACAAGTTAGTTTAGCACGATTATACATTCTTGTTGGTACATACCAAAAGTTTCACCTTTGAAGATCAGTTCTTGAAATAAAAATAAATGTGTCAAGAATAAGAATAAGGAACTTAAACTTACTTACGGAATCAGATAACACTTTAAACGAAATAATCCCCTGAATAGTCTTTTACTGTTTTACAGACCACATGATTCTTTGCAGGAATATCTATAATGACTTTATCTTACTTTAATTTAACATATTTGGATCAAACTGGAAGTCCCATATTTGGATCAAACTTTATCTTACAGACCACATTATTTACTGCTCAGATGCACGAACATTTTACAGTATATTGAACATTTTTTTTTTGGAGGCTCAGAAGTGGTGGTTGTTTTATCTTTTTTCTAATTCTGTAATTGCCAAGAAGCCCTACATTATGGCCGAGTTGTATGAAGGAGTTTTGTCTTCTCGACATGAACTTTTAAGTCCATACAACATGTGATATGTATGGGATCCATTTTTATAGGTTCCTTAATCCAGGGATACTCTCTAAAACTTGTTTATTGCTTGAAATTGTCTTTTTTACAACTGTGACATCCACTACTCTATCAATTGCGTGGCCATCTTGTCCAACAAGCCATCTGTCATTTGTATTTTTTTTTATTTGTTAAATATTGATAGAGAAATAAAACCATGCATAGCATCGATTTGTATGAAAATCATTCCAACAACTGCAAATAAAAAGAAGCAATAAACTCGGAAGAAAAAAAAACCCCAACAATCAACAAATAGGACGTGACACGGACACGAACGCATCACCTATTTTTGTGTCCTCGTGTATCCTGTCCAATAGGACACGACCAATTCATCATTTTTTAGGACTCGTGCTTCCTAGGAAGCAAGGATAGATCTAAACCCCAAATACCAAAAACTCAGCACTCTGTTGCATCAAACCGGCATCATGGACAATACACCTATTTTTGGAGTATCCAGGCATTTGCTTATGAAGTCTGAGGCATGTCCGACACTTGCAAGACACGACACAACATCGATTCATGGAGCGAGCGTCCGTGTGATACGTACTCAATCCACATGACTGTCAAGTATAAAATGGCAGCAGATCAAGTATCAGAGGGATACCTTCCTTCCCAATCCTTTGCAGTGCAACCATTAGCCATACTTATTGATACGTACTCAATCCACATGACTGTCAAGTATAAAATGGCAGCAGATCAAGTATCAGAGGGATACCTTCCTTCCCAATCCTTTGCAGTGCAACCATTAGCCATACTTGAGTATCAGAGCCAACCAACTCACCATTCTATTGCTAAATCATCAGGTGATCCAGTCAGCATCCAGCATTGCCACGTGGACCTATTACCTGTACCTGTAACAGAATGTAACATAAACAGAAGGAGTATCAGTACTCTATAAATAAGACAAGTTAGAAGGAAAATGTAGGAAATAAATTGTATAGATTTACTTAGGTTCTTTGTTTAGCTTTAGGTCATTAAGCTCTGTAGTTCTAGTTTCCTTTCTCCATTGTATTTCTTACCACTCTCAAGAACCCTAAATAAAGATTCCACTGTTCTTCCCCAAATTACCATTTCTTCTTGAATTGCTATGTGAATTCACCTCAAATTTCTGTAAGGCTTTTGATAAGGGCACTGCCTATTTTACTTGGGGCTAGCCCAGGATTGGGGCTAGCCCACTAAAGAGCAACATTTACTCATAGTAGCCCAAGTTTTTACTCACACTAGCCCACTTCTCCAAACCCTCCCAAACCCTCCCCCGACCGGAGCTTTCCCTCCTCCCGCCGACCCCCTCCCGCCGGCCGCTCTCCGCTGTCCTCCTCCTCCTTGTCGATGGCTCCCAAAGTCTCGAAAGTACCAAGGTAGAAATCATCATTCTCCTTGTGCTATTGTATTTGAAAAATTGTCCAAAAATTATAAGAAATCCTCTTGCATGTTGAAAATTTTGAGTTTTTTTCTTTCAAATGAGGGCATACTAGTCCTTGGCGGAGTCTAGGATGTAGTTTAGACGTAGAAGTCGTTTGGAACATGATTTTAGGGCGTACAATGTCGAGACTGCTCGACATTGTCGAGCAGTATCGAGCGGGACTGTAGAATTTCCTACAGTCCCATACACATTTACGACTGTAGGAAATTCGACAGTCCTATATATATATAGGACTGTCGAATTTCCTACAGTCCTAAATGTGTATGGGACTGTAGGAAATTCTACAGTCCTAAAAGATTAGGACTGTTGATAAATCTGCAGTCCTGTATACTTACAGGACTGTAGAAATAGCTACAGTCCTGAAAAAAAATTCAATTATTATGTTAAAATATAAATTAATTTTTGTCTGTATATATTAATTTTTGTCTTATAGTCATGCCCCTGGAAAGGACACTGTGGATGAAGAAATGAGAAGACGCCCTACTGCGTCGATGCGTAAGGAACGCACAGTTTCGCAAGGCGTCACTATCCGCGAGGCCAAGGCACGCCCTGAAGTGAGGAAACGTCCATTGACGAAGAAGATTGCCACAAAGAGACGTGCTCTTCCTAGTTCTTCCGGTTCTTCTTCCTCCTCCGATGAGGACATGCCAAATGTTCCAAATCGGCCTACTGATGGTTCAGGACCTTCTCAGCCTGCAGATAGTCCTGTCGAGAGTCTTCCACAAACTCTCGAAAACCGGCCTACTGATGGTTCGGGACCTTCTGAGCAGACAGATAGTCCAGTCGACACTCGTCCAAACGGTTGCTCTATGTTACCGTCGATCGAAAACCATATTGCATATCAAATATGGAACAATCCGGTAAGTACATTACGTTATGAAAAATTTATATATAGTTGTAAGTTCAAAGTTCATTTTACATGGAGGTTTAATTTCATCCAATTGTTGACTTTTCAGGAGAGTGGTCGTATGTTGACGGTGATCAACCATGGCAAAAAATTGAATACATGGATGTATGAATTATTGGGAGATGATGTGAAGGCAAAAATCAGTCCCACTGGTCTACAATATTTGGGTAGCTACTCATATACGACGGTGGATAATGCACTGATTTCAGCATTTGTAGAACGGTGGCATCCAAAGACCAACACTTTCCATCTACCCAATGGGGAGTTGACGATTACCCTTGATGACGTCCATCATATATTGGGACTTAGGGTTGATGGTCGTCCCATGCAAAATCATACTTTTGATGAATCGAGCATCGACTATTACGACAATATTGTAGATCATGTATCAGGGTGTCTGGGAGTTGATTCCACTAGTTTTACTAGTCTTAGAGAATTCAAGACGGACTTCCTCTAAAATATTTGGAGCAGATATTCGCTGAGCCGGCCCCCGAAATTGATAATAGCGATAATGTGGCCCGCGGTTATATGCAGTTCATCTTAGGGGCTGTCGGCATTACCGATAAGTCAGGAACGTCCATAAATGCGAAATATCTCATCGATTTGGACAACATTGAAACGGTAGACGAAATTTCTTGGGGAAGCGGTATACTGGCATACCTTTACCGCGAGCTTGGTGCGGCATCCCGTGTGGGTTCGAAGACAATTTCCGGATGCCAGACTCTACTCCATGTATAGATATCTCTTTGTCAACTTGTTTACATAAATTGAAATTGTGTTGTTTATTTTTGGACTAATATATTTCCGGTAACGTGAAGGCATGGATATACGAGCACTTTCCAACCCTGCAGCGGGCGAAGCTGAGCCTAGGGTATGACGAGAACCTGCCTAGAATGTGCCGATGGAAGCCTACTAAAGAAGATGCCAAACGTACTCACACATTGGCCGCTCTACGGCATGCACTCGAAGATATGACGACAGAAGAGGTGAATGTAGACCTAATTTTGTACTTAATTGGTATTAATTTACTACGTTATGCTAAATGACATTATGTTAAATTTTATGTGGTGCAGATTGTATGGGATCCATACCGTGATTTGCGACAGACTATCCGTCCGTTGCAACCAGTCGCCTTATATCACGGTCTTATCAGTTGTCATGAAATCAAGGAGGCTTATATGCCGGATAGAGTGCTACGTCAGTTTGGCTACGTACAAACTGTCCCAAGTCGAACTTTGCAAATGATAACTCCTCCGCGCGGTACAAAACCGCTAAACTACATACCTGCACATTTCAACTGGGTATCGGCCTTCTTCACCGAGTGGCAATGCCACGTCATTAGAGATACCGGCCGGCTAGCAGCAGTCAATATGGCGGAGTGCAGCGACGACTACCTCGCCTACTACGCCGGTGTCGGACTACCGACCTTGTTCCAGCGCGGAGGAGATATTGTGCGTGTACCGTCAGATCTTCCTCCCAAATCGGTCTTATATACTGCACTGGTCAAGATGGTGAGCCTAGTTGTAGACCTTAAGTTTGATATTTGTAACTTTGTCTAACAATTTTTTTCATTTTTTATGAATAGGCAAGGAAAGTTAAGAAGTTGGGAAGAAGCCTCGTCAGTTGCCAGGGTTCCAATTATATGACAATCAATGACGAACTCCAAAAAATTGACAACGCTGAAGAATATCCTTTCTTGGATACTAGAGAGCAACGCACGAAGAGGCGCCATGACGTTTGAACAATTATTTTGTGTTGTAAAATTGTAAACGTTGTAAAACTTTAAACTATAATTTTAGTTGTAAACGTTGTAAAAGTTTGATTGAATATCACTTTTGACGATATTGAGGATTTGAGTTGTAAAACTATAATTTTGCCTACTTGTGACAGTTTGTGTTTATTTTGCCTTGTTGTAACTATTTTGATCTGTATACTGTGCATATTGGTCAGTGGATTAACTGTATATTCAATCCTAGTGTAAACTAGGACTGTCCAAAATTGACAGTGAGTAAACTTTAGGACTGTCACATTTTTGACAGTCCTAGTTTACACTAGGACTGTGAAAATTGTGACAGTCCTAAAGTTTAATATATGTCAAAATTGACAGTGGGTAAACTTTAGGACTGTCACAATTTTGACAGTCCTAGTTTACACTAGGACTGTCAAAATTGTGACAGTCCTAAAGTTTAATATATGTCAAAATTGACAGTGGGTAAACTTTAGGACTGTCACAATTTTGACAGTCCTAGTTTACACTAGGACTGTCAAAACAGTCCTAGTTTACACTAGGACTGTCAAAATTGTGACAGTCCTAAAGTTATATATTTACTCAAAATTGACAGTGAGTAAACTTTAGGACTGTCATATTTTTGATAGTCCTAGTTTACACTAGGACTGTGAAAATTGTGACAGTCCTAAAGTTTAATATATGTCAAAATTGACAGTGGGTAAACTTTAGGACTGTCACAATTTTGACAGTCCTAGTGTAAACTAGGACTGTCAAAAATGTGACAGTCCTAGTATCCTGACAGTTTTCCATAATGACAGTCCTAAGTTATTAGTAGCAATGCGCAATATACAATCAAAATCTTCATAACTCTTTTCATTACACAACATACAACATATAGTTCAATATACACTTAGACAAACATGGATCAAAAAATTATACATTTTCACTTGGGGCAGTATCAATCGATTAAAATATCAAAGTAGTCGTCCGACATGATTTTTGGATCCTCCATCTTCATCATCTTCTTATAGGCCGCCATTGCATCCATGTAGGGTGTCGTCCATGCGATCGCTTCCTCAGGTGCGTGTTTATACCAAGTGTTGTCCGACAAGCGATCAACCTTGGGATGACGAAGTGTTGTCCGACAAGCCCAATGCAACATAGATTGGATACTCAGTGTTCGGCCGGGGGGGCACACATTGGAAAGAAAGTATTGTTAATACCATGTGAGATAATTACAATAGGTAACTTATACCTATTAGAGAAGACGTAAGCAGCAGGCGGGACATCCATGTAATGCTCTGGTCCGGTAACTGTTTTCGTACAAGGTATGCCTGCCAACAAATCTCCAACAATTTCTTCCCCAAGTATCTGGCTATAGAAGGCTAGTCGCGACTCCAACTCCTCGTACAGCTCTGCCCTAACCTGTCGCCATCCTGCTTCCACTGAATAGCCTAGTTGTCTTGCTAGTGCATGGTATCCACAGTGGCCATCCGCAGGAACATCATCAATAGACCAAATGAAGTTCCGTATCTCAGGTAGGAATTTTTCAATGTATAGACTATAAGAATCAGAAAAGTTTTCACCACCCTCCGCCGTGCCTGCATCTATCGTTTTCTGTTTCTTCTCCCTTCGAATAGTTAGCTTAGGAGTTCGAACAACGGACTTTGCCTCCAAACTGCGTTCGATATGTTCAAATAAGGATGGATCTCTTTTAGTTGACTCCTTCTCATTCTTTTTGGCTCTACTCTTTCTTGAGTGTGGTCTTCCCTTAGGAGTTCGAACAACAGATGGCTCTTGCAATCGAGTAGTTGCCGGGACTGCAATCTCATGGATTTTAAACTCAATGGATCTTCTCCGGTTCTGTTGCGCCACACCACCTTGCGTGAAGTAGTTTAACTTGGGGCAACGCAAAAAAATCATCTTGCACATCCACCGCCGGCATTATCGACATCTGTCGCCAACGTTGATCAACAACATCTATTGGAATAGGTATAGATTCACGACGGTATCCGTTGATTTTATGTGCACACGGAAGTCCGAGTGAATGTCGATATGAACAACCGCAAACCTCGGGATCATAACCCACCGACTTCGACCTTCGAATCTTCTCAAGCAATAACCCCAAGGCCTTGTGAGATACCACATGAGTTAAACCATCCAAGAGGTGTTCTTGCTTGTATTCATGCTTTGCAATATTGAGGCTCATCTCAAATGATGCTACAATATCGTTCACCGTGGCAATAGTCATCAAATGAATCGATTGCCAAACAGAGACAAAATTACCGACCGATGAGCGTAGATATCTTTTCAAACATGAGTGTGCCCCTTCGACCCGGTTCATAGTGATCGTGCCATAATGCTTCACCATGTTGGTCCATGCTAAGACGAATTGCTCTTTATGTGGTCCTAGCCAAGTATCTTTGATATAAGATATGCATGTCGGGTTACTTGGCTCCCACTTTTGTTGGAACATGTACCATGCTGCGTCGTAACTGTCTGTAGTACTTGCTCGCCATACAAGACTCCAATCATGTCTCACTCTTCATAAAACAAAAAGCGACTGTAAATGTTTTTTCCGTAGACGTAAACCCGACAACATGCAAAAGAGGCATCTTGAACTTGTTGATCTTATATGTACAATCAAGGACCAACACGTCTGCAAAGGACCGAGCCATATGTGTACGATCAGGATGAGCCCAAAACAATGAAAGGAGTTCATCAGTTTGTGGATGTCTTCTATGGTACTCCACGTAGTGATGCTCCCCAAGCAACTTCAATACTTGCTGCATCGCCATTCTTTCTTTCATACTATTGCATTTTGCTCTGGCCAAACTATTATAGATCGTCCTCATGGTGGACTTGTTCCCATCTTGTTTTTGTCGTACAGCAGAATATATTTGTTTCAGTGCAACTCCTGAAAGGAACATTTCTTCAACCAACTTTTTCTCATCCTCCTTCAACCGTGCCACGTAGGCATGACCCGTAAGTGTCCCTGGAATAGGATGATTGTGTCTTCCATTCTTAACTTCGATTATCCACTTCACATCTTCAACTTTTACAATCAACACCTTCAATGGACAACCATATTTTCTCGTCCCAACATTTTTCTTAGGGATTTCTTTTTCAACAACACCCTTCTTTTTATGATGCCTAAACACACCTCCTCTTTCGCATCCAAGCTCAAGATATTTTTGGCCCGGCCGAGATCGGATGGATCTTGCAATGACAATAACTACGTTATGTCGTCTCCCAACTTCTCTGCACCACTCTAATGCTTCTTCATGGCTTGCAAACTCAATATCCGTTGAGAAAATATCATCCACATCAACACCAACAGCAGGATGTACCACAATATCTGAACAAGCTTGGTCCTATAACCAATATAAAATAATATAAAATTTAATAACTTCATATAATTATCCAGGACTGTCACTATTTTGACAGTCCTATTTTTATATAGGACTGTCAAAATTATGACAGTCCTACTTTTACGTAGGACTGTAGAATTTATGACAGTCCTATATTTATATAGGACTGTGGAATATTTGACAGTCCTATATTTATATAGGACTGTCTAATGTTTACAGTCCTAACTCGTGACTGTCAAATTAGGGTTGTCGTTTTACGTACCGTACGTGCTTCGGAACAACCAACTTGTACTTCGGAACGTCCGGAGTGCATAATTAATGAATTGGACGATCCGACTTCGTCATCGAACATTTTTTCATGCATTGTTCCTACATTAATCAAAATAAACTAAATCTTTTTCGCACATTTGTAAAACTTATTCAACGTAGGTTGTCGAAGACATACCGGAAGAATATTCCTTGGGGTATCACCAAAGTAAAATACTCCTCCAACCACAACTAGCTATTTCCAAATTTAGGTTTGGGCTTGGTGGAATGAGGGTTTCTTAAGTCTAGGTGGAATGCCAAAAATAGAAACCCATTTGACTTTTATACTTTGGTGTGGGGTAGCCCCAACTAACTATCAGAGTGGCAAACTTGTAATTTTGGGAAATGGACTGTCAATTTTTTGACAGTCCTAACAATTTGTAGGACTGTCAATATTTTCATAGTCCTACAAATTGGGTAGGACTGTCAAAATTGTGACAGTCCTTCCAAGTGGTAGGACTGTCAAAATTTTGACAGTCCGGATTATAACTGTGGGCTAGCCCCGACTAACTTTCATGATGGCAAACTTGTAATTTTTTGTAAATTTCCAATGGGCTAGCCCAGAGTCAAATGTGCAGTGTCCTTATAAATGGGACTGTCACAATTTTGACAGTCCTATCTATGTGTAGGATTGTCAAAATTTTGACAGTCCTTCCAAGTGGTAGGACTGTCAAAATTTTGACAGTCCTGAGTATTACAGTGGGCTAGCCCCGAGTAACTTTCATGATGGCAAACTTGTAATTTTTTCTAATTTCGAAATGGGCTAGCCCCGAGTAAAATGTGCAGTGCCCTTATAATTTACCTTCTGTAATGGCCTGTCATCTAGATTTGGGATCTATCACCGTGCTCCAAAAACACAGATATAAATCTCAAATATAACAAGACCTAACTAAACTCTTCGAAGGGGCTCAAGCGAGAACCTTAGATGTTGAACACCAGCTTCTCAACTTGATCTCCAGAATTAGGTTCGAAAGCTTCTTACTTGACATCTATATAGAAGAAGAAGAAGAAGAAGAAGTCGGCGTCGGGCTACGACTATATTTGAAAATGCAAGTAACCAAAGATCCATGGTATTTGGATTATATGATAGTATAGATATTCAATGGAAAAAAAAATTATGGGTTATAAATGTTAAAATTTATTTTTTGGTATTTATACTACCGACCTCTTTTAGATCCTAATGGTTTATTGACATTAGAAAATTGTAACAATAAAAAATCGTTATGACTTAGAAAAAAAATTCAGTGGTGTTAGGAAATTCTTGTGTTTGGTGTACTGAAAGACACAATAATCAAAGTCAAAAATTCTAATCGATAAAAATTTGCAAAAAAACGAGAATACTATTAAATAAGGTTACAATATCGTCACTAGTTCTTAACCCACATTAACAATGAGAATGCAATTAACCAAAGAGAATCCAAATAATCTCCAAAGGTTATACTCAAGAAGAACTGAAAACCCCAATTTATCTCTCGTTAAACCTCTCTATTTCTTCTCTTCTTTTTTCTCAATCTATTGATGGCTAACCCCAACCCCTCTTCCGAGCATAATGATCTATAAAGAAATCTAATCTCATATATATATATATATATATATATATATATATATATATATATATATATATATATATATATATATATATATATATATATATATATGTGTGTGTGTGTGTGTGTGTGTTTGTGTGTGTGTGTGTGTGTGTGTGTGTGTGACCCTCTAGTCTAGTGGTAGAGAAGAGACATGCGATCCGGATGGTCGGATGTTCGAGTTCCAGTGGAGACGTTTTCACGGAAAAGAAGTTACCATAGAAATTTTGTGCCCTTTCTGAAAATAACATGACATCGCTTTCCATGAATAGATAGGACTAAGAATTTGTTACAATCCTATTTCTATTTGGATTACTTAAATATTGAATCAAATTCTAACAATTAGTACAAGAATTGGATTTCCATCTTTGATTTGATATGTCGTCCCACAATTGTGATATCATACAGTTAATTACAAACATGCTTCAGAAGTCACTCTGACCATCCATCTTTTCCATGTCATAATAATAAAGGTTAAAATATACTGGTATCAGGGTTGTTGCATGACATCATGACAATAAATTACCGTGAACTTCTCTTATTATATTCCTACTTATATTGCATGATACTCTTCGAGAGTACACTATTTGTGTCAAAAGTATCTCTGATACGACGTAGAAAGCACGAATACTGAAAAAACTAGGATTGAATCGTGTTGGACGCTTATTGGGATCATCAAGGACACTCCAAAATACGCTAGAACACAAAAAATAAGTGTCTATATCGATGTGTCCTTACATCTCGTGTTGTATCTGTGTCCGTGCAACATAGGATTGAACAATACATCTTCAAGATTCATGTCAGATATAGCTCTAGGCTTCAAAAGCACCCAAAATATAGTTGAACATGACCTTGTTGTTCCAAACATAATTGAGAGGTGAGAAAATTACAATTGTTTGTAGTGAAACGTTTTGGAACTCAAAGGAACATTGTCGTTTTCGACATTCTAAGGACCATGTACAAATACTCAAAAAAATTTCTTTTTTAACCATTTTAATTAAAAAAAAGAAATTTTTCTGACATTTCAAGAGACCCATTACTGTAGTTTCTAAAAAATATGGAGTCCTAAATCTAAAAATGGAAATATCACATCAGTAATATATATATATATATATATATATATATATATATATATATATATATATATATATATATATATATATATATATATATATATGTGTGTGTGTGTGTGTGTGTGTGTGTGGAGGTTAAAAATTTTGGGCCTTCGAGTTTTTTCGACCATGTGTAGTTGCGCAGCTTGCATATACTTACAAACGGTCATGTATGGAAACCTAGTTAATATAAGAAAACATGCATAAAAACATGCATATACACATATCATTAAGATCTTATGTATATAGATATGTTTTGATGTGGATATATAATTGTGTGTATCGCATTATGTACCCGTATCCTACTCCATTTTTTACAATACCTTGTTTCAAGCCCTAACATATTTGTACCCAAATCCGTGTCTTAAGTAATTTCGTAAGGGAAAAAAAACTAAATAGAGTAGGAAAGACGAATGATTGTAGTTACCTCTCCAAATCTTATCCAAACTAGTAATGCACCTGCGTTGCACGTAAAATATTTTTTTTAATATTGTTAAAAATAGTTTAAATATTTATAAATAAAAATTTGTTATATATATATATATATATATATTGAAAAATTAGATTTATAAAATTCATTGATATTAGAAAATTTTAATACAATTTAAATTATATTAAAATAGTATAAATTTGATTTGAATATATTTAAATTAAAGTTTGTTATAAATATGTATGTTTGTAAAACTGTGGATATATGTTTATATATAAAAATTTAGTTTAAATATATTTTGAATTTTGAATATATTTTTATTTAGATTTGTTATATATATCTTTATATATATTTGAATATATGTTTAGGTAATTATAATAATTTTAAGATGTTTCAATGTAAGGGAAACACGTACACGAATAGTTAGAATTTTTTTAGAGTTTTTTAATTATTAATTTGTTAATTAAATTGTTAATTAAATTGTTTGGTTATTTATTTACGACTTGGATGGGTAAGAAAGAAGTTGGTTGAATATTTGATTTTTCTTCCGTAAGTAATTTTGAAGGAAGAAGTTGGTTTAAAGTTTGATTTTCTACTATAATTATTTAAAAAAAAAATTAAATGGGTTAGTATTTACTTACGTACGACTTGGAGTCGGATCATATTGAAGCCGCATTATAATATGAGAGATAACCGGGCTATAGAATCTGTACTTGATATTAAATAGATGCTTCTTAATAACCGGGCTATAGAATCTGTACTTGATATTAAATAGATGCTTCTTAATATTTGAAAGGCTATCTTAAACAAGCACTTTTGACAAGGGGAAGTTTATACTCCTTGCAACCTATCAAGTACAAACCATTTAGGTTGGCAGCTTCATTTGTGCATATAAACATGGCATTGCAAAGTGTAGCAAACTGCAACAAAACATCAAACACTATATATCCTTTGTACAAGTTCGAACTAAAAACACAATGTCGTCGGTTCAAAAAATTGCTGATACAAGTCCAACCTAGATGAGGAATCTTCATAATGTCACCGGTCCGAAAAAGAAAAGAAAAGAAAAGAAATAATGCCCGAATTCTCAAAGACCAAATAAAAACTCTCTTACGGGCCGAACCCAGTACTTCTCTGACACTATTGACAAAAGCCTACCATTTTCTTGCACCTATCATTGACCGAAAGTAGGGTAATGAGGATGGATCAACTAACCTAGGAAACATGTACACTCAAAAAATTGACACCTTGTCCACATTCGACACGTATCGAACGGGGCCTGGATACTTCAAATTATACACCATAAAATGCCAAAATCTACATCACGCTCGTGTTTCCATGTCCATAAATCAGTGTCATTTCAGTATTATGTTGGACAAGTAAGATACACTAGATAAGACACATGAAATCGAAACAATGTCCAGAAAACATGTTTGGTAAAATAGGATTTTGACATTGGATTTAATTAAAATCTAAATCCTTTATGTGGACTGGAAAATATATTTTGTCACGTCATAGTCCCAAAATACGCGGGACCAGACCACGTGACAATGGCTATCTAATACAATATAGAATAAAATTTCCAATTTAATGGTTCCATCTAGATGTACTACACTGTAAAAGTGTACTAATAAATATATCTGTCTAAATCCACAAGAAAATAATATATAAGAATGAACAATATGTACCATGGTCTGCAGTCCACTAGCATATATGTCCTAATAGACTCAGAATAAGCAAAATGAGTCTATAAATACTAGGCTATAATAGTAAATAATAAGCCATAAGAAGATAATAGATAAACAGAGTAAGAACATAATATAATACCAAATTACAATACCTGTATACAAGGAGATAACCATCAACAACTCCAGCATATCACAATGTCAATCACTCTGCAATCTGGCAGGAAACCAGGTCCTCAGAGGAACGTAACAAGATACAAAAAGTACATGTCATAATGTAAATAATGTGTAAACATGAGGGTAACCTAACCAGCTATGTGAATGCACTTTGAAGACAACTTTGGTGCGTATGGGTAGGTAAAGCTGAATCTGGCATTTAGTTGCAAACATGATGCCAGAGTATATACTAGCATACCTCCCGGTCATTCCTAGATCAGAGCTAGTGACCAATGTCAGATATAACCACTAGTATATAAGCCCATAACTGGGTAACTATGAAATCAAAAGCATAAACTCCGTAGTTTTCCTCCGAAGATTACGGTAGACCAATTGGGATGTCCCGTACGTCTACTAATTGTCTTCTCCGTCCAATACCAATGTACCAGTCGTGCCTACGACAGGGACATTTCATATCTAAAATGCAAGGTCACTAGTAAACTAGACTATCTTAACTACATCATATACTATCACATGTGCTATTCGCATCGGTAGCTAGTCGAGTGTGAATCCCATGCCCTACCATGCTCTCTATCTTCCTTACAGTGCCATGAAATGATATGTGTCAAGGTCCGGGAGATATGAGAATACCTCCACAATATTTTGGTATGTGTACTAATGCCTAGGTCAATCACTAACCAAACATCGACGCCTTCGTCGACTGCGTCCGAGGCATTCTCAGACGCACACACAATATTATATTCAGAGCAGAAGCATATGAACATTATTAAAGAGTTTAAACAGTATAATAAGGCAAGGTATACTTGCATGAAACACCAAAGTAGAACAGCTGAGCTCCAAGGCCGGTTTCCCGAGTCCCGTCACTCTGGGAATCTATATTTAAATAAATAAATATCAATTACTAATCTGAAACCATAACACATGTTTAAATACATATACTATATAACTAGACTTAGGTACAGTCATAATAAAAAGGAAAATAATTTGCTGGAAATAATTATAGTTAAATAATTAAATATTAAAAATATACCTTTAGCCTTCTAGTCTTCTTGTCAACATAAGCTCTAATTAAAATTATAAGGTAAGTTCCTTATAAATATTAGGCTACTACTTAAGGCATAGATGCTAAGTGTTACTTCTATTGGGTCTTCCATGCATAAGTGTGACATAGGTTTTATTCTGGAAGAACCCATAAATTATTTGTCACATTATAATTAATAAACCCTATAAGTCATAATCTAATAACCGTATAATGACATACTAACCAACCCTTAAGTTCTAAATGTGTATTTGGTAAGGGTGTTGGGTATACAACCTATACTTTTTATGTCCGGGTCAAGGGCACACCTTATAGACCTACAATTTGACATAAACTTTATAATTTCTAAACAATTCATATAATTTCAGAAATAATATATAAATAATAATTATAAAAAATATATTAATTAGTTAAAAGCTAAGGGTCACACTATTAAAATATATAACAAGTTCTAAGGATAGTTTCTAAGTCATGTACCTAAAATAAACTAGACCTAGTTTACAACTTACATAAATTTTTGTAACCAACTTTTTCATAATTAAAAATTATGTTTTATAATATCAAAATATATGTTAATATATACTAATAAGTCCTCTAATTGACCTCTAATGCGGGTAGGGTCATCTAGCTATTATAGGGTTCAAAACTATATTAAATGGCAATCTACAATTTCTAAACTACATAATAAATATGCTAAAATTATAAAATATGTAACATAGTATTAAATAACTTATATTACACTAATATTCATATAATCAGAACCTAAGATAGGGTAAAATACATGGCTAAAGTTTGGGTTTAGTCCGAGAGGATTTCGTACATAAAATGACAGTGTTATAGTGACAATTCATTTCAATACACAATTCTGGAATTAAATTATTCATGCTCACAAATCCAAATTTTACAAAATTCTCAAACATATAGTACTAAAAATAATTATATGACATGGTAGGGGAACATGTTGGGAATTATTGCTGAAGTTTCAGATCGGAACTCAAAATTTATGAACATGAAATGACAATTACAAGAAAACATGTTGAAACTGGATACAATCTCCCGTGTCGGTGTTTGAACTAGTTTTCCCTAGTTCTAGGTCACTTTTATTATGGTATTTACCTAAAGAAATGTTGTATCTAGTTGTTACCTATGTCATATATAATTAAACAATGAGAAAAGGAAGTACCAACCTAGTTACGGGAAGTGAACAGGATCCCGACGCTGAATTTAGCACGTGCACCTAGTCAGAAAACGGTTGTACGAAGGACATCACAAACAAAAACCATAGCAAATTATATACCAAATCGAAGGCGATGGATAGAGGTACGCAATAGAAAAAGTTTCAGTACGATTTACCTAATGGTTTGGTGTCGGCGCCTCGTTCTTTGCACATATTTCATGGACATCATTCAGCCTGGACACGTTTTCATGTGACAACGATTTGGGACCTTTGAACATCCGGTAAAAATGTGGAAAAATATTGGAATGAATGATAAGAGATAGAGAAAGATGGTAGTGAAGGAGTTGGGGGCATTTACTTACTTATTTGATGGTGCTACGCATCGTGGTAGTCGAACGAAATCTGGGAACTTTCTGTTTGCTAAGGCTTAAAGGTATTCAGACTTGGGGAGTAGTTTGAGAGAGTAGTTTGAGAGGTGAATATGTTATCTTTGTTTTTGAGAATCATGTTTTCACTAATCATAAAACATAATGCGGAAACATAAAAGTATACCTTTCTCCATTTCGTAATGCGAGATGTTTGATCTCTAGAAATCGTTTCTCTTCAACAACTCTTCAATTTTGGTAAGAAGGCAATTATGAACTTGATATTTACTTTTGAACAATGAGACTCATTTTATACACATCTTATGATGTATCTAATGATTCATTATGTCCCTTCAAAAAATTACAACCCTTCCCAAAAGACAGCAAATGGGTGTGTGTCTATTCATAGAGATGTTAGAGAGGACTATTTCTTATATTTCAATAAAGTATTTTCTCCCATAAAGAAAATACAATTAATCAACCAACATATCAATTTGTATTATACATGTGGGACATAAATTCTTACATTCTCCCACTTGGCCAATATGATAAGACAATTGATAGGACCTTAAGTTTAAACCTTGATATGGTTAATTCTTAAACACCATAATGACAAATTTACTAAAGGTGAGTCATGGCGGTTGTAAGTCAATTAAGAGACATATTTTTCTTTCATGTACTACAACCTTTAGAACATTTATCAGTATGATCTATAAGTTAGAAGTTTAACATTCGAGTCCAACATTAGAGTCTTAAACAAGACATTCCCGATCAGCATTTATCCAAACCATTATTTGTACAATATTTGGAAAACCAGGAAAAATAATTCAGAAATAAATATATATATTGATGAGATCTCAAATCACATAGAACATAATACATAAGGATTACAATAATGGCTCTCAATTCTTACTACACATAAGACCCATTCTTTCAACATGTTCATAAAAGGTCTTTGGTTGTAGTCCTTTAGTAAGTGGATCCGCTATCATGAGTTTTGTATTCAAATATTTTATGGACACTCGTTGTTTATGAACTTCTTCTTTAACAGATAAATATTTCAAGTCCATATGCTTGGCACCCTTGGAATATTTATTATTTTTAGAAAAGAAGACTGCTGCTGCATTATCACAATAAATTTTCAGCGGCTTGGTAATAGTGTCGACAACTCCAAGTCCTGAAATAAATTTACGCAGCCATGAAGCTTGAATTGTGGCTTCAAAGCATGCCACGAATTCTGCTTTCATAGTAGACGAAGCTATGATGCTCTGCTTCGCACTCTTCCATGAGATTGCTCCTCCAGCCAATAGGAACAAATAACCAAATGTTGATTTTCTGGTATCAATACATCCAGCAAAATCTGAATCTGAGTAACCGATGACTTCAAGGTGATCAGATCTTCTATATGTGAGCATGTAGTCCTTTGTCCCTTGTAGATACCTGAGAACTTTCTTTGCAGCTTTCCAATGTTCAATTCTAGGATTGCTTTGGTATCTGCCTAGCATACCAATTGCAAAGCTAATATCCGATCTTGTACAAGTTTGAGCATACATAAGACTACCAACTAGAGATGCATAAGGAAATCTTTCCATTTGCTGGTGCTCTAATTCATTTTTAGGACATTGCATAAGGCTAAATTTATCCCCTTTCTGAATTGGCATTACACCAGCTTTATAATTACTCATTCCATATCTTTGAAGAACTCTATTGATATATTCTTTCTGAGAGAGGCCTAATAATCCTTGTGATTGATCTCGAAATATTTCTATTCCTATCACATAAGATGCCTCACCCATATCTTTCATTTCAAAGTTCTTAGAAAGATATTTCTTGGTTTCGTGCAACAAACCAAGATCACTACTTGCCAACAATATATCATCAACATACAAAACCAAAAATATAAACTTACTCCCACTGATCTTTAGGTATATACACCGGTCAACGATATTTTCTTTAAAACCAAAAGATGTAATGATATCGTTAAACTTAAGATACCATTGTCGTGAAGCTTGCTTAAGTCCATAAATTGATTTATTTAGTTTACAGACCATGTGTTCCTTACCCTCAACCAGAAAACCTTCTGGTTGTTCCATATAAACTTCTTCTTCTAAATTTTCATTTAGAAAAGCTGTTTTCACATCCATTTGGTGTAACTCTAGATCATAATAAGCTACCAATGCCATGATTATTCTAAGGGAATCCTTCTTTGAAACAGGAGAGAAGGTTTCCTTGTAATCAATACCATTCTTTTGAGTGTAACCTTTGGCTACTAATCTGGCTTTATATCGTTCAATATTGCCATTTGAGTCACGTTTGGTCTTAAAGACCCACTTGCAACCAACTCTTTTCGAGTTTTCAGGCAATTCTACTAAATCCCAAACTTTATTATGTGCCATTGATTCCAACTCTTCTTTCATGGCATCAATCCATTTATTAGAATTGACACATTTTATGGCTTGTGGAAATGTTATTGGATCACTTTCAATTCCTAGATCATAATCTAATTCTTGTAGATAAACCACAAAGTCATCCGAGATGGCTGATTTTCTTTGTCTTTGAGACCTCCTTAATCCCATCTGTTGTGGTTGTTCTACTTCAGCTTCATGTGTGACAATTTGTTCATTATTAACAATAACCTCTTTATGGTTTATTTCAACCTTATTATGGTCATTATTAATATTATTTTGTGGTGCAATATCATTAATGTGTTGTTCTTGGTTATTATTTGGTACAATATCCATAGGAACACCACATTGTTGAGAAGTTGAAGGCAAATGTACCATTGGTACTTGTACCCTATTTTCTTTAAGAACTATTTTTTGAGGTTCATTGCTCCCACTAGTTTCAACACTTTCTAGGAATCTTGCATTACCGGATTCTACGATTCTCGTATTATGGTTTGAACAATAAAATCTATAACCTTTGGATTTTTCTGGGTAACCTATAAAGTTACCACTGATCGTTCTAAAATCCAATTTCTTTTCATGTGGATTATATACTCTTATCTCTGCTGCACACCCCCAGACATGTAAATGTTTTAAACTGGGCTTTCTTCCGGTCCATAGTTCAAAAGGAGTCTTTGGAACTGCCTTACTAGGAACTCGGTTTAGAATATAGACAGCAGTTTTAAGTGCATGCATCCACAATGATATGGGTAAGGTTGAATTGCTTAACATACTCCTAACCATTTCAAGTAAGGTACGATTGCGTCTTTCTGCAACTCCGTTTTGTTGAGGCGTACCTGGCATAGTGTATTGGGCACAAATACCAAGTTTCTCAAGGAGTTTAGCAAATGGACCCGGACATTGACCCGATTTATTATATTTTCCATAAAATTCACCACCTCTATCAGATCTTACTATTTTGACTTTTCTATTTAATTGCCTTTCGACTTCCTTGATATAGATATCTAAGACATCTACAGCTTGAGATTTGTCATACAATAAATAAATAAAACAATAATGTGAAAAGTCATCGATAAAGGTAATAAAATATTTTTCTCTACCAAATGATGGAACATCAAAAGGTCCACATATGTCTGTATGTATTATTTCAAGAAGCTTAGTACTTCTTGTGGCTCCTTTCTTAGTATGCTTTGTTTGCTTTCCCTTAATGCAATCAATGCATACATCAAAGTCATTAAAATTTAACTTTGGAAGAATGTTATCCTTGACTAATCTTTCAATTCTTTCCTTAGATATATGACCAAGACGTTTATGCCACAAGAATGATGAATTTTCTTCCATAAATTTTCTCTTGTTTCCAATTTTGGGGTGCAGAGTTAAAAAGGTTTTGGAGAAGGTATCATCAAGATTAAATTTGTATAAACCATCATTAAGAATACCAGAACCTATGTGAATAGTATTCTTAAACAAATTGAAACTTTCATTACCAAAGTTGAACACATAACCAAGTTTATCAAGTTTTGACATAGACACTAAATTTCTAGAAATAGAAGGTACATATAAGGTTTGATACAAATCAATGAAACATCCTGAAGACAGAAATAATTGGTACGTTCCTAGAGCTTTAACAGGAACTTTGACTCCATTTCCCATGTATAAGAAATGCTCATTTGGCTTTATGGTTTGGTCGTACGGAATCCCTGCATTATTTTGGAAACATGAACAGTAGCACCAGAGTCAAGCCACCAAGTATTATAAGGAACTTCAATTAAATTTGATTTGAAACATACAAAAGCCAAAGGCTTACCTTTCTTTTCGAACTATGCTTTACGTTTCAGACAATCAGCCTGGAAATGACCAGGTTTCTTGCAGAAATGACAGTTCTTAGTCTTCTGTTTCTTTCCCTTGTTGCCATTACTGGTGCCATCATCCTGGAAAGTTTTGCGTTTATTTCCCTTCATACGCTTCTTTCCATTATGCTTACTTGCTTCTTGAATAGTAAGATTGACTGTATTGATACTTTGTTGTTTGAGTCTTACTTCCTCTTGCACAATCATACTTGCCAATTCATTTATGTTCCACTTATCCTTAATGGTGTTATAATGAACATGAAATGGCCCATACTCAGGAGGTAAGGAGTTCAAAATAAATTGTACTAGAAAAGTATCATCTACAGCCATCCTAAGATTTTTGAGTTTAGCTGCTATGTTGGTCATTTTGAGGATATGATCATGCATAGAACCGCTTCCATCAAACTTCATGGTGGTAAGCTTGCTCATAAGTGTTCCAGCAAGTGACTTGTCGGCACTTCTAAAATGATCCTCAATAATTTTGAGATATTCTTTTGCATTATCAGTTTTGGGTAAGGTAGTCTTAATGTTGTTTGCTACTGTCATTCGCATGAACATAATGCTGAGTCTGTTCGACTTTTCCCAAGCTTTATGGAGAGTCTTTTGAACTTCAGTACTGGTCTCAGTGAGATCAGGAGGCTTATCAATCTGGAGTGCAAGATCGAGGTCAAGCACACCAAGGTTGAATTGGACTTGTTCAGACCAATCAGGAAAATTCATTCCTGTAAGCATTGGAACAGATGAAGCCAGCGAATGAAGTGAAAAAGACGACGATACTGCAATATTATAACACATACTTGTCAGTGCTTTGAATTTAACGTAAAATAATTAAAGTATTTTCATGATACACCTTTGGGCATTAAACATGAAATACTACGTTCACATAATGATGCTTTTAGTTTCTACAATAATTAATAAAATTACATTGTATATTTGAGTATGCATGTTATCTTTGGATATTCAATGCGTACACAAATAAAATACATATAATCTATCATTTTCTTATTCATCAATCACTAAATAATTCACCTTTGGGTAATATTATATATCTAGTGATCAATAAAAACTTTAAAGTACCCACAATAATATGAACATTATCTAGACATAAAATATCTACAAAATGGGTATAAACATAGTATTATTGGGCCACTTTGGTGACTACGCAATAATATTATTATTATTATTTTTTAATTCTAAATTATATAAAAGTACAACACATGTATGTAACATTGCTGCAATACAAAGGTCATGCTACACATATTTTTGCAGTCTCTCTCACTTCTTTAGGAGAGAGCCTGACATGTGTTGAGTGATTTCATCTTATTCGAAGTGCACAAATAATCAAACTCATGGCAAACTATAAATGACAGAATATACATTACAACACTATGAATGAATTTTCATGATCTGTCTCCTCATTTTGGTAAAAGAATTGGTAAATATGTGATCTCCATAGGGTTTAAATCACAAAGAACCATACCAAAAAGTCTAACCTACTTTAGAAGAGTAAAAGGAAACCTAGTGAATTGGAGAGTATCATTCAGCAAACTTACAAAAACCAATAGTAAAAAAAAATTAGGTACTATGAATTACATAACAGAAACATGCTCAAGTAATAAATGTTCTACAAAGGCATCTTTGTCTTCATTTCAGTTATTGGACATTGAAAATGACGCAACTCTAGACAAACATAGTTGAATTGAATACACGCTTCATCCATAGAATCATAAGCTTACTTGGACAACTTCAACTATGAGATTGAGATCCAACACACGAGGAATAAAACCAGCTCCAATTCCTTAGATCTTATGAAGGCCTGCAGTAATAAAAGCATGTAAAAGATTTTTCCAAGTCTAGCAAATACATGAGAACTCTATTATATATGTGCTCAGTGGCAAACATCAAATAAATCCCTCATAGGAAACACAAGCCAAGAGAAGCCCCTTACCAGAATTATAAATCCACAAGACTTTTATGTCGACCTTGCAAAGGAGATGTATATTGTTGATTGCCCATCAAAAAAACCAAGTATCTCATTTCAATTGATAAATTTTTCTTCTAAACTACACAAACAAATATTGAGGAAAGTATCTTGATAGAAGGTTGTGCTTCATCTTCATGATTAAAGGAAAGAGGGCATAACAAGGTATGTGCATCAATGCTACCGCCAGATACCTATATACCAAAAATGAAATGTCTTGAGATTCTTCGGGTTGGATCTTTTATGAGTTTTCTTCGACATGATACACTATCAAACTTTAGAAATTAATTACTATTCCAAAATTTGAGAGCAGATATTATGAAGTTAAAATTCTTGAAAGTCCTAATAGTTTAAGGCTACATTTTGTTTAAATAAAACACTGCTTTTCCCTATGAGAGTCAAGGCAACCAAGAGATGGGTCATGAGCGAAGGAGCTAGCAATCAGCACTAGTAGTGAGACTAACAAGACCAATATAGTGAAGAGAAGAAAAAGAGATTCTCTACAAAATCATGTGAAGAAGATAGAAGAATCCATGTTAAAAATATTTAAATATACACCTATATATTTGTATAAATTACCACCCGGAAAGAAATTAATTATACCAATTGTCTAAACAATGTGGTGCTTAATCTGTTAGATGTAGATAATGATGTTATGTCTGTCAAAATATTTGTATGTTTTTGAAAGTGTACAACTAAGTATTTCACTCCAATAAAACTTTACACTAATCATGGTAAATTTGTCATGAACAAGTATAATGTAGACAGTCCTGTTGAGAAAATAGAAGAATACCATATTGGAGCTTGAGGAGAAGACAAGTCAAGGAATGGATACCTGCATAAAAGAAGGTTAGGTTATGTTAGGTAGATCAAAGGCAACGTCCAAAAGAACCCAATTAATTAAAAATCAATTGTATCAATAAGCATATTGGTTGTCTCAAATGTGATGTTCAGATCAGAGAGGAGATTTTAAATATAATGTCCAAGCCAATTAACCAACATGAGTGTCAAGTAACTATGCCGGATACTTGTATGGTCTTCTAGAGAAGTATACGAACAAGTTAGACGATAATTGGGTGGGTATATATACAATTAATATGAACATGTTGGCATGATCATTTCTTCAAACAATTTGCAGGTTACTTAATTTGAAACCATCTCAGTTCAATTTCTGGGTTACTTCTCTTTCACTTTGTCTCTCTTTTTCTCTCCTCATCCTTTCCCCTCCTTTTCCCAACTCTCCATTCCTCTCTCAAAGCTCTCCCTCTGCTCAATTCTCTTTATATATATCTACCTGTCGCTCGCACACACACTTCACCAACCATCACAATACAAGTAAATACTAAATAGTCATTGTACTATTAGCATTGCTTTAGAAGTAGCAATAGTAGTAGAAGTGCACTATTCACAGTCTGTTTAATGTATGTATTGGACCTCTTGAAAATTTGCCATCAATTGGTGGTGGAATTATCATTTATTAATTGTTGCTCCTATTTCCTATTAATTATACTATTTGGTTGCCGGTAATGATAATCTAAAAAGATGCATGGCTCCTATTAATTGTACGATTTATAAATATTAATATCTCTTTCTCATGAATTGGCTTCACAAAATGTCAAGTTATAAAATCTCCTAGGATTTTACAACCGATCTTCAATTGCATTACCCAAAAGAAATACAAACACTATGAACTAATTGGGAAAACTTAAACTGCAAAACTGCACACTTTAATTTGTAGATCATACCGAGCGGACTTATTTCATCTTAACTTTCAGAATGAACCACCAAAGCTCATATCATTCCAAACCATTGCAGTACTTCAGTCATTTTCATCACCTACAAGATAAACCATTATCAAGATCCTTTAATGGTCTTGAGAACATGTTACGAATAACACATAAAAGTTTTATAGATGATGTCAATATGTCAGTTTGGATCATGCAACAAATATTATTTTTGATATATAAAATTTGCATAAAGTTTTCAAAGTAAAATGATCAGAATCAATATAAAGACAACAAGTTAGTTTAGCACGATTATACATTCTTGTTGGTACATACCAAAAGTTTCACCTTTGAAGATCAGTTCTTGAAATAAAAATAAATGTGTCAAGAATAAGAATAAGGAACTTAAACTTACTTACGGAATCAGATAACACTTTAAACGAAATAATCCCCTGAATAGTCTTTTACTGTTTTACAGACCACATGATTCTTTGCAGGAATATCTATAATGACTTTATCTTACTTTAATTTAACATATTTGGATCAAACTGGAAGTCCCATATTTGGATCAAACTTTATCTTACAGACCACATTATTTACTGCTCAGATGCACGAACATTTTACAGTATATTGAACATTTTTTTTTTTGGAGGCTCAGAAGTGGTGGTTGTTTTATCTTTTTTCTAATTCTGTAATTGCCAAGAAGCCCTACATTATGGCCGAGTTGTATGAAGGAGTTTTGTCTTCTCGACATGAACTTTTAAGTCCATACAACATGTGATATGTATGGGATCCATTTTTATAGGTTCCTTAATCCAGGGATACTCTCTAAAACTTGTTTATTGCTTGAAATTGTCTTTTTTACAACTGTGACATCCACTACTCTATCAATTGCGTGGCCATCTTGTCCAACAAGCCATCTGTCATTTGTATTTTTTTTTATTTGTTAAATATTGATAGAGAAATAAAACCATGCATAGCATCGATTTGTATGAAAATCATTCCAACAACTGCAAATAAAAAGAAGCAATAAACTCGGAAGAAAAAAAAACCCCAACAATCAACAAATAGGACGTGACACGGACACGAACGCATCACCTATTTTTGTGTCCTCGTGTATCCTGTCCAATAGGACACGACCAATTCATCATTTTTTAGGACTCGTGCTTCCTAGGAAGCAAGGATAGATCTAAACCCCAAATACCAAAAACTCAGCACTCTGTTGCATCAAACCGGCATCATGGACAATACACCTATTTTTGGAGTATCCAGGCATTTGCTTATGAAGTCTGAGGCATGTCCGACACTTGCAAGACACGACACAACATCGATTCATGGAGCGAGCGTCCGTGTGATACGTACTCAATCCACATGACTGTCAAGTATAAAATGGCAGCAGATCAAGTATCAGAGGGATACCTTCCTTCCCAATCCTTTGCAGTGCAACCATTAGCCATACTTATTGATACGTACTCAATCCACATGACTGTCAAGTATAAAATGGCAGCAGATCAAGTATCAGAGGGATACCTTCCTTCCCAATCCTTTGCAGTGCAACCATTAGCCATACTTGAGTATCAGAGCCAACCAACTCACCATTCTATTGCTAAATCATCAGGTGATCCAGTCAGCATCCAGCATTGCCACGTGGACCTATTACCTGTACCTGTAACAGAATGTAACATAAACAGAAGGAGTATCAGTACTCTATAAATAAGACAAGTTAGAAGGAAAATGTAGGAAATAAATTGTATAGATTTACTTAGGTTCTTTGTTTAGCTTTAGGTCATTAAGCTCTGTAGTTCTAGTTTCCTTTCTCCATTGTATTTCTTACCACTCTCAAGAACCCTAAATAAAGATTCCACTGTTCTTCCCCAAATTACCATTTCTTCTTGAATTGCTATGTGAATTCACCTCAAATTTCTGTAAGGCTTTTGATAAGGGCACTGCCTATTTTACTTGGGGCTAGCCCAGGATTGGGGCTAGCCCACTAAAGAGCAACATTTACTCATAGTAGCCCAAGTTTTTACTCACACTAGCCCACTTCTCCAAACCCTCCCAAACCCTCCCCCGACCGGAGCTTTCCCTCCTCCCGCCGACCCCCTCCCGCCGGCCGCTCTCCGCTGTCCTCCTCCTCCTTGTCGATGGCTCCCAAAGTCTCGAAAGTACCAAGGTAGAAATCATCATTCTCCTTGTGCTATTGTATTTGAAAAATTGTCCAAAAATTATAAGAAATCCTCTTGCATGTTGAAAATTTTGAGTTTTTTTCTTTCAAATGAGGGCATACTAGTCCTTGGCGGAGTCTAGGATGTAGTTTAGACGTAGAAGTCGTTTGGAACATGATTTTAGGGCGTACAATGTCGAGACTGCTCGACATTGTCGAGCAGTATCGAGCGAGACTGTAGAATTTCCTACAGTCCCATACACATTTACGACTGTAGGAAATTCGACAGTCCTATATATATATAGGACTGTCGAATTTCCTACAGTCCTAAATGTGTATGGGACTGTAGGAAATTCTACAGTCCTAAAAGATTAGGACTGTTGATAAATCTGCAGTCCTGTATACTTACAGGACTGTAGAAATAGCTACAGTCCTGAAAAAAAATTTAATTATTATGTTAAAATATAAATTAATTTTTGTCTGTATATATTAATTTTTGTCTTATAGTCATGCCCCTGGAAAGGACACTGTGGATGAAGAAATGAGAAGACGCCCTACTGCGTCGATGCGTAAGGAACGCACAGTTTCGCAAGGCGTCACTATCCGCGAGGCCAAGGCACGCCCTGAAGTGAGGAAACGTCCATTGACGAAGAAGATTGCCACAAAGAGACGTGCTCTTCCTAGTTCTTCCGGTTCTTCTTCCTCCTCCGATGAGGACATGCCAAATGTTCCAAATCGGCCTACTGATGGTTCAGGACCTTCTCAGCCTGCAGATAGTCCTGTCGAGAGTCTTCCACAAACTCTCGAAAACCGGCCTACTGATGGTTCGGGACCTTCTGAGCAGACAGATAGTCCAGTCGACACTCGTCCAAACGGTTGCTCTATGTTACCGTCGATCGAAAACCATATTGCATATCAAATATGGAACAATCCGGTAAGTACATTACGTTATGAAAAATTTATATATAGTTGTAAGTTCAAAGTTCATTTTACATGGAGGTTTAATTTCATCCAATTGTTGACTTTTCAGGAGAGTGGTCGTATGTTGACGGTGATCAACCATGGCAAAAAATTGAATACATGGATGTATGAATTATTGAGAGATGATGTGAAGGCAAAAATCAGTCCCACTGGTCTACAATATTTGGGTAGCTACTCATATACGACGGTGGATAATGCACTGATTTCAGCATTTGTAGAACGGTGGCATCCAAAGACCAACACTTTCCATCTACCCAATGGGGAGTTGACGATTACCCTTGATGACGTCCATCATATATTGGGACTTAGGGTTGATGGTCGTCCCATGCAAAATCATACTTTTGATGAATCGAGCATCGACTATTACGACAATATTGTAGATCATGTATCAGGGTGTCTGGGAGTTGATTCCACTAGTTTTACTAGTCTTAGAGAATTCAAGACGGACTTCCTCTAAAATATTTGGAGCAGATATTCGCTGAGCCGGCCCCCGAAATTGATAATAGCGATAATGTGGCCCGCGGTTATATGCAGTTCATCTTAGGGGCTGTCGGCATTACCGATAAGTCAGGAACGTCCATAAATGCGAAATATCTCATCGATTTGGACAACATTGAAACGGTAGACGAAATTTCTTGGGGAAGCGGTATACTGGCATACCTTTACCGCGAGCTTGGTGCGGCATCCCGTGTGGGTTCGAAGACAATTTCCGGATGCCAGACTCTACTCCATGTATAGATATCTCTTTGTCAACTTGTTTACATAAATTGAAATTGTGTTGTTTATTTTTGGACTAATATATTTCCGGTAACGTGAAGGCATGGATATACGAGCACTTTCCAACCCTGCAGCGGGCGAAGCTGAGCCTAGGGTATGACGAGAACCTGCCTAGAATGTGCCGATGGAAGCCTACTAAAGAAGATGCCAAACGTACTCACACATTGGCCGCTCTACGGCATGCACTCGAAGATATGACGACAGAAGAGGTGAATGTAGACCTAATTTTGTACTTAATTGGTATTAATTTACTACGTTATGCTAAATGACATTATGTTAAATTTTATGTGGTGCAGATTGTATGGGATCCATACCGTGATTTGCGACAGACTATCCGTCCGTTGCAACCAGTCGCCTTATATCACGGTCTTATCAGTTGTCATGAAATCAAGGAGGCTTATATGCCGGATAGAGTGCTACGTCAGTTTGGCTACGTACAAACTGTCCCAAGTCGAACTTTGCAAATGATAACTCCTCCGCGCGGTACAAAACCGCTAAACTACATACCTGCACATTTCAACTGGGTATCGGCCTTCTTCACCGAGTGGCAATGCCACGTCATTAGAGATACCGGCCGGCTAGCAGCAGTCAATATGGCGGAGTGCAGCGACGACTACCTCGCCTACTACGCCGGTGTCGGACTACCGACCTTGTTCCAGCGCGGAGGAGATATTGTGCGTGTACCGTCAGATCTTCCTCCCAAATCGGTCTTATATACTGCACTGGTCAAGATGGTGAGCCTAGTTGTAGACCTTAAGTTTGATATTTGTAACTTTGTCTAACAATTTTTTTCATTTTTTATGAATAGGCAAGGAAAGTTAAGAAGTTGGGAAGAAGCCTCGTCAGTTGCCAGGGTTCCAATTATATGACAATCAATGACGAACTCCAAAAAATTGACAACGCTGAAGAATATCCTTTCTTGGATACTAGAGAGCAACGCACGAAGAGGCGCCATGACGTTTGAACAATTATTTTGTGTTGTAAAATTGTAAACGTTGTAAAACTTTAAACTATAATTTTAGTTGTAAACGTTGTAAAAGTTTGATTGAATATCACTTTTGACGATATTGAGGATTTGAGTTGTAAAACTATAATTTTGCCTACTTGTGACAGTTTGTGTTTATTTTGCCTTGTTGTAACTATTTTGATCTGTATACTGTGCATATTGGTCAGTGGATTAACTGTATATTCAATCCTAGTGTAAACTAGGACTGTCCAAAATTGACAGTGAGTAAACTTTAGGACTGTCACATTTTTGACAGTCCTAGTTTACACTAGGACTGTGAAAATTGTGACAGTCCTAAAGTTTAATATATGTCAAAATTGACAGTGGGTAAACTTTAGGACTGTCACAATTTTGACAGTCCTAGTTTACACTAGGACTGTCAAAATTGTGACAGTCCTAAAGTTTAATATATGTCAAAATTGACAGTGGGTAAACTTTAGGACTGTCACAATTTTGACAGTCCTAGTTTACACTAGGACTGTCAAAACAGTCCTAGTTTACACTAGGACTGTCAAAATTGTGACAGTCCTAAAGTTATATATTTACTCAAAATTGACAGTGAGTAAACTTTAGGACTGTCATATTTTTGACAGTCCTAGTTTACACTAGGACTGTGAAAATTGTGACAGTCCTAAAGTTTAATATATGTCAAAATTGACAGTGGGTAAACTTTAGGACTGTCACAATTTTGACAGTCCTAGTGTAAACTAGGACTGTCAAAAATGTGACAGTCCTAGTATCCTGACAGTTTTCCATAATGACAGTCCTAAGTTATTAGTAGCAATGCGCAATATACAATCAAAATCTTCATAACTCTTTTCATTACACAACATACAACATATAGTTCAATATACACTTAGACAAACATGGATCAAAAAATTATACATTTTCACTTGGGGCAGTATCAATCGATTAAAATATCAAAGTAGTCGTCCGACATGATTTTTGGATCCTCCATCTTCATCATCTTCTTATAGGCCGCCATTGCATCCATGTAGGGTGTCGTCCATGCGATCGCTTCCTCAGGTGCGTGTTTATACCAAGTGTTGTCCGACAAGCGATCAACCTTGGGATGACGAAGTGTTGTCCGACAAGCCCAATGCAACATAGATTGGATACTCAGTGTTCGGCCGGGGGGGCACACATTGGAAAGAAAGTATTGTTAATACCATGTGAGATAATTACAATAGGTAACTTATACCTATTAGAGAAGACGTAAGCAGCAGGCGGGACATCCATGTAATGCTCTGGTCCGGTAACTATTTTCGTACAAGGTATGCCTGCCAACAAATCTCCAACAATTTCTTCCCCAAGTATCTGGCTATAGAAGGCTAGTCGCGACTCCAACTCCTCGTACAGCTCTGCCCTAACCTGTCGCCATCCTGCTTCCACTGAATAGCCTAGTTGTCTTGCTAGTGCATGGTATCCACAGTGGCCATCCGCAGGAACATCATCAATAGACCAAATGAAGTTCCGTATCTCAGGTAGGAATTTTTCAATGTATAGACTATAAGAATCAGAAAAGTTTTCACCACCCTCCGCCGTGCCTGCATCTATCGTTTTCTGTTTCTTCTCCCTTCGAATAGTTAGCTTAGGAGTTCGAACAACGGACTTTGCCTCCAAACTGCGTTCGATATGTTCAAATAAGGATGGATCTCTTTTAGTTGACTCCTTCTCATTCTTTTTGGCTCTACTCTTTCTTGAGTGTGGTCTTCCCTTAGGAGTTCGAACAACAGATGGCTCTTGCAATCGAGTAGTTGCCGGGACTGCAATCTCATGGATTTTAAACTCAATGGATCTTCTCCGGTTCTGTTGCGCCACACCACCTTGCGTGAAGTAGTTTAACTTGGGGCAACGCAAAAAAATCATCTTGCACATCCACCGCCGGCATTATCGACATCTGTCGCCAACGTTGATCAACAACATCTATTGGAATAGGTATAGATTCACGACGGTATCCGTTGATTTCATGTGCACACGGAAGTCCGAGTGAATGTCGATATGAACAACCGCAAACCTCGGGATCATAACCCACCGACTTCGACCTTCGAATCTTCTCAAGCAATAACCCCAAGGCCTTGTGAGATACCACATGAGTTAAACCATCCAAGAGGTGTTCTTGCTTGTATTCATGCTTTGCAATATTGAGGCTCATCTCAAATGATGCTACAATATCGTTCACCGTGGCAATAGTCATCAAATGAATCGATTGCCAAACAGAGACAAAATTACCGACCGATGAGCGTAGATATCTTTTCAAACATGAGTGTGCCCCTTCGACCCGGTTCATAGTGATCGTGCCATAATGCTTCACCATGTTGGTCCATGCTAAGACGAATTGCTCTTTATGTGGTCCTAGCCAAGTATCTTTGATATAAGATATGCATGTCGGGTTACTTGGCTCCCACTTTTGTTGGAACATGTACCATGCTGCGTCGTAACTGTCTGTAGTACTTGCTCGCCATACAAGACTCCAATCATGTCTCACTCTTCATAAAACAAAAAGCGACTGTAAATGTTTTTTCCGTAGACGTAAACCCGACAACATGCAAAAGAGGCATCTTGAACTTGTTGATCTTATATGTACAATCAAGGACCAACACGTCTGCAAAGGACCGAGCCATATGTGTACGATCAGGATGAGCCCAAAACAATGAAAGGAGTTCATCAGTTTGTGGATGTCTTCTATGGTACTCCACGTAGTGATGCTCCCCAAGCAACTTCAATACTTGCTGCATCGCCATTCTTTCTTTCATACTATTGCATTTTGCTCTGGCCAAACTATTATAGATCGTCCTCATGGTGGACTTGTTCCCATCTTGTTTTTGTCGTACAGCAGAATATATTTGTTTCAGTGCAACTCCTGAAAGGAACATTTCTTCAACCAACTTTTTCTCATCCTCCTTCAACCGTGCCACGTAGGCATGACCCGTAAGTGTCCCTGGAATAGGATGATTGTGTCTTCCATTCTTAACTTCGATTATCCACTTCACATCTTCAACTTTTACAATCAACACCTTCAATGGACAACCATATTTTCTCGTCCCAACATTTTTCTTAGGGATTTCTTTTTCAACAACACCCTTCTTTTTATGATGCCTAAACACACCTCCTCTTTCGCATCCAAGCTCAAGATATTTTTGGCCCGGCCGAGATCGGATGGATCTTGCAATGACAATAACTACGTTATGTCGTCTCCCAACTTCTCTGCACCACTCTAATGCTTCTTCATGGCTTGCAAACTCAATATCCGTTGAGAAAATATCATCCACATCAACACCAACAGCAGGATGTACCACAATATCTGAACAAGCTTGGTCCTATAACCAATATAAAATAATATAAAATTTAATAACTTCATATAATTATCCAGGACTGTCACTATTTTGACAGTCCTATTTTTATATAGGACTGTCAAAATTATGACAGTCCTACTTTTACGTAGGACTGTAGAATTTATGACAGTCCTATATTTATATAGGACTGTGGAATATTTGACAGTCCTATATTTATATAGGACTGTCTAATGTTTACAGTCCTAACTCGTGACTGTCAAATTAGGGTTGTCGTTTTACGTACCGTACGTGCTTCGGAACAACCAACTTGTACTTCGGAACGTCCGGAGTGCATAATTAATGAATTGGACGATCCGACTTCGTCATCGAACATTTTTTCATGCATTGTTCCTACATTAATCAAAATAAACTAAATCTTTTTCGCACATTTGTAAAACTTATTCAACGTAGGTTGTCGAAGACATACCGGAAGAATATTCCTTGGGGTATCACCAAAGTAAAATACTCCTCCAACCACAACTAGCTATTTCCAAATTTAGGTTTGGGCTTGGTGGAATGAGGGTTTCTTAAGTCTAGGTGGAATGCCAAAAATAGAAACCCATTTGACTTTTATACTTTGGTGTGGGGTAGCCCCAACTAACTATCAGAGTGGCAAACTTGTAATTTTGGGAAATGGACTGTCAATTTTTTGACAGTCCTAACAATTTGTAGGACTGTCAATATTTTCATAGTCCTACAAATTGGGTAGGACTGTCAAAATTGTGACAGTCCTTCCAAGTGGTAGGACTGTCAAAATTTTGACAGTCCGGATTATAACTGTGGGCTAGCCCCGACTAACTTTCATGATGGCAAACTTGTAATTTTTTGTAAATTTCCAATGGGCTAGCCCAGAGTCAAATGTGCAGTGTCCTTATAAATGGGACTGTCACAATTTTGACAGTCCTATCTATGTGTAGGATTGTCAAAATTTTGACAGTCCTTCCAAGTGGTAGGACTGTCAAAATTTTGACAGTCCTGAGTATTACAGTGGGCTAGCCCCGAGTAACTTTCATGATGGCAAACTTGTAATTTTTTCTAATTTCGAAATGGGCTAGCCCCGAGTAAAATGTGCAGTGCCCTTATAATTTACCTTCTGTAATGGCCTGTCATCTAGATTTGGGATCTATCACCGTGCTCCAAAAACACAGATATAAATCTCAAATATAACAAGACCTAACTAAACTCTTCGAAGGGGCTCAAGCGAGAACCTTAGATGTTGAACACCAGCTTCTCAACTTGATCTCCAGAATTAGGTTCGAAAGCTTCTTACTTGACATCTATATAGAAGAAGAAGAAGAAGAAGAAGTCGGCGTCGGGCTACGACTATATTTGAAAATGCAAGTAACCAAAGATCCATGGTATTTGGATTATATGATAGTATAGATATTCAATGGAAAAAAAAATTATGGGTTATAAATGTTAAAATTTATTTTTTGGTATTTATACTACCGACCTCTTTTAGATCCTAATGGTTTATTGACATTAGAAAATTGTAACAATAAAAAATCGTTATGACTTAGAAAAAAAATTCAGTGGTGTTAGGAAATTCTTGTGTTTGGTGTACTGAAAGACACAATAATCAAAGTCAAAAATTCTAATCGATAAAAATTTGCAAAAAAACGAGAATACTATTAAATAAGGTTACAATATCGTCACTAGTTCTTAACCCACATTAACAATGAGAATGCAATTAACCAAAGAGAATCCAAATAATCTCCAAAGGTTATACTCAAGAAGAACTGAAAACCCCAATTTATCTCTCGTTAAACCTCTCTATTTCTTCTCTTCTTTTTTCTCAATCTATTGATGGCTAACCCCAACCCCTCTTCCGAGCATAATGATCTATAAAGAAATCTAATCTCATATATATATATATATATATATATATATATATATATATATATATATATATATATATATATATATATATATATATATATATGTGTGTGTGTGTGTGTGTGTGTGTTTGTGTGTGTGTGTGTGTGTGTGTGTGTGTGTGACCCTCTAGTCTAGTGGTAGAGAAGAGACATGCGATCCGGATGGTCGGATGTTCGAGTTCCAGTGGAGACGTTTTCACGGAAAAGAAGTTACCATAGAAATTTTGTGCCCTTTCTGAAAATAACATGACATCGCTTTCCATGAATAGATAGGACTAAGAATTTGTTACAATCCTATTTCTATTTGGATTACTTAAATATTGAATCAAATTCTAACAATTAGTACAAGAATTGGATTTCCATCTTTGATTTGATATGTCGTCCCACAATTGTGATATCATACAGTTAATTACAAACATGCTTCAGAAGTCACTCTGACCATCCATCTTTTCCATGTCATAATAATAAAGGTTAAAATATACTGGTATCAGGGTTGTTGCATGACATCATGACAATAAATTACCGTGAACTTCTCTTATTATATTCCTACTTATATTGCATGATACTCTTCGAGAGTACACTATTTGTGTCAAAAGTATCTCTGATACGACGTAGAAAGCACGAATACTGAAAAAACTAGGATTGAATCGTGTTGGACGCTTATTGGGATCATCAAGGACACTCCAAAATACGCTAGAACACAAAAAATAAGTGTCTATATCGATGTGTCCTTACATCTCGTGTTGTATCTGTGTCCGTGCAACATAGGATTGAACAATACATCTTCAAGATTCATGTCAGATATAGCTCTAGGCTTCAAAAGCACCCAAAATATAGTTGAACATGACCTTGTTGTTCCAAACATAATTGAGAGGTGAGAAAATTACAATTGTTTGTAGTGAAACGTTTTGGAACTCAAAGGAACATTGTCGTTTTCGACATTCTAAGGACCATGTACAAATACTCAAAAAAATTTCTTTTTTAACCATTTTAATTAAAAAAAAGAAATTTTTCTGACATTTCAAGAGACCCATTACTGTAGTTTCTAAAAAATATGGAGTCCTAAATCTAAAAATGGAAATATCACATCAGTAATATATATATATATATATATATATATATATATATATATATATATATATATATATATATGTGTGTGTGTGTGTGTGTGTGTGTGTGTGGAGGTTAAAAATTTTGGGCCTTCGAGTTTTTTCGACCATGTGTAGTTGCGCAGCTTGCATATACTTACAAACGGTCATGTATGGAAACCTAGTTAATATAAGAAAACATGCATAAAAACATGCATATACACATATCATTAAGATCTTATGTATATAGATATGTTTTGATGTGGATATATAATTGTGTGTATCGCATTATGTACCCGTATCCTACTCCATTTTTTACAATACCTTGTTTCAAGCCCTAACATATTTGTACCCAAATCCGTGTCTTAAGTAATTTCGTAAGGGAAAAAAAACTAAATAGAGTAGGAAAGACGAATGATTGTAGTTACCTCTCCAAATCTTATCCAAACTAGTAATGCACCTGCGTTGCACGTAAAATATTTTTTTTAATATTGTTAAAAATAGTTTAAATATTTATAAATAAAAATTTGTTATATATATATATATATATATATATATATATATATATATATATATATTGAAAAATTAGATTTATAAAATTCATTGATATTAGAAAATTTTAATACAATTTAAATTATATTAAAATAGTATAAATTTGATTTGAATATATTTAAATTAAAGTTTGTTATAAATATGTATGTTTGTAAAACTGTGGATATATGTTTATATATAAAAATTTAGTTTAAATATATTTTGAATTTTGAATATATTTTTATTTAGATTTGTTATATATATCTTTATATATATTTGAATATATGTTTAGGTAATTATAATAATTTTAAGATGTTTCAATGTAAGGGAAACACGTACACGAATAGTTAGAATTTTTTTAGAGTTTTTTAATTATTAATTTGTTAATTAAATTGTTAATTAAATTGTTTGGTTATTTATTTACGACTTGGATGGGTAAGAAAGAAGTTGGTTGAATATTTGATTTTTCTTCCGTAAGTAATTTTGAAGGAAGAAGTTGGTTTAAAGTTTGATTTTCTACTATAATTATTTTAAAAAAAAATTAAATGGGTTAGTATTTACTTACGTACGACTTGGAGTCGGATCATATTGAAGCCGCATTATAATATGAGAGATAACCGGGCTATAGAATCTGTACTTGATATTAAATAGATGCTTCTTAATAACCGGGCTATAGAATCTGTACTTGATATTAAATAGATGCTTCTTAATATTTGAAAGGCTATCTTAAACAAGCACTTTTGACAAGGGGAAGTTTATACTCCTTGCAACCTATCAAGTACAAACCATTTAGGTTGGCAGCTTCATTTGTGCATATAAACATGGCATTGCAAAGTGTAGCAAACTGCAACAAAACATCAAACACTATATATCCTTTGTACAAGTTCGAACTAAAAACACAATGTCGTCGGTTCAAAAAATTGCTGATACAAGTCCAACCTAGATGAGGAATCTTCATAATGTCACCGGTCCGAAAAAGAAAAGAAAAGAAAAGAAATAATGCCCGAATTCTCAAAGACCAAATAAAAACTCTCTTACGGGCCGAACCCAGTGCTTCTCTGACACTATTGACAAAAGCCTACCATTTTCTTGCACCTATCATTGACCGAAAGTAGGGTAATGAGGATGGATCAACTAACCTAGGAAACATGTACACTCAAAAAATTGACACCTTGTCCACATTCGACACGTATCGAACGGGGCCTGGATACTTCAAATTATACACCATAAAATGCCAAAATCTACATCACGCTCGTGTTTCCATGTCCATAAATCAGTGTCATTTCAGTATTATGTTGGACAAGTAAGATACACTAGATAAGACACATGAAATCGAAACAATGTCCAGAAAACATGTTTGGTAAAATAGGATTTTGACATTGGATTTAATTAAAATCTAAATCCTTTATGTGGACTGGAAAATATATTTTGTCACGTCATAGTCCCAAAATATGCGGGACCAGACCACGTGACAATGGCTATCTAATACAATATAGAATAAAATTTCCAATTTAATGGTTCCATCTAGATGTACTACACTGTAAAAGTGTACTAATAAATATATCTGTCTAAATCCACAAGAAAATAATATATAAGAATGAACAATATGTACCATGGTCTGCAGTCCACTAGCATATATGTCCTAATAGACTCAGAATAAGCAAAATGAGTCTATAAATACTAGGCTATAATAGTAAATAATAAGCCATAAGAAGATAATAGATAAACAGAGTAAGAACATAATATAATACCAAATTACAATACCTGTATACAAGGAGATAACCATCAACAACTCCAGCATATCACAATGTCAATCACTCTGCAATCTGGCAGGAAACCAGGTCCTCAGAGGAACGTAACAAGATACAAAAAGTACATGTCATAATGTAAATAATGTGTAAACATGAGGGTAACCTAACCAGCTATGTGAATGCACTTTGAAGACAACTTTGGTGCGTATGGGTAGGTAAAGCTGAATCTGGCATTTAGTTGCAAACATGATGCCAGAGTATATACTAGCATACCTCCCGGTCATTCCTAGATCAGAGCTAGTGACCAATGTCAGATATAACCACTAGTATATAAGCCCATAACTGGGTAACTATGAAATCAAAAGCATAAACTCCGTAGTTTTCCTCCGAAGATTACGGTAGACCAATTGGGATGTCCCGTACGTCTACTAATTGTCTTCCCCGTCCAATACCAATGTACCAGTCGTGCCTACGACAGGGACATTTCATATCTAAAATGCAAGGTCACTAGTAAACTAGACTATCTTAACTACATCATATACTATCACATGTGCTATTCGCATCGGTAGCTAGTCGAGTGTGAATCCCATGCCCTACCATGCTCTCTATCTTCCTTACAGTGCCATGAAATGATATGTGTCAAGGTCCGGGAGATATGAGAATACCTCCACAATATTTTGGTATGTGTACTAATGCCTAGGTCAATCACTAACCAAACATCGACGCCTTCGTCGACTGCGTCCGAGGCATTCTCAGACGCACACACAATATTATATTCAGAGCAGAAGCATATGAATATTATT
>JAYESA010000016.1:79176726-79348314 GCA_036927795.1 Iris macrosiphon
AATAATATGCAAATCTTAAAAAAAGAAATGTCTAGATTTTATTGGCAGGGGAATATCATGGTGGAAATTAAATTATGGGTTGCTAATAAAAGAAAGTTTGGATTAGAAAATAACCATGAATAAATTATATATATATAAAAATATCTAAATATTATGCTAATAAAAGAAAGTTTGGATTAGAAAATTACGGTTGCTATACTAGTGTCATACTAATGATAAATGATCGAATTTTGAGTCACGGAAAGATCCTACGAGTAGTGTCTCTAGTGTAGGCTACTTCTTACGAAGAGCATTATAGATTTTGGGGTCGCCCTATGTCATTAATATCCAAACTATGGTAAAGTATCCTAATACAATAGTTGGGTTTTTAATTAATTTTCAAAATGGTCTAAATAAACACAATAAATATAGAATACACACAAAATACCTATTTTTTTGTGAGGGAATTTACATAAGTGACTTGATTGTAGCATGCTGTAAACCCCCTCGACCAAATTAAGGTATACCTGTCTTAGATAGAGAGACTAGGGTTAGTTTAGAGCCATTTAGAATTAGAACACAGTATTTTAGATTAATGTACAAATATTCGTATCACTTGGTGCACCTTACCGTTGTTTCGATATTTGGAGCGCTAGACTAGCATTTGCCTTCAAACAAATTTCACACACTTTTCCTAGACGTGCCAGCCTTCCATCCTGACCTTTGTGTAACTCATAAATACCCTCTTTTGTGCTTTATTTTAGTCACACAATATTCGTTATAAATATCTATTTTTAAACCCAAATCATTCCAACTTTACATCTTTGTCTGTTCCAATCGAAATTGGAGACACAACCTCGACCCGTTTTGTGCAACCCAATTTATGTCAATAATCTATTCTGAGTCTACTACATCCATGACACTTATGTCCCACATAATTTTAATCCTATGCACTTCCAATTAATTAAAAAACACTTATTTTAATTAAATTGGTGTAATGACTCAACCTAACCCAAAACTAGACCCAACACCAACCCAAACCCCTACTCACACCCTCAAGGTTCATACTAAATATCACACACCATTTTAATCCACTACATCACACCAAACATGGTATTTTTTCTCATTCAATCCCAATCTCCCTTGTTTGTGCAATTTCCAAATTGTTAGGGGCTTTTGTGTAAATAGGCAACTAGGTGTCCACCTCCCATTAGATCAAAACCATGAAAAAACCTACCCTCCATTCTTTGACCGATCATCCTATGTTTTTCCTCTATTTTGTGTGTACAACACACAACTTTTTACCTACCTCATCTACACCCTCCATTCAAATTTATCCCATCCTAACCACCCATTCCTTTATGAGGAATCTCCCCCCATCCCTAGAAAAATCAATGTGGCCAGCCCTAATCCCCATGCCGCCCTCATTCACTCTCTCTCCTACATTAACTCTCCCTCTCTCCAATTTCAGCAACCAATCACCACCATAATCCAACCGAACCCTAACCATTAACTCCTCTTCCTTATTCTTCCTCCTGCCGACCTCCTCCCTCTCCTCCGACCAACCACCACAGCCACCACCTTCCTCCACCATCTCCACGACCATCACTCCACTATCACCATCCCACCACCACATTATCCCCACGGCCACCACAGCCAACACCACCACCTCCTCTCCTTCCCCATCTTCTCGACTTCCTCCTCCCTCTCCGCACGACCACCCTCACCGTCGACAGCGCCAACACCTCCTTCTCAGATCTCCACTACCATTATCACCACCGCAACCTCTTATCATTACCTCGACCGCCTCCCTCTCATCTCATCCACCTTCCTCCTCCGACCACAGCCTTCACCACAAACCCGACCACAACCAACAGTCATCGCCAACACCTCCCTCTCACCGACCTCCTCCCTCACCAGAAACGAACACCATAGCCACCACCTTCCTCCTCATTCTTTCTCCTTCCTTCTCCCTCTCCACGACCATCCCGACATCACCACCATTGCCACGGCCACCACAGCAATCCCCACCACCTCCTCCATAGCCATCACCACTGCCACCAACAGCCTCACCATTACTACCACAACCTCTTTCCATCACCACCACAGCCATCCTGCCACCACCTCCTCCACAGTTATCGACCACTACCGCCTCCTTCTCATCCCCATAGCCATCATCACCCCGGCCATCACCACCTCCAACCACCACAGGCACCGCCAGCATCAGCCTCACCATCACCCCGACCATAGCCACCTCATTCCTGCCACCACCATCACCTCGTCACCACTACCCCGCTACATGGCTGCCATTGTTGCTGCTGCGGCTACTGTACAGTCGACGCCGGAGCACCTCCACCCGTCGGAGACCGGCCATCCTCGAGCCGCGGGCCAAGCACCCCTCCCTATTTAAGAGCTAACCCTAGGTTTGCATGTTCACTCCTCCTCCTTCTTGTTGTTATTGTTGAATGAACCAATGTTGTTAGTGAAGCCTATTATCTAGTATATATATGCATGTATTGGAATAGTAGTTAGTGTTATTAAATATTTCATGGTATTAGGTTGTTAGTATGACACATATTTGTGTAGTCCCTAGGTTCTTAGATTAGATTATCATTGTGTGTAATCCCCCTGATTTTCAAAAATTGATAAATTTGGATTTTTCTGAATTTTTTGGAATTTTCTTGGATTTTTTCTGTAATTTAAATCAGGTGTTTTAATTTTTAAAGGATTTTTAAATGTTATTAATTAATATTAAAATATTATAAAAATAATTTTTTATGATGTAAAATAGAAAATCAGATATAGGGTAATTTTCCGGGAATTTATTGGACCCCGGATGGATTTTTAAAGCCCTAAAACTAATTATAATTAAACCGGGTTTATTTGATTAAACCAACCCAATTTAAACCGAACCGGACCTGGTTCACTGACCCGAACCGCCTAGGCCCTAACGGGTCAGATCCGCTGCAACCCGACCCATTAGCACTCGAACCCGCCCGCAGCCTCTTCCCCTTCCTGCGAACCCGACGCCGCCGGCCGCCCGAGTTCAGCCGACACCACCCCAGGCCCAGCACCGGCGCCGCCTCCTTCCGACGACGCCCCAGCACCCCTCTGGTGAAGCCGACCGCCACAGCTCCGGCCAGCAGAGTCCAACCCTAACCCTAGACGCGGTTTGGACACGGTTTGGAACAGTGTCCAGGACACGAGTCGGACACGGAGATCGTTGTTTTTGAGCCCTATTCAGGTACTCGTATCTTCCTCCTCGTAGCTCTGATTTTGATTCCGTAAATTGCATCGCGTAGCCTGTATGACCCCCTCGGCGCCCGTGCAAACCGCTCGGGGCATCGCGTCCTGTGGTGATCGCGAACCGCGATCCAAAAACAGGAAAACCAACGCCCTGTTTCACCCCGGAATCGAGTACGCCCCGCCAAACGGGACGACTTGGTCGCACGCGGTCTTCACCGATACGTGCGCGTCGTTGATACGGACGTTCGATATTTCGCAGAAGCTTATTCGGATGTGCGTGCACACCGGAATCAGTGCGTATCCGCGAACACCACCCCGTATCCGACCTTTCTGAATCTCGCTGTAACTTAGTGTACACATGTCGGATCGAGACGAAACTTGCACCATCGGACTCGTAGCAATACGCTGGTCCTGTGAGCTAAGTTTGGTTCGATTCTGAGAACGTTGACAAAATTGTGTGTCGTGGGCCCCACAGGCTCCACCCGACGGGCGATTTTGAGAATGGCTCATTGGAATCCAATTCTGGAAGTTCCGTTGGGTTCGTATCATCGTTCCTGATCTGTTGACACTAAGTTGGACTATTTTTGAGACCTTTGACCCTGACGCATTTTTCGGTGCAAAGCGGCCCACATTTGGACCCCGCCTTGACCCAAAAATGACGTTTTTGCCCTTGGCTCCAAATTGGACTCAAGGACAGGCATTTCTAGCTGATTAATATTTTCTGGATCTGATGGTGATGTCTGTTTCAGCAACCAGAGTACTGCCGGGAAATCCAGCTATTGCCAGAGCTACAATTGGAGACAAAATCCAGGCAAGTATACCTTGCCAAATCCTGCAGTTTTGTTGCTTATCTCCTGGATTATTTTTCATTATCTTGCAAGATACTTGCACAATGGTTGCATGTTTTTCAGTTGTTACTTTCCTGTCATATATAGTTCTTGATGCTTGTTGATTTATTCCTGCTGCTCTAGTCTTATTTCCTCGTTTTGCGTGCATTATTTGCTCTTTTCTTGGATCACTACTTGTTCCATAGACATATTGTGATGGTATATGTGTACTCTACATTCCTGGAGTTGACTTGACTGATTCTTAGTTCCTAGATGTTATTATTGGACATTGACTACACTTGAGCAATCTCGATTGTGAGTACCCATTGTACTGCAATAGAGAATTGTTCATTTGACTACCTCCTTCGTGAGCTCCCGTTGGGCTGCGAAAGAGCCATACTATAGACTGTGAGTCCCCGTTGGACTGCTTTCTATAGGATCGTGATCTCTCATTGAGATGCGGTTACCCCGATTGCTTGTAGTCATGTCTGATAGCATCACTGGCATGCCACAGTCTTAGATATAGTGATTTCTCGTGTCTTATTTGCTTGTGTTTACTTTCTTCTCTATCTTGCATGTCATTTACTGTATTTTGGCTCGTATTCTTTTGTATCTTGCTATGTCCCCTGAGGACCTGGTTTTGTTCTCCAGATTTAGCAGACGAGGAGTACCGCAGCTTACGGACCGACACCAGACGAGAGTTTTGATTGCAGTTGATGGCCCTGCTTCTTAGTTACTTCCTAGCATGTTTTAGTTATGTTTTTTTTTTGTCTTTATTTTCTTGTTTGTCGGTAGTGGATTTGTCTCCACCCGACTTAGTATTATTTCTTGCTGGATATTCGACAGTATCTTTACTTTTAGCATTTATTCTAGTTTGCTATTTAGTTCATGCTGTTCTGTGGATGAGATTAGTAAACCCTGATATTTGTAATACAGCTTAAATATGCCCCGATGGATCCATTAAATTGGGTTTGTCCATCGGTGTGTGCTGCTGGCCATTATCGCGCGTCCAGTCCCTCGTTATTTTGGGACTTGGGCGTGACATGGTTTTTGTGGTGGCCCATGCAGGTCAATGACTAAATTGTTCGGTTTAAACTTAGGGACCGAACAGGCCTGCAATAAAGATAGAAAAAAATTTAGGATCTCATCCACTTGCTTGAAACGTTCTTGATATCTGTATCGTATTCGACTAATTTTTGACTTGCATCTTGCCTTGACTCCTGTGCGCCTCATATAGTTTATTTTGATGCAGAGTAATGGATTCACAAGAAAATGACGAAACTCCAGCAAGAACACCAATAGGTGCTGAAGCCACCTACGGAGAAGATGAAGTGACGCTATGGAGTGGAGATCCCTCTACTCACCAAAGCAGACAAGCAGATCCGCAATCTTCTAGATTTCGGCGTGATAATATTCCACCTCCGCCCCAGTTCACTCCACAAATGCCTGTCATTCCACCAGGGCAGGCCATGGACGGGCAACAGATGTTTCAAATGATCTATGCAATAATGCAAGCTCAACAAGAGGCTTGGAGTCGCAACTTAGTAACCGTACTAGAGCAGGCACGACGGCCAACAACGGGTTCTATCGCCGATTTTTGCCAGCTGAAGCCCCGTACCTTCTCAGGAAAAGAGGAGCCCACAGAAGTTCATGAGTGGCTCACCAACACACAACATCAATTAGAAGCAGCTGAACTTCCAAGGGAACGTTGGATGACTGCCGTCAGAATGCAGTTGACGGACAATGCTCATCACTGGTGGCTATCTGAAGAGACACGACTTGGACCAGACCGAGTCACTTGGGAAGAGTTCTCTAGACTCTTTCTGGAGATGTACATTCCAGCCATTGCTCGATCAGAACTTTGGGACAAGTTCAATCGCCTCACTCAGTATAATCTGACAGTGGAAGAGTACAATGCGGAGTTCATTCGTCTGAGTCATTTTGCCCCTACTTTGATTCAGACAGAAGAAGAAAAGGCTGAGAAGTTCTTCGACGGACTAAATATTGAGCTACAGAAACTGATTTGATCCGTTGCGCCTACATCTTATCCGGACGTCCTTGCTGCAGCACGACGCATGGAGCGCATCATCAGGAGAGAGACCAATCTGAAGAGGACATCCACATCAGCAACAGTCGGAGCACCACAGGAAGAAGTTGCAAAAAGACTTCACAGTCACCAGCCACCAGAAGCATCTCCACAGGCAATACCTGTCTGTCCATATTGTCACAAGCGAGGCCATATCGAGGACCAGTGCAGACGCAAAAAGAGATTATGTTTAGCTTGCGGATCCAGTAAGCATTTGTTAAAGGAATGCCCAGAGCATCAAGAAAGAGCACCAAAAGTTAACCAACAAGTGTTACCAGAACTGAGGCCAATCTATCCAGTGTTGGGAGCACCACAAACGGAAGTTCAAGAAGTTCTACCACCAGCTCCAGGAGGGTATCAGCCGAGGCCACCTTTGATACCCCAGGCACTGCTCTTCCAGCAGGCTCAGCAGCAGCAGAGGAATCGACGGCAAGGACGCAGATAAGCCCTGACGATGACCTTGGAGAACGTGCAGACTCATGGAGTAGCTATTGCGCGTAAGTTCTAGTAGTTTTCTGTTTCTAGATCGTGCCTATTGGTTCGTGACCCTAGCCTTACCCTGATAATCTTAACTTGTTAATAATAGATAACCTAGTGATCACCTAGTAATTTTGCTGATAAATTAATATGCTTTAAAAGAATAAACCTATTTTTCTAAAAACTATAATTTTCTAGATTTCCCACATTTGGGAAATTTCATAACATTTAATGCTTAGGGAAATAATTTTCCTAGGTATTACTCTCAACCTTGAAATTCCTTAATTTTGATGTGCTTCGAACAAATGGTTGTAACCGTGTCATCTCTGTTGACCGGTTATTCTTTGATTGCGAGGACGTAATCCTCTTAAGGGGGGTAGATTATAATCCCCCTGATTTTCAAAAATTGATAAATTTAGATTTTTCTGAATTTTCTGAAATTTTCTTGGATTTTTTCTGTAATTTAAATCAGGTATTTTAATTTTTAAAGGATTTTTAAATATTATTAATTAATATTAAAATATTATGAAAATAATATTTTATGATGTAAAATAGAAAACCAGACATAGGGTAATTTTTCAGGAATTTATTGGACCCCGGATGAATTTTTAAATCCCTAAAATTAATTATAATTAAACCGGGTTTATTTGATTAAACCAACCCAATTTAAACCGAACCGGACCGGGTTCACTGACCCGAACCGCCTAGGCCCTAACGGGTCAGATCCGCTGCAACCCGACCCGTTAGCACTCGAACCCGCCCGCAGCCTCTTCCCCTTCCTGCGAACCCGACGCCGCCGGCCACCCGAGTTCAGCCGACACCACCCCAGGCCCAGCACCGGCGCCGCCTCCTTCCGACTATGCCCCAGCACCCCTCCGGCGAAGACGACCGCCACAGCTCCGGCCAGCAGAGTCCAACCCTAACCCTAGACGCGGTTTGGACACGGTTTGGAACAGTGTCCAGGACACGAGTCGGACACGAAGATCGTTATTTTCGAGCCCTATTCAGGTACTCGTATCTTCCTCCTCGTAGCTCTGATTTTGATTTCGTAAATTGCATCGCGTAGCCTGTATGACCCCCTCGGTGCCCGTGTAAACCGCTCGGGACATCGCGTCCTGTGGTGATCGCGAACCGCGATCCAAAAACAGGAAAACCAATGCCCTGTTTAACCCCGGAATCGAGTACGCCCCGCCAAACGGGACAACTTGGTCGCACGCGGTCTTCACCGATACATGTGCGTCGTTGATACGGACGTGCGGGATTTCGCAGAAGCTGATTCGGATGTGCGCGCACACCGGAATCAGTACGTATCCGCGGACACCGCCCCGTATCCGACCTTTCTGAATCTCGCTGTAACTTAGTGTACACACGTCGGATCGAGACGAAACTTGCGCCATCGGACTCGTAGCTATACGCTGGTCCTGTGAGCCAAGTTTGGTTCGATTCTGAGAACGTTGACAAAATTGTGTGTCGTGGGCCCCACAGGCTCCACCCGACGGGCGATTTTGAGAACGGCTCATCGGAATCCAATTCTGGAAGTTCCGTTGGGTTCGTATCATCGTTCCTGACCTGTTGACACTAAGTTGGACTATTTTTGAGACCTTTGACCCTGATGCGTTTTTCGGTGCAAAGTGGCCCACATTTGGACCCCGCCTTGACCCGAAAATGACGTTTTTGACCTTGTCTCCAAATTGGACTCAAGGATAGGCATTTCTAGCTGATTAATATTTTTTGGATCTGATGGTGATGTCTGTTTCAGCAACCGAAGTACTGCCGGGAAATCCAGCTATTGCCAGAGCTACAATTGGAGACAAAATCCAGGCAAGTATACCTTGCCAAATCTTGCAGTTTTGTTGCTTATCTCCTGGATTATTTTGCATTGTCTTGCAAGATACTTGTACAATGGTTGCATGTTTTTCAGTTGTTACTTTCCTGTCATATATAGTTCTTGATGCTTGTTGATTTATTCCTGCTGCTCTAGTCTTATTTTCTCGTTTTGCGTGCATGTACATTATTTGCTCTTTCCTTAGATCACTACTTGTTCCATAGACATATTGTGATGGTATATGTGTACTATACATTCCTGGCGTTGACTTGACTGATTCTTAGTTCCTAGATGTTGTTATTGGACATTGACTACACTTGAGCAATCTAGATTGTGAGTACCCATTGTACTGCAATAGAGAATTGTTCATTTGACTACCTCCTTCGTGAGCTCCCGTTGGGCTGCGAAAGAGCCATACTATAGACTGTGAGTCCCCGTTGGACTGCTTTCTATAGGATCGTGATCTCCCATTGAGATGCGGTTACCCCGATTGCTTGTAGTCATGTCTGATAGCATCACTGGCATGCCACAGTCTTAGATATAGTGATTTCTCGTGTCTTATTTGCTTGTGTTTACTTTCTTCTCTATCTTGCATGTCATTTACTGTATTTTGGCTCGTATTTTTTTGTATCTTGCTATGTCCCCTGAGGACCTGGTTTTGTTCTCCAGATTTAGCAGACGAGGAGTACCGCAGCTTACGGACCGACACCAGACGAGAGTTTTGATTGCAGTTGATGGCCCTGCTTCTTAGTTACTTCCTAGCATGTTTTAGTTATCTTTTTTTGTCTTTATTTTCTTGTTTGTCGGTAGTGGATTTGTCTCCACCCGACTTAGTATTATTTCTTGCTGGATATTCGACAGTATCTTTACTTTCAGCATTTATTCTAGTTTGCTATTTAGTTCATGCTGTTCTGTGGATGAGATTAGTAAACCCTGATATTTGTAATACAGCTTAAGTATGCCCCGATGGATCCATTAAATTGGGTTTGTCCATCGGTGCGTGCTGCTGGCCATTATCGCGCGTCCAGTCCCTCGTTATTTTGGGACTGGGGCGTGACATTGTGCACCCTAACCTATTAGCTAGGACACGTGTTTAGTGTTATACGATATTTGAAGATATAAATGTATTTGGTAGCTAACTGTCTTGTTGTGCACAGTATTCGAGGACTCATGACGTACTCGTACATGGAGACCTAGATGGTTCACACTACCAACTTTTGTTAGAGAACAACTTAGTACCTACTTGAACCTTAGTTGATCTTGGTTGTAATATTTGAGAATATACATTTAGAGGGACATGACACTTATGCATTTTAGACACTTGCACACTCGACCCTGCTAGTTGACCAATTATAACCCCTACTTGCGTTAGTTTTTAAGTGCAGTGTAGTTGTATTTCTGTGCATACTAGAATAATGACTGATAGTTATTATATTTTATATATAGGATCAGTGGATTGTTCGGACGAGGCTTCGGAGCAGAATTTTGGTATTCGCAGCTTGAGGATCCAGGCAAGTATACCTTGTCTTATTTACTATTTAATTCAAGTTATTAAATGTTGTATGAGATATTGTTGCAAATATTATATATAACTGTGTGCATCTGAGAATGACTCAGGTGCAGTCGACGAATGTGTCGATGTGTAGTGTATTGACTTAGTCACTAGCAGACTCACCTACTGTTGTAAGGATATTCTGATATCTTCCAAGACCCTGACACTTCTTACACTCATCACGATGACAAACTCATGTTGGAATACGAGTTGGCGTACCTGACTAGCTATCGGTGCGTGTGACATGCATCACGGTTTAGTGCGTAGTCAGGTTAGTCTAGTTATTTGAGACCTGGCATGTAGTTACGTAGTATGCACGTCGTGTATTCGACTTAAAAATTTGTATTGGACGGAGAGGACAACCGGTAGGCGTATGGGATATACACATTAGAATCCATAGTGTCCAGAGGAGCCACGGATCCAATGACTTTCTTTATTCAGATACCGTATTCTTTGGAGCGTTACGGACGTATATATATATATATATACAGATACCTCATTCTTCAGAACGATGGACGTTACATGTGCAGATACCACGCTCTTCGGAGTGTTAGACGTTATGCCTACACCTACCCATACGTACCAAGGTTGTCCTCATATTGCATTCACTTAGATGGTTAGTATACCCCCTTTTCTTATTCAGTATTTATATTCGGCATGTATTTTTGTATCTTGTTACGTCCCTCTGAGGACCTAGTTTTCTTCCAGATTTGGACGAGGTATACTTTCCGATCGTGTACGGGCCCGGACAGGAGACGAGGTACGTGACTGAGGAGGAGCTTGAGGTATTACCTTCAGAGTTTCCTTGATCACTGGTAGACCTTCCGCCTAGGGCTAGAGCATCTTTATCTAGTTAGTCGATGTTCTAGCCTAGTACTCTTATCTGTCCTTCCGTACTCTTATTTCAGTATTGTAGTGGGTTTGTTCCCATCAGACTTATTTGGATTGTATTATGATATTCAGATTCTGCACCTATTTTTAGTATTTATTTTAGTACTTCTTTTTAATATTCTGTGGATGAGATTAGATATTTACCTGCTGCATGTTAGCATATTAGACTTGATAGTATTTTAGGACAGCGTAGTACGCTTCGTCAGGTCCATTAAATTAGGAAATCCTTTGGAGTCGTATTAGCTGGCCATTGCCACGTGGCCTGGTCCCGTATATTTTAGGACTGGAGCATGACATGGTTTTAGTGGTGGCCCATGCAGGTCCTTCCGTTTATCGCTTGTGGTATGGTATCATACCCAGCGAGCCTGTAATAGGATAGAAATTATTAGATCTTATCCACCTTGACTACCGTCTTTGAACCTCCTTCGTATTTAATTATCTGAATATCTGCATCCTGTTTGTTTATTTTCATACTCTTTTAATGAAGTTATATCTCTTGCAGAGAGATACTTGCATAGCGGACGCGAGGCATATGGTGCCATTGTGCCATCCGCCACCGCACAGAGGGAGGATACATCCCAGGGACCACCAGGAGAGCAGCCACCACCATAGGTCCCGGTGATACCATAGGCCCCGTTGATACACTGGCGCCAGACTTCTCAGGCCGACCCGACGCAGTAGCACGAGGGCCATACTTCACATACTGTCCCTACGCAATACCTCGAGGGCCAGAACTCGAGGGCCACGCCGATGTCGTAGCCCGAGAGACCGATATCTCAAGAGACACCTACAGCACAACCGGAGGTCCCATTGCCACCACCTCTACCCTTCCTACCTCAGATGCCACATCCAGAGGGACAACCACAAATATTCTAATTCTTCCAGGCCATGATGCAGGCGCAGTGGCATCAGGCTGAGACTATGAGACAGAGCTTGATGGCAGTTCTGGAGAGGACACCTGCCCCAGCACCCGCACCAGCACCTACAACTGTTCAGCTGGCTGGTACTATTCGAGGGTTTCGTCAGGTGTGCCCGGATACCTTTTCGGACAGCGAGATCGCAGAGAATATCTTCGATTGGATAACCAATACGAAGATGCTGCTGGAGGCTTCTTAGATGCCTCCATACCTTTGGATGACCGTAGTGAGGGCTCAATTGAAAGGCAATGCCCATCACTGGTGGGACTCCATGGAACGCAGCATCAGCAAGAAGTAGACGTGAGAGCAGTTTCTCGAATACTTTAATGCGAAGTACTTCCCGACTACGGTCAGGAATGTACTATACTCCCAGTTCCTGCACCTGAAGCAAGGGAACATGACCGTAGACGCGTATGACGTAAAGTTCAGTCGACTTAGTAGATTTGGTACCGCCTTGATACCCAATGATCTGGAGAAGGCCAGGAGATTCCATCATGGTCTGACTTACGAGCTACAGAGGTACACTACCACCCAGGCGAGGATCTCTTACGAGAAGGTTTTGTCAGAGGCTAGGATCCAGGAGGCTATTAGCAGAGGATCGAGGCATCCCAGCGTGACCGTACCAGCCAGAGCTCAGCCCAGAGCGGGAGGACCGATCCGTCATCCGGGAGCGCAGACGCAGCAGAGGATAGTACTATACCAGCACAAGGAGCTTCCGACTTGTCACCATTATGGCAAGAAATAACATGTTATCAGAGATTGCCGAAAGAAGCTTGGATTGTGCATGATCTGTAGAGCGAGTCAACACCTTGCCAGAGATTGCCCACAGTGCAGGGATGCAGCACCACAGACAGGACAGAGGCCAGCAGCACCAGTCCAGAGGATACTACCCTAAATAGGAGGTCAACGTCTACCTGCACCCGGAGGATTTCAGAGGGGACCACCCCTGGCCCCACAGGAGGAACAGTTTGATCGATCCAGACAGCAGACCGGAGGGCAGAGGCACAGACAGGTCTTTGCACTAGTAGTAATTAAGGAGGAACCATAAGTGGAAGCTATCACAGATACCATTTTAGTTGCATCATTACCTGCGACTGCATTATTTGATTATGTTGCTACACTATCTTTCATATCTAGTAGTTTCATAACTATGCATAGAGTAGCTACTTCTCCCTTACTTAAGAGTTGGAAGATTTTTACCGGAGGAGGCATCGTACCGGTTACCAGCACTATTAGAACGTGCTCGGTAGTCGTGTGTGGTCGAGAGGTGAGAGCTCATTTTTTGATATTTTCGATGCCAAACTTCGACGTTGTGCTAGGTATGGACTGGTTGAGCCAGTACAATGCTATATTGGATTGTCGGAGGGGTAGCATCATTTTTAGACCGTCGGATCACCCAGAGTTCGAGTACATATGGGGGACTATCGAGCAAGGAGTAGGCCAGACAGCTGGAGTTTACATGGCTATGGAGACGGCACCCCCACCGATAGTTGCAGAGTTCAAGGATGATTTCCCGGAGGAGTTGCCAGGCCTACCGCCGGATAGAGAGGTAGAGTTCAGTATTGAGTTGGTACCCGGAGTAGCGCCGATATCTTCAAATGTGTAACGGTTGGCGAAGTGGGAACTGGATGAGCTGAAGCTACAGTTAGAAGAGTTACAGATCAAGAGATTTGTCCGTCCTAGTGCATCACCCTGGGGAGCACCAGTGTTGTTTGTACTAAAGAAGGATGGGACGTTTTGTATGTGCATTGATTACAGGGCCCTTAATGCTTTGACTATCAAGAACAAGTACCCCCTACCGTAGATTGGTGATTTATTCGACCAGCTGATTGGAGCAGTGGTGCTCACGAAGATCGACTTGAGATCAGGTATCATCAGGTGAAGGTGCAAAGAGAAGATATTCTAAAGACGGCATTCAGGACTCGTTATGGCCACTACGAGTTCTTGGTGATACCTTTTGGACTGACGAATGTGCCTACAGTATTTATGAACCTGATGAACAGAGTCTTCCACCAGTATTTGGACCAGTTCATGGTAATCTTCATCGACGACATCTTGGTGTATTCAAAAAGCCACGAGAAACACGAGGAGCACTTGAGGTTAGTGTTGGAAACGCTAAGGCATGAGAGGCTCTATGCCAAGTTGAGCAAGTATGAGTTCATCCTAGACCGTGTCTCTTTCCTCGGACACATTATCTCAGGAGATGGTATTTCAGTAGATCCAGCGAAGATTTCGTTAGTAGAGACGTGGCCGCCCCCTACCAACGTCTCAGAGGTGAGGAGTTTCCTAGGACTTGCCGAATATAACCGGAGGTTCGTAGAAAACTTTACGAAGATCGCAGAGCCGATGACCCGCTTGACCCGCAAGGAGCAGGATTTTATATGGACAGAGGAGTGTCAGACGGCGTTCGATGAATTGAAGAAGCGTCTGAATACGGCACCTATTTTGACTATACCTTCTGGACCTGGAGGATTTATGATCTACAGCGATGCGTCTGGGAAAGGATTAGGATGCGTCTTGATGCAGCATGAGAAATTTGTGGCCTATGACTCTAGGCAGCTGAGGACCCATGAGAAGAACTATCTCACTCATGACTTGGAGCTTGCCGCAGTGATCTTTGCCTTGAAGCTTTGGAGGCACTACCTATACGGAGAGCAGGTGGAGATATTCACATATCACAAAAGCCTAAAGTACGTCTATACTCAGAAGGACCTGAACCAGAGACAAAGACGTTGGCTCGAGGTAATGACAGACTTTGAGATTGAGCTACAGTACCATCCAAGAAAAGCCAATGTGGTAGCTGACGCATTGAGCAAGAGACCCATGGCATTCTTTTTGACTACCCAATGACACCTATTGAGAGATCTGGAGCAGTTGGGTATAGAGGTTATTATGCCCAGAGCAGACGGCTAGTTATTGAGTTTTCAGGTGCAATTGACATTGGTTGAGAGGATCAAGGCTGCCTTGCCAACAGATGCCATATTCCAGAGGCTTCGACAGAGGACAGAGATCGAGATGCAGACAGGATTGCGCATACACAAGGACGGGACTTTGAGATATGGAGATCGTCTCTATGTTCCGAATGGAGAACTTCATCATGAGCTGATGTCAGAGGCACATAATTAAGCATACTCTATTCATCCAGGAGGCACAAAGATGTACAAACACTTGAGGCAGTACTATTGGTGGGATAGAATAAAGAGGGAGATAGCCTGCTTTGTGATGAAGTATCTGGTGTGTTAGCAGGTAAAGGCTGAGCATCAGAGGTATGCAGGTTTGTAATACCCCGCTCCGAACGGTTACTTATAGAACAGTTGCTATTTTGACTCGGTTGAGAATCGAGTCTCGGGGAAACCTTACCGCCAAATCAACACGGACGAAGTGCAATAAAACATTCCAATTGATAGAACGACTTCTATTAAAATAAGTTCAAAAGTTTTTGTTGGTTGCTTTGCTTCTTGGTTTTGTGTTGCTTTATGTTTTGAGTTGCTTTCGATGAATTGGTTTTCATGATTTTGTTTTTCTCGCTTGCGCGTTCTTTTTGAAACGTAAGGGAAATAGATCGAAGTATGCTAACCAAGTATTGTTATATTTTCAGGACGCATAACTAAAGAGTGAACGTCGCATAAGGCTTCCCCATCCTCTCGTTCGATTCATTCGGTCAGTGGCTGTCACGACCTGCACCCGATGTAGGGGTACGAGAGCGTGGGTACATCCAGCCTACGTCGCAGCATCGGCGGTAGAACGCTGTCTAGGTCAAATGTTATCTAATCAATCTCACACTAGTATCCAACTCTATAAGGAGACACGGATAACAAAAATAAATGAACAACATACTCAATCACAACTACAGCACGATAAGAAATCGAAGAAAAGAAATGAAGATACAACACAAGTCTAAACTGTAAATAATCTAACTCAACATAATCCAAGTCTCAGCTACTCACCCTGTGGTCCACCAGTGTCTGATACCAGTCCTCTAGGCATAGTCTGGAAAATATTTTCCAGTCAGGAAGGAGCAAAGTATATCTCTAAATAGCAGTTCTATATTAATGATATAAACTATGTAGCAGTTCTAGATGGAAATATACGAGATGCATGTATAGGTACGAGAAATGTACAATAAAAGAAATACTGGAAAGACTGTAAGTAAATGCAGGTAAAGAAACAATATGTCAATGAGCAAGAATCCTATGACTAAGTGTGTGAGTACTAGCTTTAACATGTGATCGGCTTGGGAACTTGATCAGGCTGGTTACATGCGATTAGCTATGATTCATGTAAGGTCAGGCTAACCGTTGGTTAGCTATGATGTATGTAGAGGTCAGGCTAATCACACGTAATAGCTATGAAGCATGTAAATGGTCAGGCCGCACCCGACGTGAGATGTGGGGTGAGCTATGATGCATGTAAAGTTGGGTATGATCACATATCTATACTAAAATACTCCCCACCCCCGACTGGTATAGTAGATCCAATCATGGTACGCTATGGCACGGGATTCCCTAGGGAGGTAGCAAATCTCCCCGGGTCTCAGTGTCTGTACATGCACAAGATAACAAGGAAACAAGTCTTGTACAAGCTACACCATGAATAAGGAATAACATCTCATGACGAGATTCGTGTATACCAATCCGTGTAACCAACGTGTCAAGAGCATGGATATCTACACTAGATACAGTGAACATAGGAGATATCATAAATTAGAAACTAATCAGAGAATGTACTCGCCTTGGGTCCTTAGCTGGTAAAACCAATATCCTGTCCCAGGGTATCGTCTGGAGAATCCGACAGTCCTATAAACATATAATAAACAATACAATGTTTGCATCAGATGCTATACTAAACACACAATCAAATACCTAACTCAGGGGCTATGCCTGGCATGATACAGGTCAACTAGGGTCGTCTAGTAGAGACATAAAAATGTACATATTGTACTAACATATACATTAAATACATTTGGTACGAAAATAGATAAGTGTATTTATATATACCTTAAGTAATATTAATAATGTATGTTTTAATTACAATAGCTACTAGGAAATACTTTATACAAGGTATATTCATAAGAATAAGCCAAATTAAAATTTTACTATATATACTAAATTCCAAAGTACAATGACTATGCTAATACATGAATTTAATTTATACTAGTATATATACTTTTTATTAAATAGATATTATATATAAAAAATAAACCAATATATACATTGAGAATATATCAAGTATATACAATATATATATATATATATATATATATATATATATATATATATATATATATATATATATATATATATATATATATATATATATATATATATATATACATATACCAAATTAATTATATATATTAGAATACGTATTTATATATATAAATCATATTAAATATATATACATAGACATATACTAACACATACTCACTATTAATTACATACGTATACATATACGTATTAAACATATACATTAAATACTAATAGATATATATACTATAAATATACAATAAATTAATACTATACATTGCATATATACATAGGAGGGGAGAAGGAGAGAACTCACTGGTGGTGTGGTGGTGGTTCCGGTGAACGTGGAGGTCAGGGCTGGCCGAGGTGCAGGCCGGACGGGCAGAGGAAGGTCGGTGATCGGAGCTGCGGGGTCAGCTCGGTTCGATCTGGTCGGAAGAAGAAACGATGGGTGGTCGACTGTTGATGAGAGTGGCTCACCGGGAAAGAACCAGGGAGCGGTCGGAGTTGCAGACCGGGGCTGAGGGATGAGGCTGAGCGGTCGAACGGCTCTCGGCGGCTGACCGGAGCTCGGCCGGGAAGTGGTGTTCGTGATGGTGGTGATAGGTGGAGCTCCGGGTGGAGGTGGAGCCGGACTTGTGATGGTGGTGGCGGTTCTAATGGTGATGGTGGTGGCGGTTCTAATGGTGATGGGGGTGGTAACCGGCCGGCGCAGCAGCAGGCAGCGGCCCGAGCAGCAGCAGTAGGCCGGCGGCAGTCGCAGCAGCAGGTCGACGGCAGCAGCAGTAGGCCGGCGGCAGTCGCAGCAGCAGGTCGGCGGCAGTTGCAGCAGCAGGTCGGCTCGGGTGGGGGCTTGGCCGGAGTGGGGTTCTCCAAGGAAGAAGAAGAAGAAGAAGAAGAAGAAGAAGAAGAAGAAGAAAAAGAATGGAAGAGAAAAAGAAAAAATGTTACGTATGAAATGGAGGAGGGAGGAGAGAGAGTGGGGTTGAGGTTTCCCAAATGTTGGGATTAGGGCCGGCCTTGGGGGAAGAGTGAGGGTGAGGTGATGTTTTATAGGGAGTGGTGAATGGATGGAGGGTGGAGATGCTCCTATTCAAAATGGAGGGTTTGGATTTGTCATGAAGAGAAATAGTTTCTTCATGAGGAGTGGTGAAAGGATGAGTGTAAATTGGACCCAAATTTGTGACCCCTCCATTTGGTTTTGGCCAATGGGGTGAGGGCACCTAAATTCATTAATTACAACTTAGTCCCTTAAATTTGGGTATTTGTACAGATGCATAAAATGATAAAATTTTGTGGGCGATCCGGTGTTCGACATTTTGTAGGGTGAGGGGGCGCCGTGTGTTGGTACGGGCTTAATTAGCAGGGTACTGGAATTAAACCGGGATTAACGGAATTAACGGGATCAGATAAAATGCTATCCTCAAATTAATTAGAAATAATTGCAAGCTGTGTTCTAAAATTAATTAGGAGTACATGGGACCAAAATTAGCTCGGGTCATCAATAGCATTAATGAAGAAGACTCAGAACAAAATATTACCCTAATTTGGGTCGTACGAAAAATAGGTCAAGATTGCCTCCAATTTCGATTGGAACGCACAACGATACAAAATAGAAATTTATCCAGAAATTAAATAAACGTCCGCGACAATTTTTTTGTGCGGCTAAAATAAAGGTACAGAGATCATAATTATGAGTTGCAAAAATAGCAGAATGGAAGGCGGGCTTGTCTAGGACAATGTTGTGAAATTTGTTGGAAGGCAAAAGTCAGGGTAGCGCTCCAAATATCGAAGCAACGGCAGCGCGCAATAATTAAATAAATTACGATAATTAAATACAACCTCCAATAAATAAATTCTAAAATAAAATAATTAAATACATAATCCCCATTATTCGATCAGATGTTCGTCTAGTGGCCTCTAGGTCAAGTCTACCAGCTCAGACATTACGAACACAGTATATAATATAATATATTTAAATACACACCTCATGCAATTATCTAATTTAAATACAATATTGAGAAATCATTTAATATAAATACCACAATACTATTAAAAATCGAAAATACCCCTGTTTTCAGAATGTGGTAGTGACAAGTCTACCCTCCTTAAAAGAATTTTGTTCTCGAAATTTAAAGTCCTCATAGTAGTGTTTATTTATTATTTTATTTCTCATCAATAGTTAAATTCATCAATCACAAAATCAGGTAGTAATCCACCTTGCCATTTCACAATCTCAAAAAATTTGAAATTACTGTATTCTTGCAATATCCTCGAAAATAAAATCAAAGTCCATTTTTCTCACAATTTCCTCCAAAATTTTAAGTTAATTAAATACTCGAAATTTGATATCTGTTCCTCAAATTTAATTTCAATCCATGTATTGAATCTCGTCCCAAAAGTCTGAATTCAACAGTAATCCATCAATGATCTGATTCTTCAGTTTCCTTTTTCCTCAAATACTCAATAGTGCGACACTGCAACGTCTACAATATAAAAATTTTGAATAACTTGCGGTCAAATAAATATAATGACAATCTCCTAAAAAAAATTCTTTTTTTTTCATCACCAATTTTATCGTATCATAACCTTCCTAAAATTAATAAATCCTCAATTTTGCCATGTTAATTTCTTAACTCTCCCTTTTAAGTTAATGTTTTATCCTCGAGTTTCAATCATACCTCGATCTTCGTAAAATCAACGATCCATCAATTCTGTTATATTAACCCTTAATTCTTTATTTAAATTAATGCTTATCCACAAATTTAATTATCTTGCCCCTTTTCGTCAAGTCATAACCTTGTCATAGATCTTTGCTATGGTCAAAACCCCTACGATCATGGTCTAAGAAAATTTTACCTACAGTCATACAACAAACAACTTAGAGGAAACATGCATGGTTATGGTCTGTCTTATCATGGTATTGCATTCTCTGTCAGGGTGTACTACTAACTATATCCTAACAAGAAAATCACGAATACAACCCACGGTACTAGGGAATCAATCAATCAAAAGACGAAAAGAACATTAGGAAAGAAAAGAAAGAACCTGTTAACATATTTCTTGCAGTATCCCTTATCTCTAACATACACTTAACTCTAGCATATTCACTAACTAATTCATATTCCTGTACACTGATATCCCTATCAACTAACCTTTAGTTCACAACATCCATGATTACATCCTCATTGCATACACCTGCTTATTAATACTTAAATCTGATACCAAGATTCTCTAATATAACCATGGTTTAATAATGCATCTAAGTTTGATACCTCTACCTCTTTAGTACCACATTCTCTGTCAGTTCTCGTTCCTACTACAATTGTCCATACTACTTGTTCTCATCACTCCAGTGCACACCAAGTGTAACACCATACTAAGTACTGCTCTCTCCAATACAACTCTAGATGGACACCCAAGTCAGTCTGCGGTGCTATCTCCATCATGCTCAAGTCAACAGATCCTGACACATGTAAATCATCTATTAATATACATATTTCTCTTCCACTATAAAATTAATCCTCAAAATAATCGTCAAGGTTTAACTTCTCGATCAACTTAAAAATAAATTGCATATACTTCCTCAAAGTCAGATACTCAACATCGAAATAAATTTTAATCACTTCTAAAATCTTTGTAGCCTTGACCATGTTTATTGAATCAATATTTGAAATCCTCAAAAAATTTAATGACACAATCTCATCTCCTCAATAATTCTCAAAATTAAAATTCATTCCCACTCTATAATTTATAAATCCACAAATATACATATAAGTGCGCACGGTCTCTAATTCTCGAGGTGCACTCAAAACATCTATTGTCTACAACTGTGTACTAAAATTGTACTGCCCGAATCACTGGTACTATTACCTCCAAATGATCAAAGTTATCATCACATGTATTTTCTTCCATGATTTTCAATCTATATTAACTGGTATATCATCCAATTATCATCACACAGAGTACTTACTATTATTAGCGTCATTCTCGACTAATCCTCGATATAGAACCATTAGCACTCTTGGTTTTATCTCACTAGGTTCATTAATGGATCATCTCATCAAGCTCATTAGAACTCATGTTTACTTGTACCTTCTATAACACTCATGTTTCTTTACTCTCATGGGAAAGTATATGGTTCTCATCTCAATTGATGTATATGTATTTCCCTTTAACCTTTTACAGCCTGTTAAACTAATCTGTGATACGCCTCACCATTTTCATTACCAATTCCGATATTTTTCTACTCATGACACCTCATTATAACTCCTCATGCATATAAATTTCTTTACCTTTAACACACCCGATATCAATCATCAAATTGAACGTTATGCTCCATTAATCCTTAACACAATTTCTGGATACTTAATTGTTCACATAGATCACTCAATTACATAATCACGATTATCCAGGACGGGTATACTGGCTCTGATACTAACTCTGGGAACTATCACTGATACTCTATACTATCCCTCTACTTATAGTCTCTAATGACACTTATCCTAGAACCATTGTTACAAGGTACTATACTATGGGTTAACTCTAGATTAAGACCTACTGCTCACATGTCCTAACTAGGAAACACTTACAAACTCATAAGCAACACTCAGTCCATACTAATACTCAAGACACAGACATAATCACAAGTCACTAATTATCATACTTAATCATGGAATCCTTAAGGAATAGGAGCTCAAAAAGACTAGATTGAGGACTGAAGGTGTTTCTACTACTAGCAACCCAAGAAATGATGGAATAAAGTCATGTAATAACAGAAATAGATAAGTGTTGAGATGATACTTTAAGAACCAAATTTTTTTTAGGACACAACCTGATAATCATACACGTCGGTCAAAAATCATGACGCTGAGAATCCTCGCCATGCCAGTAAGCATAGGTGCGGTAAACGACAGGTTCCGTAACTAAAGTACGCAATCCTATAGTCATGTCATCTAGAATCTTCGCCATGCCAACCGGTACAGCTGCGATAAACTCTAGGTTCCATAACCAAAGCAGACGTTTCACCTTTCTCACTGTTCTTATCAATATATGTCATCAGATGATATCGTAAAATTTAGTCCGTAAAATTCATCTCGGCATAAAATCAAACTCTACAATGAAACCAAAACCCTAATTTAATAACTGATCAACAGGAATCAAATTCAATATCAACGAGTGAGGACGGACGGAAACAAGGCGAAGGATTTAAAATTAGAAATTATAATAAGATTCTCAAGGGGTCGTCCCAGGAATCTCTCAAGAATTTGTGATTGAGTATCCTCTCTCATCCTAGTATCCTATGTCCTATATTCTATAGCAGGCACGCAGTAGTACAACTAATTCATCGCACTACCACGATATCGCACAACTTGCGAAGTCTGACCTGCATGGGCCACCACTAAAAATGTGTCACGACCCGCACCCGATGTAGGGGTACGAGAGCGTGGGTACGTCCAGCCTATGCCGCAGCATCGGCGGTAGAATGTTGTCTAGGTCAAATGTTATCTAATCAATCTCACACTAGTATCCAACTCCATAAGGAGACACGGATAACAAAAATAAATGAACAACATACTCAATCACAACTACAGCACGATAAGAAATCGAAGAAAAGAAATGAAGATACAACACAAGTCTAAACTGTAAATAATCTAACTCAACATAATCCAAGTCTCAGCTACTCACCCTGTGGTCCACCAGTGTCTGATACCAGTCCTCTAGGCATAGTCTGGAAAATATTTTTCAGTCAGGAAGGAGCAAAGTACATCTCTAAATAGCAGTTCTATATTAATGATATAAACTATGTAGCAGTTCTAGATGGAAATATACGAGATGCATGTATAGGTACGAGAAATGTACAATAAAAGAAATACTGGAAAGACTGTAAGTAAATACAGGTAAAGAAACAATATGTCAATGAGCAAGAATCATATGACTAAGTGTGTGAGTACTAGTTTTAACATGTGATCGGCTTGGAAACTTGATCAGGCTGGTTACATGCGATTAGCTATGATTCATGTAAGGTCAGGCTAACCGTTGGTTAGCTATGATGCATGTAGAGGTCAGGCTAATCATATGTAACAGCTATGAAGCATGTAAATGGTCAGGCCGCACCCGACGTGAGATGTGGGGTGAGCTATGATGCATGTAAAGTTGGGTATGATCACATATCTATACTAAAATACTCCCCACCCCCGACTGGTATAGTAGATCCAATCATGGTATACTATGGCACGGGATTCCCTAGGGAGGTAGCAAATCTCCTCGGGTCTCAGTGTCTGTACATGCACAAGATAACAAGGAAACAAGTCTTGTACAAGCTACACCATGAATAAGGAATAACATCTCATGACGAGATCCGTGTATACCAATCCGTGTAACCAACGTGTCAAGAGCATGGATATCTACACTAGATACAGTGAACATAGGAGATATCATAAATTAGAAACTAATCAGAGAATGTACTCGCCTTGGGTCCTTAGCTGGTAAAACCAATATCATGTCCCAGGGTATCGTCTGAAAAATCCGACAGTCCTATAAACATATAATAAACAATACAATGTTTGCATCAGATGCTATACTAAACACACAATCAAATACCTAACTCAGGGGCTATGCCTGGCATGATACTGGTCAACTAGGGTCGTCTAGTAGAGACATAGAAATGTACATATTGTACTAACATATACATTAAATACATTTGGTACGAAAATAGATAAGTGTATTTATATATACCTTAAGTAATATTAATACTGTATGTTTTAATTACAATAGCTACTAGGAAATACTTTATACAAGGTATATTCATAAGAATAAGCCAAATTAAAATTTTACTATATATACTAAATTCCAAAGTACAATGACTATGCTAATACATGAATTTAATTTATACTAGTATATATACTTTTTATTAAATAGATATTATATATAAAAATAAACCAATATATACATTGAGAATATATCAAGTATATACAAAATATATATATATATATATATATATATATATATATATATATATATATATATATATATATATATATATATATATATATATATATATATATATATATATATATATATATATACCAAATTAATTATATATATTAGAATGCGTATTTATATATATAAATCATATTAAATATATATATACATAGACATATACCAACACATACTCACTATTAATTACATACGTATACATATACGTATTAAACATATACATTAAATACTAATAGATACATATACTATAAATATACAATAAATTAATACTATACATTGCATATATACATAGGAGGGGAGAAGGAGAGAACTCACTGGTGGTGTGGTGGTGGTTCCGGTGAACGTGGAGGTCAGGGCTGGCCGAGGTGCAGGCCGGACGGGCAGAGGGAGGTCGGTGATCGGAGCTGCGGGGTCGGCTCGGTTCGATCTGGTCGGAAGAAGAAACGATGGGTGGTCGACTGTTGATGAGAGTGGCTCGCCGGGAAAGAACCAGGGAGCGGTCGGAGTTGCAGACCGGGGCTAAGGGATGAGGCTGAGCGGTCGAACGGCTCTCGGCGGCTGACCGGAGCTCGGTCGGGAAGTGGTGTTCGTGATGGTGGTGATAGGTGGAGCTCCGGGTGGAGGTGGAGCCAGACTTGTGATGGTGGTGGCGGTTCTAATGGTGATGGTGGTGGCGGTTCTAATGGTGATGGGGGTGGTAACCGGCCGGCGCAGCAGCAGGCAGCGGCCCGAGCAGCAGCAGTAGGCCGGCGGCAGTCGCAGCAGCAGGTCGGCGGCAGCAGCAGTAGGCCGGCGGCAGTCGCAGCAGCAGGTCGGCGGCAGTTGCAGCAGCAGGTCGGCTCGGGTGGGGGCTTGGCCGGAGTGGGGTTCTCCAAGGAAGGAGAAGAAGAAGAAGAAGAAGAAGAAGAAGAAGAAAAAGAATGGAAGAGAAGAAGAAAAAATGTCACGTATGAAATGGAGGAGGGAGGAGAGAGAGTGGGGTTGAGGTTTCCCAAATGTTGGGATTAGGGCCGGCCTTGGGGGAAGAGTGAGGGTGAGGTGATGTTTTATAGGGAGTGGTGAATGGATGGAGGGTGGAGATGCTCCTATTCAAAATGGAGGGTTTGGATTTGTCATGAAGAGAAATAGTTTCTTCATGAGGAGTGGTGAAAGGATGAGTGTAAATTAGACCCAAATTTGTGACCCCTCCATTTGGTTTTAGCCAATGGGGTGAGGGCACCTAAATTCATTAATTGCAACTTAGTCCCTTAAATTTGGGTATTTGCACAGATGCATAAAATGATGAAATTTTGTGGGCGATCCGGTGTTCGACGTTTTGTAGGGTGAGGGGGCGCCGTGTGTTGGTACGGGCTTAATTAGCAGGGTACTAGAATTAAACCGGGATTAATGGAATTAACGGGATCAGACAAAATGTTATCCTCAAATTAATTAGAAATAATTGTAAGCTGTGTTCTAAAATTAATTAGGAGTACATGGGACCAAAATCAGCTCGGGTCATCATTAGCATTAATGAAGAAGACTCAAAACAAAATATTACCCTAATTTGGGTCGTACGAAAAATAGGTCAAGATTGCCTCCAATATCGATTGGAACGCACAACGATACAAAATAGAAATTTATCCAGAAATTAAATAAATGTCCGCGACGATTTTTTTGTGCGGCTAAAATGAAGGTACAGAGATCATAATTATGAGTTACAAAAATAGCAGAATGGAAGGCGGGCATGTCTAGGGCAATGTTGTGAAATTTGTTGGAAGGCAAAAGTCAGGGTAGCGCTCCAAATATCGAAGCAACGGCAGCGCGCAATAATTAAATAAATTACGGTAATTAAATACAACCTCCAATAAATAAATTCTAAAATAAAACAATTAAAAACATAATCCCCATTATTCGATCAGGTGTTCGTCTAGTGGCCTCTAGGTCAAGTCTACCAGCTCAGACATTACGAACACAGTATATAATATAATATATTTAAATACACACCTCATGCAATTATCTAATTTAAATACAATATTGAGAAATTATTTAATATAAATACCACAATACTATTAAAAATTGAAAATACCCCTGTTTTCAGAATGTGGTAGTGACAGTGGCTTAGGCCCTTCGAGGAATCCTTCAGTTCACACGCCTAATAAAATGATCTCTAGTCTGCACAAGTTACTTGTTCCTATAATGTTGCCTCACTAAATGAAACATGTTAAAAGGAATGAACTGCATGCTAATGTATATAGAGTTTCTGCTTTGCTTCATTTAAATGTATGCCCCTTACTCACTTGTTGCATCACTATATCGTGCATTAAACCTTCATGGTTAGTGTTTGTGTCATGTGTAAAAGAATGAAAAAGAAGAGTCTAGTAGTCCGTCCTGATGTTTCGGTCCTACGGGATCTAGGGGGTGTGGCTATTAGATTGTTATATGCTTGAGAATGTTGGTGCATCCTAAGAGTTTATTTGATAGAATGTTGCTTGTCACGCATTGGTCTCGGACAACTTGTGCACAAGGTAATAGTCTCTTGATCGATTTCTGGGGCACTGGGAATCGGTCGGTCCGGAAGGGATTATGAGAGTACCCTGATGTTCCATTCCTACGGGATCTAGGGGGTGTTATTGTCCATCAATGAGGAAACTCATGGACCGTCATATAGATAGGTCACATGCTAGGTTTACCTTCTTGCATACTTATCACTTTTGACACCAAAAGATTGATTTATAAGTTATTCATATACAAATTGTGGCTAACTTGTGTGTCTGCTGCAGGGATAGCCACTCGGTCGTGGGTAAGAATTATCATATTCAGATGCTATCTATCGTCTATGTTTCCTTGCATGAATTGTTAAAAAGAAACTAGACAACTAGAAAGATCACCTAATAATGCTAGCTTTACTTGCTTACTTAGTATGGATTTCTAGGTGAGTTTGGCCATGGTCGCTCACCAGAACATGTGGTAGCACTGACCCATGTTTATGGACAAATATCCAGGTACTAGACGCGAGAGCTTGGTGAGCATTCTGAATCCGTCTTAACGCAACCTTCCGAGGGACTGTACTCGTGTTGCTTCCTTTGCTTTCCTCTCCAGTGGGCTACTCCTCTTTTGCTAGATGTTCTGTTATTTTGGTCCTACTAAAAGGATGTAATGTGTGAGCATTGTGGCTAATTTTGGGAATGTAAAAAGGGTTGTAAGCCTTCTAAGGCATATTTTGTAACTCAGCCAAGCAAGCACTTTGTAATCCAAATCTTCTGTATTCAATAAAAGAAAGTATTTTGTGCCTATCAAATGTGATTAACTTTGGTTCTCTGTATTTACACTCCGTGCCTATATATGTATATTTTTGTCTAACTTGTGTCTTGTGCAGGTACTTTGCCTGGTGCAAGCACAACTTAGGCTTGCACGGCATCGCGCCCAAGCGAGGACGATCGGTTCCGTAGGGACCAAGCGAGGACGATCGGCCCTTACGGGACCGGGGCACGACAGGTGGTATCAGAGCGCGGTTTTACATCCTTGGCCTCTTCAAATATTATTTTCAAAAAATATTATAAGTTTTTAAACGGTTTCAAAAGTCCCGAATTTCAAAAATTGATTTCGAATCTATAAGAAGTAAATCGAGAGTATAAAAGGTCCCTAAGAGTATGAAAACCCAATGTCCCATGCAATAAGTTCATAATACGTTATGAGACTAATGCAAGCTACTTTCTTTTGTAGCAAGATGACGGTAACAAGTAATCCAGGGACATCGCGCAACCCAAGCGTGAACGATGACCAAATCGATAGGTTGATTGCTATGTTTGAGAATCAAAGTGAAAGGCATACAGCCCAATAGGAACGGTTTGAAACTCAGCAGCAACGGGCTGATGCTAGAGCCTTGGCACAACAATAGCAGCTTAACTCTCTGACTCAAATGTGACAACACTGGTAGAAGATCCAAGGGCACCTGTGAGCAGCACAGGACAGACAAAAGCATTAGGCAAACGCGCATCGACGACCCCTAGAGTTCCAGGTTGGAGATCATGTGTTTCTAAAAATCTCGCCTACCCGAGGGACCATCAGGTTTGGAGGCAGAGGAAAGCTGAGTCTGAGGTAAATCGGACCATTCGATGTGTTGGAACGCATCGGAGAGGTTGCCTACAAATTGGCATTGCCACAGACATTAGAAGGAGTTCATGACGTCTTCCATGTATCTTAGTTAAGGAGGTACATGACATATCCGAGTCATGTGCTTGACCACTCGAAAATCACTATCGGGCCGAATTTGTCATTTCAGGAGGAGCCTGTAGAGATTCTGGACAGAAGCGAGAAGGTGTTGCAAGGTCATACTATCCCTCTAGTTCGTGTCACATGGAGGCATCATGCACCAGGCGAGTCGACCTGGGAACGAGAGGATGATATTCGGCAGCATTTTCCCCATCTCTTTGAAGGCCTAGGTATGTAGTGGCATTTAATTTCAGTTAATAGATTTTACCATATGTCTGTTTTAATTTCGAGGACGAAATGCTCTAAGGAGGGTAGATTGTAAACCCCCTTGACCAAATTTAGGTCTACCTGGCTCAGATAGAGAGACTAGGGTTAGTTTGGAGCCATTTAGAATTAGAATATAGCGTTTTAGATTAATGTACAAATATTCGTATCACTTGGTGCACCTTACCGTTGTTTCGATATTTGGAGCGATACGCTAGCATTTGCCTTCAAACAAATTTTACACACTTTTTCTAGACGTGCCAGTCTTCCATCCTGACCTTTGTGTAACTCATAAATACCTTCTCTTGTGCTTCATTTTAGTCGCACAATATTCGTTACAAATATCTATTTTTAAACCCAAATAAATCTAACTTTGCATCTTTGTCTGTTCCAATCAAAATTGGAGATACAACCTCGACCCATTTTGTGCAACCCAATTTATGTTAATAATCTATTCTGAGTCTACTACGTCCATGATACTTGTGTCTCACCTAATTTTAATCCTATGTACTTCCAATTAATTAAAGAATACCATTAACACTAATTTTAATTAAATTGGTATAATGACTCAACCTAACCCAAAACTAGACCCAACACCAACCCAAACCTCCACTCACACCCTCAAGGTTCATACTAAATACTGTACACCATTTTAATCCACTACATCACACCAAACATAGTATTTTTTCTCATCCAATCACAATCTCCCTTGTTTGTGCAATTTCTAAATTGTTAGGGAATTTTGTACAAATAGGCAACTAGGTGTCCACCTTCCATTGGAGCAAAGCCATGAAGAAACCCACCCTCCATTCTTTGACCGGTCACCCTATGTTTTTCCTCCTTTTTTTGTGTACAATACACCACTTTTCACCTACCTCATCCACATCCTCCATTCAAATCTATCACATCCTAACCACCCATTCCTTCATGAGGAATCTTCCCCCATCCCTAGAAAAAATCATGTGGCCGACCCTATTCCCATGCCCTCCTTTCCTCTCTCTCTCCTACATTAACTCTCCCTTCCTCTCTCCAATTTCAGCAGCCAATCACCACCATAATCCAACCGAACCCTAACGATTAACTCCTCCTCCTTCTTCTTCCTTCTGTCGACCTCCTCCCTCTCCTTCGACCAACCACCATAGCCACCACCTTCCTCCTCCCTCTCCACGACCACCACCATCACTCCACCATCACCATCCCGCCACCACATCATCCCTACGGCCACCATAGTCAACACCACCACCCTCAACAGCACCCGCCACCACCTCCTCTCCTTCCCCATCTCCTCGACTTCCTCCTCCCTCTCCTCACGACCACCCTTACCGTCGACAGCGCCACCACCTCCTCCTCACATCTCTACCACCATCATCACTATCACAACCTCTTCTCATTACCTCTACCGCCTCCCTCTTATTACCTCCACTTTCCTCCTCCGACCACAGCCTTCACCACGAACCCGACCACCACCAACAGTCATCGCCAATGCCTCCCTCTCACCGACCTCCTCCCTCACCACGAATGAACACCACAGCCACCACCTTCCTCCTCCTTCTTTCTTATTCCTCCACCCTTTCTACGACCATCCCGACATCACCACCATCCCCATGGCAATCCCCACCACCTCCTCCATAGCCATCACCACCGCCACCATCAGCCTCACTATCACCACCATAACCTCTTACCATTACCACCACAGCCATCCTGCCACCACCACCTCCACAGTCGTCGACCACCACCGCCTCCTTCTCATCCCCACAGCCATCATCACCCCAGCCATCACCACCTCCAACCACCACAGCCACCGCCACCATCAGCCTCACCATCACCCCGACCACAGCCACCTCATTCCTGCCACCACCTCGTCACTACCACCCTACTGCGTGGCTGCCATTGTTGCTGCTACTACTACTGTGCAGTCGACGCCGGAGCACCTCCACCCGCCGGAGACCGGCTACCCTCGAGCCGCGGGCCGAGCACCCCTCCCTGTTTAAGAGCTAACCCTAGGTTTGCATGTTCACTCCTCCTCCTTCTTGTTGTTGTTGCATGAACCAATGTTGTTAGTGAAGCCTATTATCTAGTATATATATGCATGTGTTGGAATAGTAGTTAGTGTTATTAAATATTTTATGGGATTAGGTTATTAGTATGACACATATTTGTGTAGTCCCTATGTGCTTAGACTAGATTATCATTGTGCACCCTAACCTATTAGCTAGGACACGTGTTTAGTTTTATACGATATTTAGAGATATAAATGTATTTGGTAGCTAACTGTCTTATTGTGCACAGTATTCGAGGACTCATGACATATGCGTACATAAAGACCTAGATGGTTCACACTACCAACTTGTGTTGGATAATAACTTAGTACCTACTTGAACCTTAGTTAATCTTGGTTGTAATATTTGAGAATGTACATTTAGAGGGACATGACACTTGTGCATTTTAGACACTTGTACACTCGACCCTGCTAGTTGACCGATTATAACCCATACTTGCGTTAGTTTCTAACTACAGTATAGTTGTATTTCTGTGCGTACTAGAATAATGACTGATGGTTATTATATTATATTATATATATAGGATTATTGTATCGTTCGGGCGAGGCTTTGGGAGCAAAATTTTGGTATTCGCAGCTTGAGGATCCAGGCAAGTATACCTTACCTTATTTACTGTTTAATTCAAGTTATTAAATGTTGCATGAGATGTTATTGCAAATATTATATATAACTGTGCACGTCTGAGAATGACTCGGGTGCAGTCGACGAATGCATCGATGTGTACTGTATTAACTTAGTCACTAGCAGACTCACCTACTTTTGTGAGGATATTCTGATATCTTCCAAGACCTTGACACTTCTTACACTCATCACGATGATAAACTCATATTGGAATACGAGTTGGCGTACCCGACTAGCTATCAGTGCGTGTGACATGCATCACGGTTTAGTACGTAGTCAGGTTAGTCTAGTTATTTGAGATCTGGCATGTAGTTACGTGGTATGCACGTCATGTATTTGACTTGTATATTTGCATTGGATGGGGAGGACAACTGGTAGGCATATGGGATACACACATTGGAATCTGTAGTGTCCAGAGGAGCCACGGATCTAATAACTTCCTTTATTTAGATATCGCATTCTTCGGAGCGTTACAAACGTATGTATATATATATATATATATATATATATATATATATATATATATATATATATATATATGCAGATACCTCATTCTTCGGAATGATGGACGTTACATGTGCAGATACCACTCTCTTCGGAGTGTTGGACGTTATGCCTATATCTACCCATACGTACCAAGGTTATCCTCATATTGTATTCACTTATATGGTTAGTATACCCCCTTTCCTTATTCAGTATTTATATTTGTATATATTTTTGTATCTTATTACGTCCCTCTGAGGACCTGGTTTTCTTTCAGATTTGGATGAGGTATACTATCCGACCATGTACGGGCCCGGACAGGAGACGAGGTACGTGACCGAGGAGGAGCTTGAGGTGTTACCTTCAGAGTTTCCTTGATCACTAGTAGGCCTTCCGCCTAGGGCTGGAGCATCTTTATCTAGTTAGTCGATGTTCTAGCCTAGTACTCTTATCTGTCCTTCCGTACTCTTATTTCAGTATTGTAGTGGGTTTGTTCCTATCAGACTTATTTGTATTGTATTGTATTATGACATTCAGATTCTACACCTATTTTCAGTATTTATTTTAGTACTTCTTATTTATATTCTGTGGATGAGATTAGATATTTACCTGCTGTATGTTAGCATATTAGATTGATAGTATTTTAGGATAGCGTAGTACGCTTCGTCGGGTCCATTAAATTAGAAAATCCTTCGGAGTCGTATTAGCTGGCCATTGCCACGTGGCCTGGTCCCGTGTATTTTGGGACTGGGGCGTGACACATGCACCCCTTGTCTTGTTACAACAGTGATCGCCATACAATGTTATATACCTAGTACGGGGTAGCTAGCCATATCCGTCTTTGTATTCCAGTAATGGGGCATGACACTGCTGCTAACTCTCTCTCAAAGCAATATATTTTATGTTCTCTTCTGAAAAGAAGGGAAGGGAATATACATAGGGAAGGCGCCAGCCAAATCCTAATCTGCCACTACCCACTTAATCGGTATTTAAACCTTACGAATAAGGGGCAATTACTAACCTATGAATAAAGAGCGATTAAAACAGATTTATCCACTCAAACAACCGCCTGGCACATTTTTGGCGTGAGGACTCTCTGCACAGAAATCTAGCACATATGCGCGAACGAGGCCAAATTTTTGCGTGTGGACCGTCCACGCGAAAGTCCAACATGCACTCGCTTAACTCCCGTACGTAATCCCACACGGAGCCCCCGCGGGAACAAGCACAGAACTACACAATTATACTCCTGCTGCATAAGTTGCGAAGTGCAAAGTGTGCAATCAAAGTGCCACTTTGCGCCATTCGCACAAGTCCGAGTCGCTTAGCTCTTAAGAAAAATCCCAAAGAAAAGAGTGACAAAAAATATAAATATTTCTTGGGTGCCTTGATTGTTGCTCTCTAGAAAAATACCCTATCATGTCATCCACATGGACTACCACTCCCTATATGCACAAGTCAACAAAAGAAATAGTCTTATATTGAGATACACACTTGGGTGGTCACATGGATTTGTGACTTTCAAAACAAAAAAAATTCCAACATGTTTCATATCTTATTACTTTATCTATAATATGTTATTCCATTTTTATATTTTTTTAATCTTTGCTTGCAACAAACTTGATATTGAAGTCCATAATATGTTATTCAACCTATAGTGTATTGCCACTTCAATAATTGAAAATATCAGTCTCTCTCGTCTCCTTTAACCAAAATTAATTCAATTCATAATTAAAGCATTGAAGTACTATTTGTCCTCATCTTTGTCCTCCGTTGTAGTGGTGCCATCTGTTGGGGTATTCACAGATACCACTTTACGGGGATTGAGATAGCTTGTCCCCTTAACAATGAGGCTAGTTTGATTAGAAGTTTAGCTAATCCGCTGAACACGGAGGCTATGATTCCACTTTATAGAATACAAAGATAACACACACAAAAATATTTGATTTTAGGGGCTGAATAGAATCACTTTGTTTCTTTGCTTGCTTGAATTTTTTTTCATCCACATTACTTCAACCATTTGCTTACATAGCTATATATATAGGGCTCAAGATACATCAAGAGCAATGAACATGACTCTTAGTTTTCCTAAATACATTCATGCATGCAACAATAAACTTGATTATTTCTAGATTCATTTATGCATAGATTCATCTAGACATGCAACAATGAATTTGGTTTACATTTCCAACAATGCCTCCCGTAAACCAAATTTGCTTTTGACTTCTAAAGCTTCAATATTTCTTCTGAATACTTGTCCTCCTAGAGGTTTTGTAAACACATCTGCAAGTTGATCTTCAGTTCTGCAATATTCAATGTTAATTTCTCCTTCATGAACAAGTTCCCTTAGGAAGTGAAATCGCATGCGAATATGTTTTGTCCTTCCATGTAGGACTGGATCCTTTGAGACAGAGATAGCTAATTTATTGTCACAACAAATTGTTGTTGGTCCTTTTTGCTTGAACTTCATACTTTCTAAAACACATTTTAGCCAAATACTTTGACATGCTGTAGAAGATGCAGCAATATACTCTGCTTCTGTGGTAGAAAGTGCCAGAATTGGTTGCTTCTTTGAACTCCATGAAATTTCTCCGCTGCCAAGGTTGAAGACATAACCAGAAGTGCTTCGAGAATCATCAATACTTCCTCCCAAATCACTGTCAGTAAAACCGACAAGTTTGACAGGAACATTAGCTTGATAGTAAATGTCATAGTCAGTAGTTCCCTTGACATATCGTAATATTCTTTTGGCCGTTTCCCAGTGATTTGAATAAGGCTTCTCCATGAACCGGCTCACCAGACTTATTGCATACACAATGTCTGGTCTTGTGGCAGTCAAATACATTAAATTTCCTACTAAGCTTCGGAACATAGTAGAATTAACAAGCTTGCCTTCACCATCTTTACTTAATTTCATTCCAGGTAAGGATGGAGATGAGACAGGATTTGCATTCTCTATATTAAACTTCTTCAAAATTTCTTTAGCATAGCTTTCTTGTGAAATGAAGATACCTTTCTTGGATTGATGAGCCTCAATACCAAGAAAATGATGTAGTTCTCCCAAGTCAGTCATTTCAAATTCTTTCATCATGGAAAGCTTGAATTCTCTCAACATTTCCATATTGTTTCCTGTGAAGATAAGATCGTCAACATAAAGACTTACTATAATAAAGCTTCCATCTGGTCTTTCTTTGGTGTAAAGAGTATGCTCATATGGACATTTATGAAATTCATGCTTCTCAAAGTATAAGTTGATACGACTGTACCAAGCTCTTGGAGATTGTTTAAGGCCATATAAAGCTTTCTTCAATTTGTAGACTTTGTCTTCTTCTCCTTTCTTCACAAAGCCAAGAGGTTGCTCAAGATAAATCTCTTCTTCAAGGATGCCATTTAAGAATGCCGACTTCACATCCATTTGGAATATTTTCCAACTGTTTTGAGCTGCAAGAGATACCATTAGTCTAACAGTTTCAATTCTGGAAACAGGTGCAAAAACTTCTGTGTAGTCTTCTCCTTCCTTCTGCTTGTATCCTTTTGCTACAAGCCTTGCTTTGTACTTGTTGGTTGAGCCATCAGGATTCTTTTTGATTTTGTACACCTATTTTACACCAATGGGAATCTTGTTTGGTGGAAGATCTGTGAGCTCCCATGTATCATTCTTCTCAATAGACTTTATCTCCTCCTTCGTTGCTTGCCTCCAAGTTTCTTCCTTTTTTGCATCTTCAAATAAAATTGGATCTTCTCCTGCAAAGAAAGCAAAATAGACAGTATTATTTGATTCAACTTGCTCAGTTGAGTCATAAAATTCTTGTATAGTTCTCATTTTTTTCTAGAAGGTCTTTGATGCACATCTTCTGTTGGTAAAGTTGGAGATGCAGTTTCATTTTGAAAGCCAACTTCTTCATCTTTTTGTATGAGAGTATGAGTTGTACTTGTATCACCTTCATAGGTTGAAGCTTCATCAAATCGAACATCTCGACTGATTATTATCTTCTTTGTTGCTGGATTGTATAACTTGTAGGCTTTGCTTCTTTCACTATAGCCAACAAATATACACTTTTCTGCCTTGTCATCAAGCTTGGTCCTTATAGCATCAGGAATGTGTGCATAGGCAGTACTTCCAAAGATTCTTAAGTGTTGAACATTTAGCTTCAATCCGTACCATGCTTCATGAAGTATGATGTTCTGTAGACACTTTGTTGGTGATCTGTTTATCAAGTAAACAGCACAAGAAACAACTTCGGCCCATAGAGCTTTGTCCAGTTTTTTTTCTACTGAGCATGCACCTCACCATGTCCATAATGGTGCGGTTCTTTCTTTCACAAACACCATTTTGTTGTGGTGTATATCTGGCAGTTAGTTGATGCTTTATTCCATGATTTCTATAAAATCTTTCAAATTCATTTGGAAGATATTCACCATCACGATCAGTTCTTAATGTTTGAATATGAAGCCCAGAAAAATTTTTAACTTCAACTTTGAAATCTTTAAAGGCTTGGAAAGCATCAGATTTTTCTTTGAGCAAATAAATTCATACTTTTCTTGAGTAATCATCAATGAAGGAGATGAAATATCGATTACCTCTATGAGATGTAACTTGCATTGGTCCACATAAGTCTGAATGAACAAGTTGAAGTGGCTTCTTGGCTCGCCATATGGACTGCAATGGGAATGAAGATCTATAAAGCTTCCCGATTTGACAATCTTTACAGACATCATCAGAGGAATAGATTTGGGGCAGCCCTTTGACCATCTTCTTTGTCACTAATTGCTTCAAGCTTCCATAATTCAAATGACCAAACATGTCATGCCATAGTTTGGAGCTTCCACTATCAACACTACTGAACATGACAAGTTAGTGGATTGTAGTGTTAGGGGAAACAGATTATTTTCTGCGATAGCAATTTTTGCAACAAGTTGACCGTTCTTTGACAAGAAACAAGCATTGCTTCGAAAATAAATGTCAAACCCTTTTCTTAAGAGATGACCGGCACTTAGGAGATTGCTTTTTAGCCCTGGGATGTAGTATACATCTTTCATCTTCTCGATACCTCCAGATTTTGTTTTGAAAGTTATTTCACCAACTCCTTCTATTTTGTATGCTCTGTCATCACCAATCTTCACTTGGCCACGGTCAGATTTTGTTAAGTTTGTAAATAAATTTTTATTTCCTGTCATATGCTTGCTAGCACCACTATCAAGATACCACAAATTATCCAAGTTATCACCATGACAAGCAAGCAACAAAGTATCTTGATGGTTACTTTGTGCTTCATGTACGTAACCCGCTTTTTTTTTCTTGTCATCCTCTTGCTTATACCAGTGTTCATTGATTGTGTGACCTGGTTTGTGGCAATGGTAGCATTCAATGTAGCCACGACCTCTTCCTCTTTGTGATCCTCTTTGTGGGTATCTGGAGTTGGAATTTTCTTCTTCTTCATTTTGGTTATTGCTTGAATAACCATTTCCTTTGCCACGAAAATTTGAACTTCGCCCTCAAAAATTCTTGCCTCTTCTGCGTCCACGGTTCTGAGAAGAACCACGACCTCCCGTAGACATGACATTGGATTTGAGAGCTTGATCAGGCTGGAAAGAGACACTTTGCGGACATTTTTTGTTAATCCGAAATTCATGAGCTTCTAATCTTCCTTGTAAACTTTCCAAAGACAGAGATGCAAGATCTTTAGTTTCTTCAATGGCAACTACAACATGATCATATTTGCTTGGTAGACTTCGAAGAACTTTTTCAACAACTTTTTGAGTTTCTAAAATTTCTCCATTTGAACTCATTTGATTCATAATAGAGTTCACTTTAGTAAAATATTCTTCAATCTTTTCATTATCTTTCATTTCTAGCTTCTCAAATTCAGCCCTTAGAGCTTGCAAGCATATTTTTTTACTTGATCTTGGCCAGAATATGCTATCTCAAGAGTTGTCCAAGCCTCCTGGGAGCTTTTTGCCTTGGATATTCTCTCATAGACTGAAATTTCAATTGCTTGATAGATTTGGAAGAGCGCCTTCTTGTCTTTTTGTCTCTTTTCCTTCAATATTTTTTTTTGTGCTTCAGATAGTTGACCTTCATTTGTTGGTTGCTCTACTCCTTCAACGGCACTCCATAGATCTTGAGATTCAAGACATAGTTTCATGAGATTGCTCCAATAATCATATTTTTCTCCATTGGAGCGAGGCACAAGAGAGACAAGGTTGCTGTTTGAGGTGGACATTATTTTTTTTTATTTTTTTTAGGCTCTGATACCAATTGTTGGGGTATTCACAGATACCACTTTACGGGGATTGAGATAGCTTGTCCTCGATAGCTTGTCCTCTTAACAAAGAGGCTAGTTTGATTGGAAGTTTAGCTAATCCGCTGAACACGAAGGCTATGATTCCACTTTGTAGAATACAAAGATAACACAAAAAAATATATTTGATTTTAGGGGCTGAATAGAATCACTTTGTTTCTTTGCTTGCTTGATTTTTTTTTCATCCACATTACTTCAACCATTTGCTTACATAGCTATATATATAGGGCTCAAGATACATCAAGAGCAGTGAACATGACTCTTAGTTTTCCTAAATACATTCATGCATGCAACAATGAACTTGATTATTCCTATATTCATTCATGCATAAATTCATCTAGACATGCAACAATGAATTTGATTTACATTTTCAACACCATCTCCCTGCTCTATTTTGTTTTTCTCTACTCATAATTTCTCCTCCCTTCTCTTGACCCTTCTTAACATTATCTCATTATCAAAGTCCATTTCGTTTTCTTATTTTCTTCTTGGAATCATAGACCCTCTCTTCTTTATTTTCCTCCCTTGCCCCCTTTCCCCTTCCTCTACCCCTCCCACGCCCCTCTTCCACTTAATTGACATTACATTCTCCTTCCCTTTTCCTCCTCTTGTTGACCTTCCTCCTATTTTTTTACTAGGAATAAAATCACAAAAAGGAAGATGTGGATAAAACGAGGAATGACTCTTAGGGTAAGTAAAAAATATGTGAAAATAAATTAAATTTATGGAATTATTTTACTAGACTTTTTTTTTATTGAATTTTAAAATTTTCTTATGAAAAACTTAATTTGGATGTTTAATTATCATTATTTTTCTAGAAAAATAGTTATTTCCATGAAAAATGATATTTTTCTATGGGTTGAACCAATTTTATTTTCTACCATTTTGGAAGAAAATATAAAAGAATAATAGTTTTTTCGAAAATAATTCAATGAAAAAATCTATCAAATACTACAATTGGTAAAAAAAATTGTGATAAAAATATTTTTCATGAAAAAAAAAAACTCAATCAAACACAGCCTTAACTACAATGGGTGAATATTTGGAAAACCTCTTCTCAACATATGGAAAACCTAACTATTAATAAAAAAAGAGATTTAAGGAACCATATAAAATATTCTAATTTTTAGATTTTTTAGCAAAATAAAAAGCTATAATTTAAATTAAAAAATAATTTAGTTAGCAAAACTAAGCTCTTATTAAGTAATTTCTCGAATGTTTTAAAAAATATGAGCTCTAATTACAAAAATGTTAGTATTTCTGTCATTTAACGGTGCCACTGCTTTTTCGGACGGCAAGTTATAATCGTGTTCTCATTCATCCGGGCCGGACTCAGTCGACATATAATTTTGTACAGATGCAAAACTCACAAGCAACTGTTCACTTCCCCTAACCCACCTATTTAGTGAGAGCATCCACAGTTGAAGAGATTTCAATTACTATATTTTGACTTCAGTCAAATTTGTAGCACTTGAAGGCTGCAGTGGACACTTGTACATACTTGATAATTGCTAGAAAGTTACGAAATATTTCAGATTTGGAGCGTGTCCTAGTTACTCTATATTATTTGTTGGGCCCACCAAAAGTAACCAAACATTAAAAAAATAAAGAAAAAAAAGAAAGAGAAAAAAAATCTTACCAAATATGGAAAGAAAGAAAAAAGGAGAAAAAAGAGAAGATTAATTTAGTTGGAGTGTACCATTGTGTACCAATATCATGAAAATACTCCAAAAATAATAATTTACATAATTTTTAATAATTTAAAGTATGTGTTTGAAATGTCCCTACTGTGGATGTTCTGATTCCTTCAGCAGATACTACGCGTATATGTATAAAAATAATAAAGAAGATTTGTGCGTGGGCCCACGATGGTGGGACCCGCACTCTACTTGTTGTTCACGGGCCGCCATTATTGGGCCACAGAAAATAAAATAATAAATAATAATAATAATAATATTTTTTTTTTTTCCCTCCCAGAACTCTATAAAAGGGAGTTGCAGATCCCCATTCACTCTCACTCCGTCACTTGATTCATTCAATCAATTCATTCATAGCCTCCTCTCTTATGCATCCCACAGGGAGGTCACACAACCGCAGATCCAGAAGTTTCTCCAGATCCCGTCTCGCCATTGAAGGATCATAATCCTAACCCTAAATTTTTCAAGGACCATAATCCTAACCCTAATTTTTCATAACAATGGCGGCTGCTGGTGCTAATTTTATCGGTAAATGAATTTTCTACACAACAAACTAAATTTCTTATTTCTTTGTCGACGTTGATGATCGGAGTAAGTAAGAATGGGCTTGTTTGTGAATGTGACGAAATTAGTGGCGGTGGAGGAGAGGGAGGTGCAGAAGAGCTACTGGACGGAGCACTCCAAGGACCTGACGGTGGAGGCCATGATGCTCGACTCCCGCGCCTCCGATCTCGACAAGGAGGAGAGGCCAGAGGTATATCAATCATTTCTTTCTTTCTACTTGGATCCAGATCCAATTATATATATCATCATGTTTTTCTTTTCTTTTCTTTTTTTTTGGATTTAGTTGTTTGATTCGTAAAAATGCTGACAGTTAGATGATTTAGAACTTGATCAAGAAATATAAAACAATTGTACTGAAAACAATTTGTAGAATTTCTTAGTGGCATGGCATTAATATGCAGTTATGACCAGAAAATAATGGCAATATATAGCAGACCTGACTGGTCCCCTGGACGGTGTGGGGTCCAGGTCCATATGAAAGCTACCTGGGCAAAGGAAGTCATGACTCATGAATGATACAAAGGAGTCGGAGGATAAAGTATATGAATTATCACACTTTAGTTATTTTTGCAGCACTGACACTCCAAAACTCATGACCTATTCGTGTTGTGTCGCGTCAGACAAACGGATCGGACATTTGTGTTGTGTTGTGTTGTGTTGTGTCAGACAAATGTTTCATTGACACTTTAAAATATATTAGGACACCAAAATAGGTACTCAAATACACTAGGACACGCCAAGATGGGTACCGAATCCGTGTCGCCCTGTATGAAACATGTCGTGTCGAATCTGTGTCCGTGCAATATAGATTGTAGTGAAATATATGAATCCATCCCGTGTCTGATTCGGAACTTACCTGAGTTTTACGACAAATAGGTAAGTTATGGTCTCTGCACAGAAAACATTAACCGATCTAAGTTTTATATGGATAGGACTCAGGTCCAAAACTTTCACACTCAACAGTACCCAGATAAGACCCGAACAGATGCAGCCCCATTTACCACTACTTTGGATTTTTTTTTTTCAAGGTTTTGACTTATAGATGACAATGGCCTGAATCAGTACTCGGTAGGGACGGGCAAGGTCCAACCGGCCGTAAATATTTCAGCCCAAATTTTTTGGCCTGGCCCTAACTTTAAAACCATAGACCCTAACCTGGCCCTTCGGGTTTCGGGCCAGCATGTGGGCTTTTTGGGCCTATCTCAAGTATGTTAAACTTTTTCTTATATAATCACTAGTTATTAACATTGTTCAACCAAACCAATAGAACATAATAAAATAAATTTGACCATCTTAATTTATTAATATGATAAAAATGTGCTAGTCGTTCTCACTCGCTACTGCTTGGGGATTGCTTGACAAAGATGCTAGTAAGGAGGTAAGTAAGGAGATTGAAAGAGAGTAGAGCTCACATGTAGGAAGTTTTTGACTTAGGCTAGAACAAACTATCTTTTCTAATATATTTTTTCAAAGCCGACCTATCATTTTGTATGGTTGGGTAAAAAACTTACAATGGTTCGGATTTCTGACCAAGTTCCGGCCTGGCCACCTAGTATCCAAACCTCGTCCAAAATAAATCGGACCAAAAAGTTGAACCCGGACGTACCCGTTTCACAATCGGGTTCGGGTCGGGCTTTCTTTTCAGGCCTGGCCATAATGCCAGCTTGGAAATTATCATCTCTCGTTTAACTAAAACCTTCACTGTTTAACTAAAACCTTCACTGGGTCCAGTCTAGCTGAACTAGGAAGACTGACTGTAATTACACCATGGAGAAGAAAATTCTATTTTGTTGTATACTAGCTCATTGTTAAAAAATGGACTATATGTGGAGTTTTTTTCTTCTTTCTTTAGTAATACTATGCTTAGTGAAAACTTTCTTATATATATATATATATTTTTGTTGTGGAACATTCTTGCTGGGATCATGTTGGGTTCTACACGGACCTGCCCCAGAAAAACTGCTCCAGTCTTTAGGTTCTTAGAACAGAACTTGATTGGGTTTTAACTTTCTTTATTTTATTTATTTCAATTTTCTCTTTTCAGTCTTAACTTATGGCTAAAACCCACCTGAATCTGGTGCAAGTGCAACCTAAACCTGATTGTCATGGAAAACATTAAAACACTTTTCAAGTTATTCTCATGATTAAATCGCTGGTACTTTAGGATTTATTTTTGTTCAATAAATAGATATAATGTCCAAATAATTAAGAAATCTTTTGGGGAGTTCTAGAGTCAATTTGTTGTGCTAAACCAAAGTTAAATAGTTTCATTAAGGCTATTTTTGTTTAACTTGGACTTGAACTCAAAAACTCAACAAGTGGGGTTTTGGTTGGCTAATGTAAACCCAATAGGTTTGTGATGGGTTCGTTTGAGGGTTCTTGTATGAGGTTCGAGCTTGGTTTCATCACTAACCTTCTTGGAAGCATGGACACTTCAAAAATATAGGGCATGTCATGTTAGACACATATCGGGCACATATTAAGTTAACACAACCCAGACACAGAAAATAGGTGTTGTCTCTGTGTCGTGTCTTATCCGTGTAACATAGCTAACCTGCCAACCCGACTCGTTTCCGCCCCTGCTATCATGCATCTAGTATGACAAGTCCCAGAGATGTAAGAAAGTACCCTGATCCATTATAATCTCGATGACGTATTATAATTTATAAATATAGTTAATTGGGGTAAATGTTCTGGAATTTCTATTTGTCAGTATGTTCATTCTTATTAAGTGGTTGATGGAATTGATAACAGTATGAATCGGTAAGGCGTGTTTGAAATATTTATTTTGTTTGATATCCATTACAATCAAATGATCAATGAAGATGTACGCTCCACAAATACAATCTCGATATGGATTTAGAATACTGTATTTTTTTCTCCAAATTTTTGGATAAGTCCAACATGAATATGTTATATATATGCTTATGCACACAGACATATACATAAATATGCATTATGTTTCACTGAAATCCATATTTTTTTCAGTTTCCATAGTAACTAGGTCTCCAAAGTATGAGAGAGGATCCACTGCAAAGAAATTATTTTATCCTATCTTGATTTTTTTGGCATAAACCTAACAGGGTCAAATCATTTTTAGCCATGTTTTGCACCCCTTTGGAACTTTCATACACGTGTTAAGGAAGTACTGTTTCGGATACATATCAGACACATACAGACTGATACAGTCTTTGGACTAATCTCAAATTCTCAGCCAAGATTAAAGGTTATGCGGCACGCCTTTTCTTTATTCAACAGTATTTAAAGCCAAACATTTGTCATGATTTCTTTATCATTTTATATTCCCCTTTCAGTGTGTAGATGATTCTAAGTGTGCAGTCCTTGTCTGCATGAAATATACGAAATTTGCAAACTATCTTGTTCCGGAAATATTAGATACATCTTTGAAGGACTTTCTTTGTGTAATAATGCTACCTCCTAAATAACTTAAAAGTCAAGTGCCATTTATGAAGTTTTACTTTGTGCAGTACTCTTTTGTTGAGCATCAATTGGTTCTCACATCGGAAATAGGTTAATTTCTTTCAAAATGCATCAGTTTTATATACTAAGCCACACACCTACATGTAGGTCCTTTCTCTTCTTCCATCATACAAAGGAAAAACCGTCTTGGAACTAGGGGCTGGAATCGGGCGTTTTACTGGTGATCTAGCCAAAGAAGCTGGCCAAGTCATAGCCATGGATTTCATTGAGAATGTGATTCAGAAGGTACAGCCATTTATTTATTTTTAGGTGAAAGAAATTTTGTCCTAAAACTAATTATTGACACAAGTTTATGCTTAGTTTGCTTATGACAATTATTTTTGACACTCTGCATATTTTGTTATAATATACAGAATGAAAGTATAAATGGGCATCATAAGAATATCAGCTTTGTATGTGCTGATGTCACATCTCCAGACTTGAAAATCGAAGCAGAATCTGTGGATTTAATTTTCTCAAACTGGCTACTGATGTATCTTTCTGATGCTGAGGTAAGTTGTTTCTCATTATTAGTAGTTGCCATGTTACTGTCAAATTATTTTGTACTCCTTAATCAACCATCGAACTATATCATACTTCCGAAAATTTATAATTCCCAAAGATTTAATGTAGCACCTGTATTTAATCGTTTCCTTCAAAGTGACAATTGATAATTAAAAATACCTCGATCTATGATATTTGGATGAGTTATGGATTTTTCAATAATGTTTTCCCCAGTGACCTTACCGAAGATTGTGACCAAATATTTGTAATGTCATGTAACTATGATGTTTGGTTAGTAAAGCTGATGATGGTCGAGCAGTGTGCATCTGGCACTGCAATATTGTAACACAGCATAAGTATATAAAGTTATAAACATATCATAACTGAATAGAAGATTGCATATGCATTGTATCTTATAATGTGCATGTCATATTGTAGGTTCATATGCATCATATTTTAGTAAATGATGCTTATTCATAAACATTGACAAGTGTTGTTTTCATATTGATTACTACAACTTAGAAACACATGTTGCTTATTTATGATCCTTGGTATTGGATGGTGAACAATATGGTGAGTTCACCTACCTCCATAGCTATGACTAGAATAAATGGATTTATGTAGCATGATATGCAAACATTTTTTTCTTCAAATTAAGATCCTCTTGAAAGAATATGAATGAAGTTCACTAATATCAGTTTTAGTGCATGTGTTTGAACTTTGTCTATAGCTGTTTTTCTTAAATCCTTTCACTTTTAGCGTATGTCCCTTTGTATTTTGGTCCATGAAGGAGCAGATGAGTGCCACTGGAATTGGGAATGACAGATATTGAAGTAAATATGTGTAACTGGTAGCTCTTTCCAATGAGATTCTTGCTTTGCTTGCTATTGTTGTAGTGAGAATTGTTATGCTAATATCAGAATGCCTTTCTGAGTTTTTTGATTTTCTATGTTCGAATTTTAGAGATTGAAACCTGGCGATGTTTAAATAGCATCTTATTTTAGTTTTGAGTTATTAGGGTGAGATTCTCATTCTCTGTTTTGTCTCCTTTATAAAGGTTGAACATGTGGCAGCAAGGATGGTAAAATGGGTAAAAGTTGGTGGGTTTATTTTCTTTAGAGAGTCTTGTTTCCATCAATCGGGAGATTCTAAGAGGAAAGTCAACCCAACACACTACCGTGAACCGAGGTTCTACACAAAGGTATTACACTTCATGCTATCCATTACCTGGAATCAAATAAATTTACTACAATGAAAGGTTGTCCACTCCAAAGCAGCATCTAGTAACGTTGATTACTCTTCTTTATTATATTATATCTTGTTCCAAACATCATTTTCCTATTGTAGGCATTTAAAGAATGTCACGCCTTTGATGCTCATGGAAATTCGTTCGAGCTCTCATTACTTAGTTGCAAGTGCATTGGAGCTTATGTAAGGAACAAGAAAAATCAGAATCAGGTACTTTGTGTGTGTGACGGTGGGGGTAGGGTATGATGGGCTTGTTGTTTTCTCTAGTACTCTGACCTTTCATTTTTCTTTTTTAATGGTTTTACCACTAACACAATTTGGGATCATGCAGATTTGCTGGATATGGCAGAAGGTCAAATCAACTGATGACAGGGATTTTCAGCGTTTCTTGGACAATGTTCAGTATAAGAACAGTGGAATATTACGCTATGAGCGTGTTTTTGGAGAAGGGTTTGTGAGCACTGGTGGAATTGGTACGTTAATTTGTTGAATGTCTTTGGTTTTATCCTTGAAACTGTAATAACATTGTATTGTGGGGAAGAGTGAGAGTTTGCGCTTTTATATTTTGTTTTCCTGATGCATTTACTTTGACCTTGCAAGAAGTCAATCTGACATGGCTAAACTTTGACATATTGGATTCGGAACTTTCTTTTGTCCATTATAATGCTGAACTTCTATGAAACAATAATGACAATTTAACTCCTTTCCTTTTCTCCTATTTAGGAGATGAATATAGATGTGGGTTTTGCGCTGCTTGCCCAAAGATGATTTTATACAATAGTTTGGTGCTGTTGTAGCACAGTGATAAGTCTGATATCAGTTGTCCAATAGACCTTGGTCACAAAAATAGCCCCTTAAGTAGATTGTCTTCCCTTTGTAAAGACTAGTTTGAGGGTAACGGAAAATAGTATTTTTCCTAGATATTCATTGGAAAACTACAATTTATTCAAAAGCTTTACGTTACTTTCTAGAGATAAAATCCACTTTTTTACCAAAGGAAAAGTACACCAAGTGATGGTGGGAAATTTGGTGGAGAGATGGTGGAAGTTTTGTACATCACTCTATACCAATACATATTGACCGTTTTGGATCATTTTTACACTGATGGCCCAAAACTATCATGGAAAAGCGGTGTCAGCTGAGCAAGTACCTAGTATCATTTCACCCAATTTCCTCAACGCTTACCTGAACTGGCTGAAACAAATGAAACTAACATAAGATGAAAAATAAAAGTTTGATTGGAAGTTACATGAACTGACTGAAACAATGAAACCAACTAAAGATGAAATAAAAGATTGCTTGAAAGTTACGCGAAACTGGCTGAAAGGAATGAAACTAAAATTGTCACCCTTGTATTATCCACCTAACCCCTTGCCATCTGGTGCCCCGCCTCTGTATCTAACTCTCCAACACCTATCACTTTTGCTGCTTCGAACTGTTGCCCCCTACTTTCTCTATAGCCCTTCTAATGTTCCTCATCCTCACACTATGCCCCTATGTTTCTCGTCTCAAAACTATCTTCTGAATCTGAATCTGTCGTAGTAACCATTTGTGCCAACTCCTATGCTTTCTTAGCTCAATTATTGTCTTTTTATTATTACTCAAAGGGTGAAGCAAGCAAACTCTGATAAATTATCTTTCTTCAAAAGTTAGTCATGCAACAATTGTGTATGCCATAAGAATTAATCATATAGCACGATATTCCATGTAACTAATAATACTGCATATTGCATCAATATCACGTGTCTAAAGGATAATCAAGCTATGTTATATTAAGCGTGAGGCGAGGCGAGGCGATGAAGCTGGCGCCTCGCTTAAGCGCGCTTAGTTAGCGCTTCACCCATTTTTACCTACCTACATGTAAAATATTCTATATACACATAAATTTTAATATATTTTACATACAATCCTATTAGTATATTCATGAATAACAATATCAATTATCAATCAAGCAAAGACACAATATAAAATACTATAATCAAAATACTATGGTCAAGTGATTTTTTTCGTTTTTTAAAAGCTTGGCACTTTTTCCAGTGCCAAGCAGTAGGCGAGGTGCTGTTAAGTGCCGCCTAAGTGCAGGTCCATTTTTTGGGACGAGATTTTTCTAAGCGAGGCGCCCAGGTTTCCAAAACCGCTTAAGCGCACTTTTTAAAGCATAGGTATCAAGGTCATTCTATTGATCTTGAAGTTCTTTCCTGCCTTTACTTTTTTTTATCTTTTTCTCTCTTAACTATCCTTTTGTGATCAGAAACTACAAAGGAATTTGTGGCCAAACTGGAACTCAAGCCGGGACAGACAGTTCTTGATGTGGGTTGCGGCATTGGGGGAGGTGACTTTTATATGGCTGAAACATTCGATGTAGATGTGGTTGGTATTGATCTATCCGTAAATATGGTTTCCTTTGCACTTGAACGTGCCATTGGACGCAAGTGCTCGGTGGAATTTGAGGTTGCTGACTGTACAACGAAACTGTATCCAGAAAGCATGTTTGATGTGATCTACAGCAGGGACACAATCCTTCACATACAAGTATGTGTCAGTAGTGTACTTACATATTGTTGATTCAAGTACCAACCAACATGAAATCTTTAGCTTGTTTCTTAACTCAAATAGCAGTTGGTCAAACTACTTAGTAGCTTGAACTATTTCAGCTGATCATTTAGCATTGTGCTCCCGGACAATATGTTTCAGGACAAGCCAGCTCTTTTCAAGAACTTCTTCAAGTGGTTGAAGCCAGGAGGGAAGGTTCTCATCAGCGATTACTGTAGGAGGTCTGGAGAACCATCGGAGGAATTTTCCAAGTATATTAAACAAAGAGGTTATGATCTGCATGACGTTGAAACTTATGGCCAGATGCTAAAAGATGCTGGGTTTCATGAGGTTGTTGCAGAAGACAGAACGGAGCAGGTTCGATCTTCTTCTTTTGTCGTGTGTCCTCAAGTGCATGCATCTCTCCTGGCAGCAAAAGCCTCAACTGTATAATTCTTATTTCTTCTTTGACTTCCAGTTCATAGCTGTTCTGCAAAGGGAGTTGGATGCTGTGGAGAAGGATAAAGAAACCTTCATCAGTGATTTCTCACAGGTGCAGGCACTCGGCATTTTTAGAAAGCTTTTTGTTTTCTTGTCCGTGTCAAATATTGTTCTTAGTAGTAGCAATTGGTCTCTTTCAGGAAGACTACGATGATATTGTCGATGGATGGAAATCGAAGCTGAATAGAACTTCGGCTGGCGAGCAGAGATGGGGCCTGTTCATCGCCAAAAAGAAATGAGAATGACAATCCTGTTATGTTTGCTTCTGCTGAGTATCATTTATTAATGCTTTTTATTATGTTAAGCCTGTAGTTTCCTTTGAACCTTATATTTCAATAAGTCAGTAAGTAGAAATAAAACTAAAGTTCATGCTGCCTGAACAGTAAGTATTGTATTTCTACTTGAATGTTATTAGACTGGGCTTGGTACAACTTCTGCCTGCTTGTGCTTATTTATTTATTGAAAAGCAGCAAAAGCTGTTCGGTAAAAAAAAAATGTTTCTATTTTTTCCAATAGGCAGTTTTATTTTGGAGCAGCTTTTAGCAAGAGTGAGGGGATACATTCAAAATCTGTTGTTTTCTGAAAAATAAAATCAGAAGCAATCCATATGTGGGCTCTGGAAGTTTTTGTGGGATTTGGAAGTTGGCAGCAAACCATTTCTTATGGACAAAGCCGAGTATTTCTTTTCGGTTATTACGTGTTTTGATCACACATAATTGGCAGTTGCATCAAACGTTCGATCACAGTGCTAGGACCTTGAAAGATTTGGTTGATGTGAAAATGCACCTATGGATCAGAGTCAATTGTTCGTTATGAAATCTAATAGAAACTTGATCTCCGAGGGGCTCACAATGATTGAAACGCGATTTCTGGATCTGTATGGACAGTGATCAGTTTCTGTATGGACAGTGATCAGTTAGGTAACCCGACATTAGACATTAACAAGGGTAAAAAGGAAAATAATTCAAGAACAAGAAAAAGGTAGAAGAGGAGCTGAGTTTCTTCTTCAAAAATAATTTTATTTTTCAATTAAGATAGGTTGACCCCTTGAATCAAAAAATAATGAATAATATCAAAGTATATTGATTTCTACTTAGACCGATGGATTCAAAAGAAATTGCTATATACTCAATTGAAAGATGGAAGATGCATCTGGATCTAATGTTGATTCCACAAAGGCTCACTTTGTAAGAATTAATAAACAAATAAATTTTTATTATTGAACCAATTCGTCTATCAAAGAAAGTAAAACTTATGAGAAAATTTATTACATATTAAACTATAGGTATTTCATTGGTGGGTAAGAGTAAGCACCCAACCAATGAAAAATTCATAAAAGGGGGATATGTTGATAAAAAATATTTTGATGGAACCGGTAGACAGCACAACGATACAAGTCGTATTTATATTCTTGCTTAGTTAAAAATTAAGAAAATAAATAAATCTTAACTAATAGCTTAATATACATTATATTATTTAACTACATAACAAATTCTAACTAAAATATAAGCATATCTATAACAATTCTTAATTAAAATATAAATATATCTATAACAAATGTTAATTAAAATATATTCAAATTATATCTATAACAAATTTTTAATTTTAATTATTTTTTAATAATATCATTTTTTTTCCTTGTGTTTTTTATAATATTAAATGTTACTTTACATGAAAATATCTGTCAGTAATAATTTATTGGAGTAGAAATGGTATATAATTGTATTTAGCTTTTATCTAGTCTTCTTCTATTGCAGCAGTAGCACTAGCATAAAAAACAATCACTGCCCAAGTTGCCGGAGAAGAATTTTTAACAAAATCAAACAAATTCGTGTTGTCGGCGTCATATGGAATATTCAATCGGCATGTATAATATGCAATTGTCATCTGCTGTTTGGTTGAAATTTTTTTTTGTAACTCCCACAAAATAATCCCCTTTTTTTTTCCGTAAAATCGGATCCATTCGGTCATGATCGATCATGTTTCCACATGCTAATCACTAAATTTATGATATATATATATATATATATATATATATATATATATATTTGTTAAACGTTTACATAAGCTTTACTTTTTCCAGCCTTTCATCCAAATTTTAGAACATAGTTAAAGCTTTCAGTATTTTGAATTTTGAAGTGGAACATCTATAAACCACTTTCAAGCGTTTATATTGTTTGAATGAGTACTACAATTGTTCAATGTTGGATTTCTCCAATGATGCTTTTCGTACCATGTAATTTTTTTAATTTTCGAGTGTATTAGGAAAAAAATTACTACAGTATGTTCGATAGCTTATATTTTTTATAGAATTATTTTTCAAAAAATTATAACTTTTTTTATTTTTTTCAAAATGGTACAAAATGAAACTTATCCAATCCATAGAAAAATATTATTTTTCATAGAAAATAATATTCTTCATGGAAAATAATGACAATCAAATACCAAATTAAGTTTTCTAAGAAAAAATTCCAAAATTCCATAGATTCTTTTCAAGGAAAATAATTTTGTTGAATTAATTTCTTTTCCATATATTTTTCACCTTGCAATCAAAAACAGCCTACATTTATTTCGTGTTCTAATTTCTTTTCCAGACATATTTGATTCCTATAAATTCCATTCTTCCTCAAATGTGAAAGATTCATTCCCTCAAAACTACTTTGAGGTGGATTTTTTTTTTATGGAAGTAATTAGTGTATAGTTAGTCATATTCGAGTTAGTGAAGTTTGAGTTTATTTCTATCCATGTTCGTGTCATGTTTGAGTACGAGTCAGAGTAGTGTTCCAGTTGGATCTGGTCCAGGACTAGAGGGTTCAGGTCCAAGTTGGACGGGTCTAGTTTGGTCAGGTTCTGGTCCAGTCTTGCTGGTTTTGGTTGAGTCCATGTCATGTTAAGTCCAAGTTGAGGGTTCAGGTCCAAGTTGGACGGGTCTAGTTTGGTCAGGTTCTGGTCCAGTCTTGCTGGTTTTGGTTGAGTCCATGTCATGTTAAGTCCAAGTTGAATCTTGTCTAGAATAGGTCACGTCCAGGCCAGTGAATTTGAGTTGGGCGTATAGTTGTGCACCAAATTACATCTCCATGGTCGGGATAAGTTATGGGTCAATTTAACATTTTTTGTCGGACCATGTTTTGATCCACTCTAATTAATTCATTCATATCAAAATAATCTGTAAAAATGGGTCACAATAATTATGCGAGAGAATATAAAATAGTTTGAATATAAAGAAAAATCAATCTCTAATTTAATATAAACAAAGAATATCATATTTTCATTTTTTTTTTCTTTCTTTAAATATTATATACTATTTGAAAATATAAAAAATATATATAATTTTAGTATATTTTATTTGTAAAATGATAGAATTCATGATTATATAGCATGATATCAAACGTATACACGTGGTGGGGATTTGATTTTTGATCTATTTTTATATTTTGGCCGGTGGAAGCATGAATGATGAATCTACGTTGACCAATGGGAGACCTTTGTGGGCTCCACATGTCCCAACCTTGCGATATATGTTCTACTGCAGGCACAAGCAATGATTCGCAAGTTAGCCAACCTATTATTTTCCTCAAACTCAAAAATTAAAAGAATTTTACCGAATTTGAATGACCATTGTGATTACCAAGAAGAGATATAAAATTCTGGTTTGATGATGAAAGATTCGTAGATCGAGCCACGGAAACGTATTATTTATTCTATTTATTTGGTGAAAGTTGGAAACAGTGGGCCCAAAAGACACGCAACACAACGTGCACAAAATTTTGAACGTTATGTCGAACATCTCAAAAAAATTAAAATAATTTCTATCTTTACGAGTAAGGATCCGTTTGGTTGTATATATGTTTTGACTTTGAAAATGGTGTTAGGTCGGTGAAATTGGAAGAAATGAAAGTGAAAAAAATGAAGTTCAGTTGTTTTGATGTTTGATGAAAGTGGAAAAAAAAAGAATTTGATTGTTTGAATGATTGTTGAAAGTGAATGTTGGTTGGAGATATGGATAAACCCACGGTAGGCTTACCCCCGAATTTCTTTGGATTGTTCTTTGGAGATATTTGTAATATAAAATTTATCAAATAATTAATTGATTATTTTAATTGAATATAATTAATGAATGTAAATTTTCTAAAATAAAAATAAAATTCTCATAAATGAACAAAAATATTAAAGACAAATTAAATTAATTATTATAATTAAATTAATTATCATAATTTTGGAAAAACAAAAAATTAATTATCATAATTAAATTAAATTAAGAGTTATTTGTATATATTCCCTCATTTGATATTCATAACTCTCTTAACTCCCCCCCCCCCCATTTTAAATTTAATTAGTGCAACCCCCTATAGTGTTCCGCTTCCTGCACGGGAAGCGCGGCTAAGGAACACTATCGGTATCGGTTGATCGGGACAGATTGAAATAAAGATCCTTTCCTCGTTATGGATTGGTTTATTCGGAATCAAGACCCATGTTCAGTGGACTGTGTTTCGAGAAAGGACTCTGCGGCAAAGTCACGAGAGACCTTTTCCACTGCTTGGTTTTTGTGCCATTTTCGATGCCGATTTGCTGCTTTCGCTTGGTTTTATGAACGCGTTTTCGTGAATATTTTTAATGTATTTTATTTCTTGTGTTCTTCGAACTTCGCATTCGTATCAAATTATGGGAGAAAGAGAAGAGAAGATATTGATCCTATGTTGGAGCAATACAGGTGACCGCGTAGACAACGCACGAGCGGGACGCTGAAGAACTCTATTTCTCTTCGATTCACCAGCTTGTAAGTGGCTTTAGCTTTTACCCTTCTGTCCAAGTCTTCATACTTAAAAAAATGACTCTTTAGTTGCGCGTTCCGATCAACGATACCATTTTAAAAAAAAAAATCAAGATAAACAAACAGTAGGCTTGAATACTTGACGCTTGTAACACAAAACGAAGAATAATCATAGTGTCATTTGCTTGCTTGTCATACTTGTATACCTATTTATGCTTACATAGAACTGCTTCACGACATTGGTTGCAAACAAGTAGTATATATTATACAATGCGATAACTTGTGGCAGGTAGACTATGTGTCACTACCACATTTTCTAGGAAAGGGTATTTAGGTCATTTCATAATTAATTAAATATTGTGTATGTTGTATATTTATTTATTATATTATATTATTAGTTGTTAGTTTATTGTTTTGGAGTTGTGTTATTGGACCTAACTAGTTTAGATTAGATCCATGGACCAACATTTAATTCTAGTTAGAATTGAGCCCAATAAGAAGCCCATTCATTAGGAGGAGGATTAATAAAGTTAAACCCATTAGATTAGAACCTTCCCTCCTTAATTATTTCTTCATGAGATGCCCCAAAGAATATTTTAGACTTTACATAGTAGCTTGGGGAGGGGGTCAAGTGGCCGGCCATGAAAATAGGGAGGAAGAATTTATCTCTCTTCATTTTCATTTTCAAATCTAAATCTAGAATTTACTCTTCCAAATTTCTTTATTTCTATATCAAATTCTACCCAAATTTTTTTTCAATTCTTTTCCAAATCATCATTGGAGGCTATTAGAGCAAGGATCTACAAGGAGGAAGCAAGGATCTACAAGGAGGGGGCAAGGATATACAAGTTGGAGGCTCTTTTAACTCAATTTGGAGGTTTCATTTAGAATCCATCTCCCAATAAGTACAATTCAGTTTTTTCTTTAATTAGACTCTAAATATGTGTTTTAATAATTAGGAACCACCCCATATGCTAAGACTACCCATAAGAATTGGAATTAGGTTCATAGGAGGCCTATGGAGAAAGTTATGTGGTATTTTGTGTCAATTTTGGAAATATTCCGAGATTGACATCTTGTGTTTGTCAATTGGTCAATTAGAACAAATTGACATGTGTTTGATTGTGTGTGGCTAGTGTCGTATCCATAATTGGATACGTGTAGACCGTATCCCGATAATTTGGAGATACGGGTTGATTTTGGAGTTTTCTTCCGACACGGAGGTTTGAGCATGTCATATTTTGACACGGATACGTAGATGTGTAATTAACTCTTCGTATTGTTCATAATTATTATTTTAGACTTGCTCGTGTCCTTCGGGGTACGTTTGGTTGTGTGGTGGACTCGTATCGCAAGCGTATCATAGATCTAGTGTGATACGGATGCGATGCACTCTACGTGTTGTTTCCTTGCTTTTTCAATATAACTTGTTTATAGCTATTAGAGTATTATATTGTATATATATATATATATATATATATATATATATATATATATATATATATATATATATATATATATATATGTATGTATGGTGATTAGTGTGTATATGTATGTATATATATTGATATGTATATATATGTTCATATGTGTGAGAGTGAGAGTGTTATATATATGTGTGTGTGTGTGTGTGTGTGTGTGTGTGTGTGTGTGTGTGTGTGTGTGTGTGTGTGTGCGCGTGCGTGCATAGATGTGTGTGAGAGGGGGGTCGAGCACCTGCAGCTGCCAGCATGCAGCATTGAAGCACAACAACATCAAGCAAAGCAGTAGCAGCAACTGCAAGTTGCAGTAGCTAGCTAGCAGCATCAACATGCAGAGCAGCAGCCACTATAGCAGCAGCTAGCTAGTAGCATGCAGCAGCAGCAACAACAACTGCAGCTAGAACAGCAGCAATAACATGCAGCATGCAACAACAGGTAGCAGCAAGAGCTTCAGCATCAGCAGCAAGTGCAATAGGAGGGAAGCAGCAAGGTAAGTTAGTGGTTAGTTAGATTAATTAATAGTTTAGTTAGCTAATTTGCTTGATGTATAGTTTATTAGTTGGTTCATCGATAGTTTAGTTAGTAGTTTATATATATATATATATATATATATATATATATATATATATATATATATATATATATATATATATATATATATATATATTGGTAAGTTAGTAGGTAGTTAGTATAGCAGTATTGTATTAGCTAATGCATGTTAGTTATAGTTTAGAGTTTGGGTAGTTAATTATATACTAGAATTGACATTACCTTGAGATACCAAGGTAAATGTCAAGGTATTGATGGATACTCAAGGTATTGGGTTGTATCCAAGGTATTTGGGTTTGAGTATCAAGATGAGTGTGCAGTGGTGTGATACCGCTTTGGTTCAAAGTCAAGGTATCCACTTAGCATTAGTTTAGTTAGGAATATTAAATATTGTTGATTGTATATACATATTATGATATTTTTTCTATCTAACTAATTGCGTATCTTAGGATACAATATCTTATTGGTTTTATAGTATCTTAGCATAGCTAGTGTGGCCTAGTTACATAGTGTATGGACCCAATATCCTAGAGATGGACTCATACAACCTAGAAATAGCTAGTTTGACCAAGTTTGACTAGTTTGACCTAGAGTTGACCTAGTTTGACCGTTTTGACTTAGAAATGGCTTTATGACCTAGAAGTTGACTAGTTTAACTTATTTTCATTCATAAACCTTGTATTGATATAATATTCCATATTTAGAGGTCTTCGATGCACCGTACCAGACATCTTTGATATTGTTCACCGGATTTCAGGAGAGTACATTCTCTGATAGTTTCTCATTTATGATATCCTCTATGTCTTTTGTATCTATTGTAGATATCCTTGATTTCTTGACACGATGGTTACACGGATTGGTATATCCGGATCTCGTCATGAGATGTTATTCCTTGGTATTTATGGTGTATCTTGTGCAAGCGTTGTTTCTTGTTCTTCTTGTACATATACAGACACTGATTCTTGGGGAGACTTGCTACCTACCCAGAGAATTTCGTGTCATAATGTACCATGGTTGGATCCACTATAACAGTCGGGGGCAAAAAGTATGTAGTGTAGATATGTGATCATACCCTCCTTGTATCATGTCTTGTTCATTGAATAGTGTTAATCATACACCGCACGTATGATTAACCAGGCCATAATTCTTATATCAAGTTCCCAAGCCGATCACATGTTAAAGCTGATACTCACTCACTTAGTCATTAGTATTTCTTGTTCATTTCTATATTACTCATTCTCTTATTTATTTCCAGTATTTCCTTTATTGCATATCTCTTATATCTGTATATTGCATCTTGTATATTTATATCTATTTACTGTTATATAGTTTATATCATTTATTAGAACTGCTGTTAGAGATGTACTTTGCTCCTTTCCTGACTGGATATATTTTTTCCAGATGACACTGAGGAGTGGTACCCCACTCACTACGGGCCTCATGACGTTGTTGGCTTAGAGCCAGAGACCTTGGCTCAGGAGGGTCTCATCCCGACTAAGACAGACGACCCAGGACTCGTAGCTTCTTAGTTAGTTTCCTTTTGTACTGGATTTGTCTCCAGTATTGTTATTAGTTTTCTCTGACTCATTGGATATTATTTTGTCTCACGAGTTGTATTTGTGACTCTTCTATTCTTTTATCATATTCGTGCTTATTTTCATCTTATAGATCTGTTATTGAGTATTCATATTACATTTGTGGCATATTATATTTTGATTGTTAGATAGATAGATTACCCAAACAACGTTCTACCGCCGATGCTGCGGCGTAGGTTGGGCGTTGTTCACTACTCGTTCTCCTACATCGGGTGCGGGTCGTGACACATTTTTAGTGGTGGCCCATACAGGTCTTCGAGGTTGCAATTAGTGTGATTCGTGGTGGTGCTCCTATTTGAGTACTATTATGAGCCTGTTTCAGGATATAGGCTATAGGCTGAGAATACTCAATCACATCTAGGAAAAACTCTTTTGATTTATTTCAACTATTCTTCCTTGATATTGATATTTGATCTTAAACTATCCTTCTTTGAATGCATTACATCATGTGCCATATTGATTATTTTCTTTCGCTTTGCCTCAGGATGCCGCCTAAGACTGGATCACAGCTGAGGGGAGCAGTTTTTGAGAGATCTGCGACTTCCCGAGGGCCTGCACCAGTTACTTCTCCAGTAATTGGCGTATACGCTGCATTCGGGGGTCCACCTCCAACTCAGAGGACTTCCCTAGTGCAGCCAAGGACTTTTGTCAAAGGTGTAATTATATTTTGTTTCTAGTAAAGGGATGTAATGTATGTAATGACTATCTCATTTTGCGCTCCCGTTGTAAGCCCGTGCGACAACCTTTGTACTCAAGAATTATGTAATCAATGTTCATTATCAATGAAAGAATATTTTGCAATGTGTGATTCAATTTCTCTGCGTTCACTCTGTAGTTGTGCTTTATGTAACTTAACGTCTATGCCTTGTGCGACCGCAACTTTGGTTCGCACGATATCACGTCCAGGGGACGACTATCAATTCCACAAAATCGGAGAGTGACACCCCCACACTCCCATTCATGCATTAGCAAATTAAGTTTTTTTTGTATTTACTACCCCCCTCCCCCTCCCCCCCTCCCCCCTCCCAATATTTAACACTAAATGAGGGGTTGCATAAATTAAATTTAAAATTGGGGAGGGGGGATAACAGAGTTATGAATATCAAATGCGGATAAATACAAATAATTTAATTATCATAATTAAATAAACAAAAATAATATATGAAAGACTGATTCTTTTTCCTATTTCTCCGGAGATTCTCTTTAAACCCATTGATTCTCTTCAAACCCATTCCTCCAAAGACTTCAGATCTAGCTCTTCCTCCTCTATTTTTTCACTCATTATCTTCTTCTCTCTCCTCTAAATATTTCAGCTACCAACTCTTTCCACTCATTCTCATTCAGCTACCATTTCTAAATTTATTCCACAACAGTGCAAAATACAGCCTTTAGAACCCATGATCCAGATCGCAATCCGGAAGGCCGAGGCAGGTGTTGTGCTCGTCATCGCCTAGTTGGACATGTGCCCCAGGTTGATGAGCAATGTCACTCCCCTTTCCCAGTGTACTTGAGTGCACCTTGCTTTGGCGCACTTTTAGTGCATTTCCTTCCTTGGCGCACTTTGGCGCGTTCTTCTTGTGTACGGTCGGGATTGTTGGCTGGCACACTTTCTTCCTAATCGTTGGGGTGTGTGTGGCTTGGATCGGTTAGTTGGGATCCAATGGTCCACATATCAACCCTCACCCTATGTATTCTCATCTCCTAATCTCTCCTCATTCATTCATTCATCATCTTTTCTTTTCTTCATAGGCAAGTACAACTTGTACACATGAAGAAACATTGATCATTGCATGATTTTCGTTTTGACTGTTTCTTGTATATTGTCAAATTAGATTGTTGGTATTATATTCCTTTACGTTTTTAGTTCTTGTTGATTTCGGTTTTAACGACATGGATGCCATAGATCTGAGTTCTTGATTGTGTGCCTATCCTTGTTAGTTCTCTCCTGATTAGTCATGTGTTAGACTTGACCCTAGAAGAGGTGAATGACCCGTGAATTAGATAATGACTGACTAGGTCCTATGGACAAGTGAGCCGTACTCATGTTTTGTGTCTTGTATTATTACCCATAAGAATTATGGCTACCATGACATTTAACAAGCCTCCTGACATGACTACTTGATCACTTGATTATATGAATTCCATGAGAGTGAAAGATTCCTGACTGACTATATTTTCTGACTTGATCAAAATATGATTCATGAGACCAACTGCTAGGCCAGGTATCCTGACTTGGTTATTGTATTCGTGCTAATACACTTTTCATGCTTGCCTGTTTATCATGACTTAATTGTACACTTAGCGTGAGACATTGGCCAACATATATATTGAGATGTGACATGAGATCCTGCATTGGTGTATGATATTATATATTCCTGATTTCTTTGCACGAAAATGATAATTGGTCAGAACCATAGCTTGGCTAGGATATTGCTTGCTTGAATATTGCATTCACACTTGGGTGAATCCAGACTTGATTTTCTTATAGTTATGAGGATTCGTACCAAACGTGCCCGTACTCTGTATGACATCATTAAGAGGAATGCCCATGTGACCACGACATGGAATTCCATATAACTGTAGAGCTAATTAGGCAACTTAAAAACTGTTAGAACATGGGAAGAGAACGGTATCCCGAGATCGTGCATGATAGGCCGCCCCTTGATAATTTTCGAGACGTGAAAGGCTGGCCACCATGAATATTGTATATCATCCGCATGTAGTGGAGTGTAATATTCGACTTTCATATTAAACTGAGCCAGCGTTTCCCTATTAGAAGGTTGGAACTGTTACTAATGTGATCCTGATTACCTGCCTATATAATCTTGGCTCGGTTAGTCCTGCTCGACAAGTTATGATCCGATGATACTTATTATGCATTATTTTTCTGGGATAGCCCAGACTCCAAATAACAAGCCGTAACTTTGTTTCGCCGATCATAATTTGACTTGTTTGTGATTGTATTTTTTGCTAGTAGCTTAGGGACATGGACTGTCATGGTGTGGTGGTTCAACTCTTGTCCTTGTTTGGTTGGGAGTTGGGCATACTATGCTATGATGGAATATAAACCGAACTATGACACAGAACTTTAGCTTGACCATAATCATGGAACGTACCTTATCTCGTGTGACATGGCATTTCCTGTCCTTGTTTGGTGAAGGAGTGTCATGTTATCTCGATGATGGGACATGCGCCAATGATTCTTGGCTCTTGCACTTTATGTTTGATCTGGATTTTTGTTTCTTCATTCGTGCTTCCTTGTGGTACTTTTTATTTGGGGTCTAATCCTACTGGTTTTGCATGGCCAGGTTTAGAGTTAGCACCTGAGGATTTAGCTTATCTTTTCGACAATGGCGCGCATCCGACGGGTGGCCGCACAGGGACACGAGTGGGTTTCTTGATTACTGCTCGTATTATATATTATTTTCCCTTTTGGGTGTTTAGCCACCGACATCTGTTAGTCGGCTCGTCTGGACTTCAATTTCCTTACATTACTGTAATATAATAAGACTACAGCTGATCTCGGTTATGTAACTATTGATACTCTGCTAACCTAACGTTCTGAGGGCTAGACTCCTAGAATATTTTGATGGAACATTTGAGACGTCTTATTGCTTTATCTTATATGTTCTATGTTGTTACTATTGCTTGAATAATTGAGACATAGTTGTTATAAGACCCTAGGAGTCTTGATTGTAGCATGCACCTCCTTTTCTTTCTACAATTGTGACCGCCATACGATGTTCTATACCTTGTATGGGGTAGTTGGCCATGTCCGTCTCTATATTTCAGTATTGGGGCGTGACAAGATTTTAGTGGTGGCCCAATTAGGTCCTGTTTTTTAGGCTTGTAGGGTGTCATGATCTTAGGGATCATAATCAAACATGTTTCTCCTTGAAATCCAGGACGTCTTTCTCGATAACTCAGGTTGAACCATCCAACTGATTGCTTCCTTGTTCTTTCTTGTCTTGTTTTTGATGAGTCTTGTATCTTGTGTCCTTTTCCTTAGGGATTACCCTCCCTCGGTTGCTGTAGGAGCAGGAGTGTCACGCCCCAGTCCCAAAATACCAAGGGACCGGACGCGTGATAATGGCCAGCAGCACACACCGATGGACAAACCCAATTTAATGGATCCATCGGGGCATGCTTAAGCTGTAGTACAACAATAAGTAGGTCCAATAATACAAGTCACACTCTATACTAATCTCATCCACAACAGATAATCACAGATCAAATGCCAGAATAATGCAAATAAAAATAAACTAGCATATCTCAATAAAAGTGTCTCGGAGAACAATCCGAGAATAAGTCTGATACATCAATGCAATAGACAGAAATAAAGTACTAGAAATAGAAATAAATGAGTATCTCAAGCCAATACTCAGGAGAAGTCCTCTGGCACGACCTCGTCCTCAGATCCTGGTTCTGCTCCAATGTAGACACCTGCTTCTGCTAATGCTAATGCTCCGGTCCCGTATACCTCGGGATAGATCTCGTCAGCTAATCCTGGGGACATAATTCGGATCCAGGTCCTCAGGGGACATAGCAAGGTACAAGATAACTCAAGCCAATATAAATGTAGTGAAATAGGAAATGAAATAAACAGGGTAAATATGTAACCATCTATGTGAAATGCAAGTGAGAGCATCACTAGTACTTAGGCTGAGACCACTACAAGCTCTGTGTCTGGGAGCCGGTAGCAGTAATAACTATGTATTTTACTATGTAATTTACTATATAGTATATATATATGAAATCAGCCTGTAGCCTGTGTGTCTCTCCCCACCCCATGTAATTATACGTCCCATGTCCACGATGCCTCATGTCCATGTCACGCACGATCATATCTAATGCAGCAAGTCATCTAATGTCTATGAATATAATGTCAATGTTATAAAACATGTATCCTATACAGAATCACCATAAATATCTCAGGAAGATTATGTCTCATGAATAGTGTCAAGTGTCCTAGGTCTATGTACTTGATAAGACAAGTACGAGAAATATAGGGTCTCGGTATCCATGTCTAGATGACGTTACACAACTCCGCGTACGGTGTTGGCACCCGACTATTAATCGGACGCTAAGTAAAGTCACACGGTCCTAGGTCAAGCATGTACAACAATATATAAATAATGCAAGAAAATATGTAACAAGAACTGCAATGTTGGCAAGGTACACTTGCTTGTGGTTCTGGCTCCAACTGTAGCTCTGGTCTCAGTGTGAATTGCAGGGACTCCTCCGGTTGCTGAAATAAATATTACCATTAGATTCAGAAAATATCAAATAGCTAAAAACGCCTGTCCTTGAGTCCAATTTGGACACAGGGGCAAAAATCACAGTTTCGGGCCAAAGCGGGGTCCACATGTGGGCCACTTTGCACCGAAAAATGTCTCAGGGTCAAAGGTCTCCAAATTCATCCAACTTAGTGTCAACAAGTCAGGAACGATGATACGAACCCAACGGAACTTCCATAATTGGATTCCGATGAGCCGATCACAAAATCGCCCGTCAAGTGGAGCTTGTGGGGTCCACGAGAGGCGATTTTGTCAACGTTCTCAGAATCGAACCAAACTTGGGTCACAGGACCAGCGTATCGCTACGAGTCCGATGGCACAAGTTTCGTTTCGATCCGACGTGTGTACACGAAGTTACGACATATTTCAGAACAGGCGGATACGGGACGGTGTCGGCAGATACGCGTTGATTCCGGTATGCACGCACATCCAAATCAACTTTTGTAAAATCCTACACGTCCGTATCGACGGCGCGCACGTTTCGGTAAAGACCGCGTGCGACCAAGTCGTCCCGTTTGGCGGGGCGCACTCAGTTCTGGGATAAAACAGGGCGTTGGTTTTCCTATTTTTGGATCGCGGTTCGCGATCACCACAGGACGCGACGCACCGAGCGGGTTGCACTGGCATCGAGGGGGTTACACAGTCTATGCATCACAACTGACGGAACGAAAAACAGGGCGATAAGGAGAGAGAAAACGCTACCTGAACAGGACTCTTGTGAAGACCGATTTCTCGTGTCCGCGTCGTCTCGACACGAGCTGTGTCGTGTCCGGGCTGTGTCCTGGCTAGGTTTAGGGTTTCTGCTGGAGTTCGTCGGAGCAGGCCGGAGATGAGGGAGGCGGAGGCGGCTTGGCTGAGGCTCTGTCGGAGGCGGCGGAGGCGATCTGTCCGGCGCCGGTGGCTGCTCGGGTGGGGGCTGGACAGTGGCTGGGAGGCGAGACTAGGCGGAGGCTCTGCGGGATGGTCGAGGGAGACGGTCGTCGAGGGGGTTCGATGTCGGGGATGGGCGGTTTGGTGGTAGAGATGGGGAAGGAGGTCCTGGTCGTCGGGGAAGACGACGTAGGACGGGGGGAGTCGTGGCTAGGGCAGGGCAGCGGGGACTGGAGGGTGGAGGATGAGCGGCGGTGGTGCTAGGCGGATTTGGGTGGAGCGGGGAGAGGAAGACGGAGAGGAGATGGCTGCGGGGCACTCGGGGCTGGCAGAGGCGGGGAGGCGCTGGGGTTCTCGAGTTAGGGTTCAGGCGGCTGTCGAAGAAGATGGGGGAGGCTAGGGTTAGGGTTACGGTGGGCGAAGGGGGATTTATAGCCGCGTCGGAACAGTAATTTCGGTCAGATTAGGAGTAGGGTTTCGATTGGGTCGGGTCCGGGTCGGGTCAACGGGTAGCGGGTTAGACCCGGATCCATTAAGGTTTATGGGCGGGTCGGGTAGTCGGGTTCGGGTCGGGTTTGGATCTGACCCGACCCGATACGGTTGGGTTCGATTCAACCAAACCGGTCCGGTCCGGTTTGGTTTATTTCAAATAAACCCGGTTCAGTTCAGGGGTTAATTCGGTTTATTTTAAAATAGTTTTTAGGGCTTTAAAAATGTTTCCGGAGTCCAATAAATTCCCGAAAAATTACCCTGTCCAGTTTTCCATTTTACACCATGAAATATTATTTCCATAATATTTTAATATTAATTAACAATATTTAAAAATCATTTAATTTCCAAACACCTAGGTTTTAATTACAGAAAAATCCCAAAAAATTACAGAAAATTGTGAAAAATCCAAATTAAAATTTCTTGAAAAATTAGGGGGATTACAAGGAGTGGCAGGACAACCAGCAGAGCAAGGTTCGGTTGGACCACAATAGAGGGAACAACCTTCTCAAGGGGAGGTTCGAGTAGAACCAGTAGTGGAGCAAGTAGAACCCAGGGTACTAGAAGTTTCAGCACCCTAGTGGTACCAGTGGCACCAACAGCCCTTGATACCCTAGCTTTATTGGAAATTATCAAGGGAATATTGGCTACCCAGCAACACCAGATGGCGGTACAACAACATCAGCATCTTTAACAGCAATAACAGCACGTCTTGCTGAATCAAGGATTGTAGACGACTCTAGATAAAAGTGGAAGGGCAGACTCTGAGGCGTCAGTTAGATTCAACCGACTTAACCCCTGGTATTTTGATGGTACAAAGGATGCTATTACGACAGATGATTGGCTCCAGGATATTGAGACCATTCTGGCGGCAGCTAAGGTTCCGACGGAGGAACAAGTAGACCAGGTCCAGTTGCATCTTTAGGATCTTGTGGGTATCAAAGAAGGTTGGCTTGAGGCAACCTATTATGTGGGATAACTTTAGAGTCCGGTTCAAGACAAAGTACTTTGGAGTTGTGGTCCAGTTTGAGTTGCAGCAAAGATTCATCAATCTCAAGCAGTATGGTAGAATAGTGGATGGCTACGCAACAAAATTTAGCCGACTGAGTAGATTTGCATCGACGATGGTGGCAACATAGCCAGATAGGGCAATGAGATTCCAGCGGAAACTTTATTTGGAGATTTTACAGTTGGTAGAAGGGCACAACTATCAGACTTTTGATGATGTATTGGTGGCAGCTAGGAGACATGAACTTACCCTTCAAATGTTGGCATCTACAACGGGAGGCAAGAAGAGGTCTCACGCTCTGAGTAGTGGAGGAGGAGAAGCACCCCGAACGTCAGCACCCTCTCCCGACGTTTGTATTCATGACACGGCACCCAGGAGGCCAGTAACCTCGACATTAACAACATCAACTCGGTAGCAGCAGCCGAGGCAGCAACATCAACAACAACGTCAAATAGCACCGACGAGTTGTACATATTGTGGCAAGGGAGGCAATACAATGAACGTTTGAAGGGAAACAAATCGATTGTGCCTAGGATATGGTAGCCCAGATCATAGGGTTGCATGCCCATTGATGTAGAGGTCAAGAGGACCAGCACCCCAGTTTTTTGTATTACCAACACCTAGGGCAGTGCAGCATAGAGAGCTAGCATAGAGAGCTAGCATTAGCGGTGAGACCGTTAGCTCAGTGTCCGTTACCGACGCAGGCTCAAATTTATAGGCAGCACCAGCAACAGGGTAAACAGAGGCCACAACAGCATTTTTATGGAAGATAACAACAATGGGCTCGACAAGGCCAAGGGCAGACATTCACCTTGTCATTGGAGGAAGCTTTGGCATCAGGTGACGTAGTGGCAGATAATATTTCCGTCGTATCATTTTCTGCTATAGCATTATTTGATTCAGGAGCTTCACATTCATTGGTATCTGCACGATTTACGACACGTATTTGATTGGAGTTCGACGCATTGCCATAGAGGTTGAATATACCCACTAGTAATGGGCTCGTAAGAGTTAGTAGAGTGTGCCTAGCGTGTTCAGTCGTAGTATGTAAACACCTATTACCCGCAAAGTTGATCGAGTTTTCTATGGATAACTTTGATGTTATATTGGGGATGGACTAGCTGAGAGACATGCTACGATAGATTTTCATAGGGGTAGAGTGTTATTTCGTATCCCTGGTTTGGAGGAGTTTACGCTTGTTAGATCCATGGGAGACCAGCAGGAAAAAGGAGTTGCAGTAGTGGCAGCGGAAGAAGAACCGATACCCAAGATAGTTGGAGAGTTTATGGACACCTTCCCCGACGAGCTTCCATGATTACTCCCAGTTAGAGAAGTAGAGTTCTGTATAGAGTTGATGCCATGAACAAAACCCATATCCCATAAAGTTTATCGGATGTCCCAATCATAACTTGACAAGTTATATCAACATGTGGAGGAGTTGAAGGCAAATAAGTTTATTCGTACCAGTGGATCACCATGGGGAGCACCGGTGGTGTTGGTGAAGAAAAAGGATGGATCGACCTGATTGTGCATTGACTACAGGCAGTTGAACATAGTAACAATGAAGAACAAGTACCCCTTTCCTAGGATCGATGACTTGTTTGATCAGTTGACTGGAGCAAGAGTATTCTCTAAGATTGATCTTCGGTCCAGATATCATCAGGTGCGAGTGCGGGAGCAAGATATACCGAAGACAATATTTTGGTCACGATATGTACATTACGAGTTCTTAGTAACGCCATTCGGATTGACCAATGCACCAGTAGTATTTATAAACTTGATGAACCACATCTTCATGCCCTACTTGGATCAATTTGTGGTAGTATTTATCGACGATGTCCTTGTATAATCCCGTAATATAGAAGAACATGAAGAGCATCTTAGGAACGTGTTACAAACTTTGAGGGAACACCAGCTATATGCGAAGTTTAGTAAGTGCGAGTTTTGGTTGGACCGTATTTCATTCCTGGGACATTATTTCTGGAGCAAGAGTGTCAGTGGATCCCAAGAAAATTGGGACAGTAGAGAATTGGCCCATTACGAAGACAGTGGCAGATGTGCACAATTTCTTTGGATTAGTAGGGTACTATAGAAGGTTCATGTCAAATTTTACAAGAATTTCAGCGCCAATGACCCGGTTAACTCGGAAGGATGTTAAGGTTGTATGGTCAGTAGAATGTCAAACAGCTTTTGAAGAGATAAAAAAAGGTTGATCTCGGCACCGATCCTAACACTTCCAGTGGGATCAGGAGGATTCATATTATATTGTGATGCATCAAGAAAGGGTCTTGGAAGTGTTCTGATGCAGCAATGGGAGAGTAATAGCGTACGCATCACGCCAACTTCGAGATCACAAGAAGAATTATCCGACCCACAACTTGAAATTGGCACCGGTAGTATTTGCGCTTAAGTTGTGGAGACATTACCAGTACGGTGATCACGTGGAGATATTTACAGATCATAAGAGTTTGAAGTACGTGTTCACCTAGAAGGAATTGAATATGAGGCAGAGGAGATGTTTAGAATTGTTGAAGGATTACGACATGGAGCTCCAATATCACCCATGCAAGGTAAATATGGTAGCCGACTCAGTCAGCAGAAGAGGTGGGGTGTTCGTATTAACTACTCAGAAGCACATTTGAGAAGATCTTCAAGAAATGAGCATTGCTATAGTACTTCCACAATATAAAGGAGTTTTGGTCAGTTTGCAGATACAGTCCACTTTGGTAGACATAATCAAGGATGCTCAGTTAGGAGATCCACAGATCCAGAAGTTACGAGCGGAATGCGAGTCTGGAATCAGGAAGGACTTGATCATTCACAGCGATGGAACATTGAGATTTGAAAATCGTCTTTGTGTGACAAGTAAAAATATACGACAAAAGATCATGACCGAAGAACAAAGCTCCCAATATTCCATTCATTTGGGTGGTATGAAAATGTATCAAGGCATTAAGCATAATTTCTAGTGGAACAGGATGAACAGAGAGATAGCACATTTTGTATCCCGATGCTTGATATGTCAGTAAGTGAAGGCAGATCAACAGAGGCAAGCAAGATTTTGCACCCTCTCCCTATACCGGAGTGAAAATGGGAGCATATTACTATGGACTTCGTGACCGGTTTACCTAGATCCCCTACTAGCCGAGATACAATTTGGGTGATAATGGATCGGCTCATGAAAGTAGCATATTTTATTCCCTTTAGATTGGGACAGTCTACGGAACAGTTGACAGACATGTACATGCGGCATATTATGAAGCAGCATGGTGTACCAATAAGCATAGTGTCAGATCAAGATACGAGATCCACCTCTCATTTTTGGAGAAGCTTGCATGAGAGGCTGGGTACCAAGTTATGGTTTAGTACTGCATATCACCCTAGACAGATGGACAGTCCAAGAGAATCATCCAGACTCTAGAAGATATGCTACGAGCTTGTACCCTAAACTTTGGTGGATCATGGGAGAATCACCTTCACTTGGTAGAGTTCTCGTATAATAACAGTTACCATGATAGTATCAAGATGACACCTTTTGAGGCATTTATGTCACGACCCATACCCAGTGTGAGGGCACGATACGTGGGTACGTCCATCCTACGCCGCAGCATCGACGGTAGAACGCTGTCTAGGTCAACAATACTATCTAACATAATATATATATGAAACCTGTCAATGATATCTCAACTCCATACGGAGGATAAGATGATAATATAATGACAAATACAAAACTCAATCACAAAGAAACTATAAGGAAGATAAAGCGCACGATATAATATAAAAGGATCAAGAAAAATCTAGAAATATACATCTCAACATAATAGAATGAGTCAAAGAGTCTACAATGCTCAAACAACATATGTAAGTCTCCAATAATACATATCGATGGATATCAACTGCTGAAAACAGTTCCAATACAATAATCTAACTATCTGCAACTAGCTGATCACCTTCCTCAACCGGTATCGGCTCCTCCTGAGCCACCGTCTCCAACTCTACACTAACTACGTCCTGAGGTCCATAGTGTGTAGGATATCAATCATCTAAATCATCTGAAAAATATATCCAGTCAGGATTGGAGCGAAGCACACCTCTAACAGTAGTTCCAAATAAATGATAAAGACTATGAAACAGTAAATAGTAAGGAATACAAAAAATAAAAATAGGAGAGATAAGAACTGATAAATAGAAATACATAATATAAATGAGCAGGTAATAAAATATCATATACAAGGAATCAGGAATAAGAAACTACACTAAGTGTGTGAGTATTAGCTTCAACATGTGATCGACTTGGGAACATGAACAGAGATCATGGCCTGGTTAATCATACATGAAGTGTATGATTAACACTAACAGAGTACTTGTATAGGAATACTTATACAGGGTGGGTATGATCACATATCTAACTAACACTTCCCAACCCCCGACTGGTATAGTGGATCTAACCATGACACGTTATGACACATGATTCATAGAGCAGGGGCCATCCTTCTCAGGAATCGATGTTTATACATGTATAGGAATCACAGGGCATGTACAGGGTCCAACATGAAATAACATCTCATGACGGGATCCTGAATATACCAATCCGTGTAACATCGTGTCAAAAATTATGTATAACTACACTAAATATATGTAACATAGAAGCTACCATATATCAAAAACTGTCAAAGAATGTACTCGTCTGAAATCCGGAATGAAGTATCAAACAATATCCGTAACAGTGCTTCGAGAACCTAAATATGAAATATTAAGTCAAAATAATTTTTTGGAACTATAAACATGCTATACTAACTCAAATCTTGGTCTCAAATCCTTTCTAGGTCAATCTAGGTCAATATTAAGTCAAACTAGTCAAACTCAGGCCATACTAGGTCAAACTAGTCATTTCTAGACTTTCTAGATCAAAACTAACCACTACCTTGCTAATGTTAGACTATACTAGCTAATATAGTATATTATTATATCATACACTTAAAATATACTTTATATAATCATTATCTTATATTATCTCAATCAAAACTACTACAATACTAATACCTTAACATTCTGGATACGTTAGTATCTAGGTATCAATACCTTACCCACAATATTTGTATCCTAGTTATGCATCTAAACCTCTATACTTATCTACCATTGGCTTAATGATACATGGATACCCTTGTATCCATATCACTATACTAACTTTATTTAGCACACCCACACTCACACCTGAACATACAACTTCCTTACTGAATGCACAAGCCTATTACCTACTACTACACACACGCACACACACACTGGAATTTGCACATACCCCTTACTTAGTGCTATGCCACTGTAGACACACGAATTTCAATGCACAAGTTTGCACTGCCTGGACATGCTTTACCTCAGATTTTTCTTACTGGTTTCCCCCATTTGCTGAATAATTGCTGCTCACATCCAGGTCCGAAACAGGCCTGGTATCCTCTGCTCAATCAAATGGAACATGTGAACCTCTCTCCTTCTCCAAACTAACTGCTACTAAGATCCTATTTATTGCAACCTCACATAACTCGAGCACCCATCACCCACATACCTCACCTAATTCACTGCAGTTCATACTTGCAATTGCTACTGCTCTTGCTGTTCTCTCCAACATATCTGTTCATTAGTACAGATCTGAGACACCCCATCAGATTGCTGCTGTTCTAGGCCTCATAAAACTCGACCCCAATGCACTGCTGGTTCAATAAAATAATGCACAGTGTACTGTTGTACTGAACACCCCTTCCTTTAATACCCATGCTGCTTCATGTGTGCACACTGATACTTCAAGTATCAGTACCTTAGTTCTCCCCCTTACCTTCATCTAACTGCTATTGCTGTGTCTCATAAACCCGACCCTATCCCCCAAAAAAACACACACACACAAACACCCCCCCCCCCCCCACACACACACACACACACCCACACCCACACACCCACACCCACACATATAAATCACAAATTCCCCCTATACATATGTATATGCCAACACTAACATATTTAATACTATATATATATATATATATATATATATATATATATATATATATATATATATATATGTGATACACATGCACCAAGTGCATTAATTCAAACACTTGAAGCTCACTCTTGTGATACTCTAGGATACGCACTCAATCAAAGTGCCCAAACTCCCAATTCTTAACAAATACTAATTATACGTATCAATTACATTTGTATATAACTAATACAATGAGTTACAATAGAAATTGAAGAAAAATTACACTAATATGTACAAAACCTCCACAATGAGTCCCTGTATCATAGCGTATCACAAAGTACCATGATACACCATATTCGTATCCAATTATGGATACGTATCTAGTCTCATACCACTAATCTAAATCTAATTAGATCTAATTAACACAATGACAAACACTTGGTGCACCAATCTCGAAATTCCTCCAAATTGGACACAGATTTTAATGTAGAAGTCACAATAGGGGTCGAAGGAACCTAGTTCTACTTCCTATCAGTAGTCCTGGGCGCGCATATTTATAGTCATCCTGGACGTGCATATGTTGGGCCGTATGGATGCTGGAGAATGCCATGTGTCCCTTCTTAACAGGGTGCAGCTGTAACCGTGAGCAGGCCAAGCTGTCACGCGGGCGCTTGTTGGGATTTTTCGTTGTTGAAGATCTGGGTGGTTCTCGTCCTTTGTGGGCGTGACTTGGTCAGCTTGACACATAGTCCGCACTTGGTTGGAGAGGATCATTCTTGTCATAACAGCAAGATTTGGTTTTCATGGAGTCTGAAACACATGTATCCAGAGACGCATGAGACGCATTGAGTCTGGGACGCATGGGGCCAGAGACGCATGGATCGCATGAATTCTGGGACGCATGGGGCCAGAGACGTATGGGAACGCATGGAGTTTGGGATACATGGGGGCAGAGATGCATGGGACTGCATGGAACATAGGACGCATGGGGCCAGGGACGCATAGGACGCATGAAGTCTGGGACGCATGAGGCCCTTGTTGTTCTGTCTACGTGACGTTGTACCCCGTCGAGAGTGATGTTTTGAATTTGCGCTGACGTGAGACTTTTGTCATTTAGTGTGTTCACGTCTATTGAGAAAATCAGAAAATCTTTTTCGTCAGTATTCTGTGTCAGAGACAATCCTGCTGACGAGACGCTACGTTAGGTCCTTCTGCGGCCAAGCTGCTTTGGCTAATTGGGGATGCATGGATGTCGCCTTGTTTGGGCCGCAGGAAGACTCTGCGGCCTGATCTCTTCTGAGTTTTCGTTTTGGGGCGCAGGGTAGCATGGATGCATATTTTTTATGCTTCTACATGACCCCTTCAAAGTTTTCAAACTGATAAGTTTGGAATAGTTTGAATAAGAAGCATAGAGGAAGAAACACTTTTGGCCGTATGGCTGGAAGGCCGCATGGGCGAGCACTTCCAGGCTGTCAAATCTTTATTAACTGACGAATTTGTCTTGATCTTTTAGTGGATCTCCTTTGGGATCCTGCGCCATCTCCTGGTGTGGGGCCCGAGAGGCCATCGTTTCATTAGGGCTGCCAGCGTGGCACGAGAGTTGAAGGGTCACCTTCATCCCCTATATATAGGGGCTCCGCTGGTGAGAGAGAACTTTCCTCTTCCCACTTCTTCAACCCTGTATTCTTGCCACCGACGGCTTGCTCATTTTTCCATGGCCCCCAAAGCTTCATCCTATGCTTCCGCCGGAAAGAAGATCGATAAAGGGAAGCGCCCGGCTTTCGTACCCGACGCCCAGGAGTATTCTTCCTCTTTCCACAAGGAAGTTCAAGTGCCCCTCAAGGGTAAGTTTTGGCGGGGGAGAGGTACAGATGCCTAGCCACTTGGCATATGATCCGCTGCATGATTTAGAACATGTGCGGATCCGTCTATATGACCATGCCACATGCTTTATGCGCGGGTCTTATTTTGGCCGCATGCATTGGTCTTGACTCGGCCGCATGGAGGTCATGTTCGTGACTGGGCCACATATATCCTATGCGTCCTTTTGTGCGCTAGAGTTTATTTATGATGTGCATGTCATCCTGAGGGTTCTGACCGTCTTTTTGTTTATGGTTTTGTAGTGACTTTACCTGTGGCTCGGTTAGGGGAGGTGCTTATGTGTCGTGCTCAGGCCGTACTGGGCATAAGGTTCGACCACATAGTGGCGAATGTCCAGGCCCAGATAAAGAAGGGTCAATCTGAGGCGAGAATGAAGTTGATCACGGGCCAATCTTCATTCTATCTGCTTAGTCAGCTGAACTCTGGGCTGATTGAGGGTTCGAAGAGCATTTCTCATTTGAAGCCCATCTTCCTGTTTGGGGATGCCCTCACCATTTCTGACGCTAAGGTAGTAAAGAAGAGGGAGAACTGGACCTTCTCCTCTGGCGGGATGCAGAAACATATACCTACGATGGAGCACCACTTGCCTTTGTCGGCCTTCAATATGGTGTCTTTCCCAAGAAAGATGTTGGGCATCCTGACGCCAGACCAAAAGGGAGCTCAAGTCGTCCGTATTCGTTTTAACTCAAAACTGAAGAGGGAAGCGACGTCTAAGGAATCGTTTTCTAATTCTCTTCGCGGGTTGGAGCCTGGCTCTTTCACGAGTGAGATGCCCGAATGTTCGAATTTACGAAGCTAACACTTTTTTGAACCAGCTTGCTGACAAGGGGTCATATCCCAAGGAGAAAATATGCTTGCTCAACTGGGTGCACCATTCATCTTCTTAGATAAATTTGACCCTGTGGGTGTTGGAGAAGTTTGAGCATCCCCTGAAGGAGGCCAACCTCTATTACACCCTAAGGGGTTCTTGTTACGATTTGGAGAAGAACCCGAAGTTGTTCGTGGATTTGGTCAAGATGTACAACTATCGCACCGGGACCTTTTTTACTCCTGGTGGGGAGATGGGGCTAGCTCTCCACGAGATGTACGATGTTTTACGGTTGCCCTGGGGCAGTAAGCCGTATGAGGAGTACACACCTGACAATGAAGAATTTGAGGAGTTGGAGAGACAACATCCAGGGTTTATTGCAGTGTACCGGGAGTTGTTGTGCCATCATAGTACTTGCTAGCAGCTTTCGAAGAAGAAGGATAGAAGTACCGAGGGACGTTACCCCACACCAAGGCCTGGATCCATTACCTCTTCAATATTTACGCTTCGGGTCGGGTCCTTGTCCGGAGCCCTCAAACTTCGAGTAGTATCGATGACCTAGTGCGCGGTACTAAGAGAACGACCGCGTCCGGTAAGGGGTTTGGTAGCTCTGGTGACACCTTCAGCTACTTTTATCAAGACACCCAGTCGTTGTCTGATAAGGCTGTACTGGCTGGATTCTTGATGATATGGCTGCAACCTTATGTAGTCCCCGGGGGCTCCGGGTCGATCGAGAGGGTTAGCCACAATCTCATCCTCCCCGCTGTTAAGTTAGCTTTCGGCCATCAGCTAGCTTTAATCCCAAAGATGGTCTGCAACATCCATCGTCTTACGAGCAAAGTGATGGCTCATGGCGGCCCTGGAGATTTCAACCAGGTAGAGATGCCTTACCATTATCTACTGGGTTGGTTGTTAATCCACTACCCGTCTCTGGTGCATCTTGGAGTGGCGGGGATGACGACAGAGGCTGATGGTTTTAATCGCCAGTATGGTGGGATACCCTGGGTTCATACTGAGATTCTCGCCTGTTAGCATGCACTTGCTCATGTAGCGGACTATTACTTTTTTGTCTCGGTCCCGAAGTTCACAGAGGATGAGGTGAATAGGGTTCAATATGATGGTGGTATGGACCGTCAGGTTCTGTCCCCAAAGCACCTCTGTTGGATAATTTCCATACGGCCTTCCCATCTGGTGTACCGGAACCGGAACCTCGTCTTTTTGGAACCGTACCTGCCGAGTAGGTTTGCTCGCCAGTTTGGCTATAGCCAGCTCATGTTGAGCAACCTGAGTCCATGTCTTGGCTTTGAAGGTAGCGTTCTTGACGAAGCCCGAGCCGGGACTATTATTCCGCCACCGATACTCAGGTCCGGTTTACCCTGCCTGATGCTTAAGTCCCTACGCACATCCTCCATGCAGCGGCTCTCTTTCATATTGCCGTGAATGCGCCTCCACCTAGCTTTGACCGGGACACTAGCTTCATCGCGAATACGAAGTCGATGACCCGATGCAAGGAGTCTAAGAAAGGTCGGGGAAGAGGTAGGGGGAAGGCTGTGCTTATCGACTCTGACTCGCCGATAGGGGAAGATAATGCTTCCTATGATCCTTCGTCTCTAGTAAGCTCTCCCATGAAGCGCAGGACCTCCCTGGTACGGAGCCCTCCGTCCCAGAAGAGAAGGCGGGAACCATCGGTGGCCGCGAGGCCGCGTTATAAGAAGCGGGTTGCCTTCAAGGACCCTGTGCCGGCTGGGGCTGAGGAAGAAGGAATAGAAGAAGAGGAGGAGGTAGGACCCCTGGCTCTGGTGGCATCTGATCTGGAGCTTGTTTAGGACACTGAGATGGTATTTGTACAACCTCTTGGTTTAATTATTTCCGGTCCTCTCTATAAGCATATTTCTTCTGGTTTATTTAAAAATTTGCAGACACAGGAGGAGAGGGACCGACCTTAACAGTCTACGGCTGTCGAGGTTTCCTATGCGCAGCCGAATGAAGAGATCGCTTTTTCGGGGTCTGAGACCTCGGAGTCTGTTCCTGAGTGCTAGGGTGGTTATGTCCCAGGGGAGTCGCTGGTGGAGCCGACCACCTCCCCCATCTCGGTAGAGGAATTGAATGATCCAAAAGAAGTTTGGACCGCACTGGACGAGTGTCAGGTCCCATTACCTTCTCCGGGTATGTTACTTCGCTACCTTTCTCTGGAAGGGATCTTTCGGCTTCAGCTTCACATTCTTCGGGAGAAGTTAATTGTTGGTTGTTCTAGTTTTATAGACCCTAACTCTCCCTTGAAGGTCATGGACGTGACCGCGGAGGAAGGGGTCGCGGAAGAAGATGGTAGTGATCTCGTTATGGTACGGTCTGAGTCTCTTCTTCACTTTTCTGGGGCGAGGAACATCCCACCGTGCCCCCCACTGAGGTTGTGCCGGAGGAGGTTCCTGGCCTTTCTGGCGTGGCAGCTTCTCTTCCAACAGTTGCCGCTGGGGGTTCTGCGGTTGAAGCCTCTTTCGATGGCGGGGTGGTAAGCCACCGCAGTGAGATCCTTGAGGCTGCTGGGTCACTTTCTGGAGCTGCCGTAACTCGGTCCAGGGATGGTACACCGATGGGAGCCGATGCGGCGAGACGGCATGTTACTCCTATCCTTGGTCTTGGTACTACTTCGGCGTCCGTGGTTCAGCTGTCAGGTATCCAAGAACTTCGAGCGTCCACGAAAGATTGGATCGCCGACAGGACTGCTGGTTTTTTCCCTACTGCTGCATCGCCTTCGAGGTTTCCAAGCATCGTTGTGCCTCCTGCTATGTCTGTGGCCTCTTCTTCAATCCCACTGTCTCTGACTCCGGCTACGTTGGAAGAGATCGACGAAAATGTCAAGCTCTCGATTCGGAGCTTTCACATGTTCTTGAAGCAAGGGATCGAGGACGTATTGGAGCGCAACAAATCATTTTTCTGGGCAAGGCACTTTGCCGAGGCCCAGGTCCACTCTCTGAGGGGTATCCCTGGTTGTGAGCAGATGGCCGACTTCCTCGACCATAAACTGGAGGAGGTGGAGAAATGCCTCACAGAGCAACGGCAATATCAGCAGGCGGATATGGGAAAGCTGATTTTCCATGAATATAACGAGTTCTCAAAGAAGGTGGAGATAGAGAAGGCCTTCTTTGCTTCGTCTATGGAGTTTTTGCAGCACGGTCTCTGAATCTTGCGGGAGAGACGTGACAGGCTAGAGGATCTCAGAGAGGAGTGCCTTTTCCGACAAAAGGACCTGACCAAGCGAATTAGACTGCTCCAGATCGAGCTCGATACTATGGGAAATAGGTTGCGGGAGGCCCAACAGGAAGATGAGACCATACGTACTGAGGCGAGCCACATAGCGCAGAACATGACTCTTCTTACATATAACAATATTTCTCTCTACTCCTGCTCTATAAATATCAATGGACTCTGTTATTATCATCGTCTACTTACCCCTCAACGTTGGACACTTCTGCAAGTAGGCAACATGATTTTAGATTTTGATTGTTGATGATAATAATGATATTAGATGATGATAATAATATAGAGTATATTGATATTTATATAGTAGTTGTAGAAAGAAGTATTGTAAGAAGAGGGATTTATAGAGAGAGATGGTTTAGGATTTAAATATAGAAGATTGAAAGATGAGAGAATTATTTATAGAGAGATACAAGCGACTGAATATATGAGCTGGAAATATATATGAACAGAGAGGGAAGGTTTTGTTTTTCTTTTTCTTTTTCTTTTTTGGATACATCAACAATCAATTCAAAGGTGATTTTATACTCAGTTCTTCAAAACTGACTACATTGCCGACTAAGCTCAATCAATTCAGAAGTGATTTTATAGTTTATACTCAGTTCTTCAAAACTGACTACATTGCCAACTAAGCTACGAATCAGGTGAGTTGCTATTCCGTGTGCAAACAAGCCGTCTTACTCTAAATGGACATTTCGAATCTCGCTGCCAATGGACGCACATTTTAGTTTTCATCATTCCTTGTCGTGGTTGAGCAGGAACTGCAGGGAGGGGAGCTTGTGCAACTACAAGAAGGAAAGAATCTAACATAAGTTCTAAATTACATGTATTCTTATATTAAAAAAATATTAGACATACAAGGATGAGCATGGAGGGAAACTAATTGTACGGGAGGAGTAGGAGCAGCGACAAAAGGAAGAATGACATCTACAAGAACACATAAACAAAACATAAGCTCTAAATTACGTGTATTCGTATATTAAAAGAATTGAGTACATACAAGGATGAGCAGGCAGGAGGGGAACTGCTTTTACAACAAGCGCAATTGCAAAGGGATGAATGACATCTACAAGAAACACATAAATAAAAAAAACCTAACATAAGTTTTGAATTACATGTATTCTTATATTAAAAGAATTGAGTACATACAAGGATGAGCAAACCGGAGGGGAACTGCTTGTACAACAGGAGCAGAGAAAACATCTACAAGGAACACATCAATAAAAAAAACTTAACATAAATTCTAAATTACATGTATTCTTATATTAAAAAAATTGAGTACATACAAGGATGAGTAGAGCGGAGAGACTGCTTGTACAACAGGAGCAACGACAAAAGGAGGAATGACATCTACAAGAAAAAAAATTGCATCCTAACATAAGTTCTAACTTCATGTATTCTTATATTAAAAAAAATGAGGTTTGGGTTAGGCTGGGTCAATTTATTGTGCTAAACCAAAGTTAGATAGTTTAATTAAGGCTATTTTTGTTTATCTTGGACTTGAACTCAAAAACTCAACAAGTGGGGTTTTGGTTGGCTGATGTAAACCCAATAGGTTTGTGATGGGTTCGTGTTGAGGGTTCTTGTATCAGGTTCAAGCTTGGTTTCGTCGCTAATCTTCTTGGAAGCATGAACACTTCAAAAATATAGGGTGTGTCATGTCATATACGTATCGGGCACAAATTGATACAACCCAGACACAGCAAATAGGTGTTGTCTCTGTGTCGTGTCGTATCCGTGTAACATAGCTAACCTGCCAACCCGACTCGTTCCCGCCCCTGCTATCATGCATCTAATATGACAACAAGTCCAAGAGATGTAAGAAAGTACCCTGATCCATTACAATCTCGATGAAGTATTAATTATAAATATAGTTAATTGCTGTAAATGTTCTGGAAAATTCTATTTGTCAGTATGTTCATTCTTATTAAGTGGTTGATGGAATTGATAACTGTATGAATCGGTAAGAAATGTTTGAAATATTTATTTTGTTTGATAGTCATTACAATCAAAGATCAATGAAGATGTACGCTCCACAAGTGTACAATCTCGATATGGATTCAGAATACTGTATTTTTCTCAAAATTTTTGGATAGGTCTACAACATGAATATGTTATATTACGCTTATGCACACAGACATACATAAATATGCATTATGTTTCACTAATCCATATTTATGCAGTTTCCACTAGGTCTCCGAAGTATGAGAAATGAGCCACTGCAAAGAAATTATTTTATCCTATCTTGAATATTTTGGCACAAATGCAACAGGATAAAATCACCTTTAGCCATGTTTTGGGCTACTTTGGAACTTACATACACGTGTTAAGTATTGTTTCGGATACATATCGAAGCAGAATCTGTGGATTTAATTTTCTCAAACTGGTACTGATGTATCTTTCTGATGCCGAGGTAAGTTGTTCCTCATTATTAGTAGTTGTCATGTTACTGTCAAATTATTTTTGTACTCCTTAATCAACCATTGAACTATATCATACTTCCAAAAATTTATAATTCCCCAAGATTTAATGTAGCATCTGTATTTAATTGTTTGCTTTTAAGTGACATTGATAATTAAAAATACCTCGATCTATGATATTTGGATGAGTTATGGATTTTTTTTTCAATAATGTTTTCCCCAGTGACCTTACCGAAGATTTTGACCAAATAGTTTGAAATGTCATGTAACTATAATGTTTGGTTAGTAAAGCTAATGATGGTTGAGCAGTGTGCATCTGGCACTTCAATATTGTAACACAGCACAAGTATACAAAATTATAAACATATCATAACTGAATAGAAGATTGCATATACATTGTGTCTTATAATGCGCACGCCATATTGTAGGTTCATATGCATCAGATTTTAGTAAATGATGCTTATTCATAAACCTTGGCAAGTGTTGTTTTCATATTGATTAATATAACTTACAAACGCATGTTGCTTATTTATGATACTTGATAGTGAACAATGTTGTGAGTTCACCTACCTCCATAGCTATGACTAGAATAGATGGATTTATGTAGCATGGTATGCAAACATGGCTAAAGCTTTCAGTATTTTGAAGTGGTACTTCTATCAGCCACTTTCAAGCGTGTTTTTTTGTTTGAATCAGTACTACAATTATTCAATGTCGGATTCCTCCAATGGTGCTTTTGGTACTAGGTAATTCTTTTAAATTTTCGAGAATACAAGGATGGAAAAAAGAAAAAAGAAAATATACATTTGTTTCGTGTTCTACTTTTTTTTCTAACAAACATATTTAATTCTTATTTACATTTTTTTCTCGAATGTGGAAAATTTATTCCCTAAAAAATAGGTGGATATTTTTATTTTTTATAAAAGTAATTAGTGTATAGTTATATTTGAGTTAGTCAAATTTGACTTAGGTTGTGTTTGGTTCACTGTAATATAACCATAATCGTAATGGAATTGTGTTTGTAATATATTTGAGTTTGTAATATAATGAAATTACAATTACATTATCATGTTTGGTTGGAACATGTAATTAAATTATACAATGTAATGTCAATTACATTCAAGTGTTTGGTTTAACATGTATTGTTATGAAAATAATAATTATTATTTGTATTATTTTAACAAATATATCCTTTATATATATATATATATATATATATATATATATATATATATATATATATATATATATGCCAAATTTATTATTTATAATTAATAAAAAATGTCCGGTAACCAAATAAAATAAAACATTACACAGTATCATATAAAAAAAGCAACAATAAAAAAATTTAAAAAAAAGCAACAATAATATTGTTTCATATAAATCAGAACATTAATAAACTTAATTCAATCTCAAACAAATTCTCAAATAATTATGGTAACAAGTAGGCAACACAAAATTTCTCAAATAATTTCTCCACTCTCATGCATGTGCCCATTTGAGCCCTCCCCCTCTTGTTTTATGACTTTTTATAAAAGAATTACACATTTTGATCAGTGCTAGTCAATTATTTGTGCAAGTCCAGTTTGTAGGAACTTCTACTCAGGTTAGTTCAAAATTTATTAGAAATGTGTATCCTCTCCTCCTTCCTTTCTCCTCCTCCTCGCCCCCCTCTCCTCCCGCTCTTCCGTCCCCCCTTCCAACCTCCTCCTCATGCTCTTCCGTCCTCCTCCTCACGCTCCTCTGCACCCCTCAATCCCGCCCCCCCCTTCCAGCCTTCTGCTCTTCTGCCCCCTTTGGCCTACCATCCACCCCCTCTGGCCTCCACTCCTCCTCCCCCCCTCCCGCTCTCCCCACCTCCACTCCGGCCACCTCCTCTCCGAAACCCCCCTTCCCCCCCCCCCCCCTCTTTCGGGCTGTCAAATTTTTTGACAATTCTGACAAATGCTAGGACTGTCAAAATTTTTAACAGTCATAATAAAACATGTTCAACATATTTTTTTAGGACTGTCAAAAATTTTAACAGTTCTTCAAATTAGTAGGACTGTCTTTCAAAAAATTTGACAGTTCTGACTATAGAAAAAAATTTCACTGGGAGTGAACATTTTCCAAAATAATTTTTTAGAATGACAAATTTGTAAATAAATAAAAATAAAAATTTGCCATGTCCTGGTAAAAATGTGTAGCGGCTTTGTACAAAATATTGTTTTCCTCCCAATGACCAAAACAAGAAAAAGCAAAAATAAACACCACCTTCCCCAGACTCCCAAATCCCCCTCTCTAGTCCTTCCTCTCCACCCCATTTTCCTTTTCTTTCTCTCTCCAAATTAATTTTTCCAGATCTGCTTCCTCTCTATTGGAAGAGGAGAGGAGCACAACAATAGCATAGCAACCGATTGTCGGATCAAAGAATATAATTTTAGTAGATTTTATTTATAAAATTATAGAATTCATGATCATATAACACTTTGATATCAAACGGGTAAATAGAGTTAAGGTTAAGCGAAGAAAAATTAAATGGGGAGAGGGGAGTCAATAATGATAACCTTGTTTGATTTGGAAGAAGAGTTAAGTGGAATGTGCTGATTGTAGATTTTGAGTGGAAGAAAAATTAATAAAAATACAATAGTTATCAAAATATTCTTATTATATATGGTTTTGAGTAATAAGAAAAGCGAGAAGAGACGACATATCTCGACTGTAGCATGTTAAAAGTGAGGAAGACGGAACAACATGTTGAAAATAAAAAAATGTAAGAAAATATTATAATATTTTATATGACAAATAAGAAATATTTATAATTTTTTAAATAAAATTTTTCACTTCTACTGATTACTTCCAATATATATATAAAAAAAAAGGTTAAACAAATCCTCATGTAATCTTTTATGATTCTCCATTTTAAACTTTCATCCTTATGTCATGTAGAATATTTTTTTCTATCACTTAAATTTTTTCTCATTTAAGTATTTTCATCCCCAATCCAAGCATGTGGAGGGGATTTTATTTTAAAATATAATTTTTTTTTTCAAGAATTTAATTTTAGTATATTTTATTTATAAAATTATAGAATTTATGATTATATAGCATTTTGGTATCAAACGTATCCTTAAAGTCATACGTGTGGAGGGGATTTTATTTTTAATCTATTTTTATATTTTGGCCGGTGGAAGCCATGAATCTACATTGGCCAATGGGAGGCCTGCGAGGCTTTACATGTCCCACCATGGAGATCTATGTTCCACTGCAGCCACAAGCAATGCTGCAATCTGTCATTTAAAGGAATTTTGAAAAATATGACCGTTGATGTAGGTTTGACAACTGGTACCAAAGACCAAAAAAAAAAAAATATATATATATATATATATATATATATATATATATATATATATATATATAAAAAGAAAAGAACCGTCCATGTGAGGAAGCTCCCCCAACAAAATGGAAGTCAATGCCCATAGCAAAATGACTACTACGTGGGTGATATGCTATCCCCTTCTCCCTAAGGCCCCACCGTCCGAACATAAGTGTCGTGCTATCTTGCTATCCATACATACAAGACGTCGTCTTATCCTTATCCAAGGATTACTACTAAAATAAGTCATATTAACGATGTTTAAAATAGTAAAATATATCGTTAAGTTTATTTAGCGACGTAGTTAACGACGTAGTGGTTATCGTGTTTTAGCTAGTCGCTGACAAGTAAAATATTGTTGAGGATGTTATATCGTTGCCAAGTTTTTTGAATGTAACGACGGTTTGCGTCTCCACGCCGCCATATTAGCGACTCCTTAGGTGTCGGTAAACGTCGTCAATATTTTTGTTATTAGCGACGTGTTGCGACAAATGCAGCGACGTTTAGCTGAAATGGCAAATATCGTCATGTCAGCATATCAGCGACGTTTAGCGACTACTAGCGACGTTACTGGTACAGAGTAACGACGTTACGATACATCTTAGCGATGGAAAAAAAATGTCGCTAACTGTCGTTAAACGTCGTTAATTTTCAAAAAAAATGCAGCTTGTATATTATTCACACTACAATCTGCCTGCAGTTTATTAATTCAAAGTTTATATTATTAGACCCGGAGTAACCCTCCGTTGAAATTTCTGGGTTCGCCGACCCCTTCGGTGGAACACTAAACACCTGTAAATTTTCATGCATTTAATATAAATAATAAAGTAAAATTTAAAGAAATTGATACATTGAAATTATAAACTAAGTCTGAAAATAAATATCCAGTAAGCATCACAAATAGTACTGAGTGTCAACAAATAAAGTCTGAAATACTATCTCAATAAATGTATTAAACGAATACATAAATGACCCAAGATCATGGGCCAAAATGTAATCACCTGAAAATTTTAAGAATTTTTAAATTTAATTTTCTGGAATTTAATTAGCATTTTCTGTAATTTTTAAACCAATAAATTAAGGTAGTCTGATTTAAAATAAATTTTTAAAAGATAATAAATAATATTAAAATGTGATGAAAATTATATTTTCTAGTGTAAAATTAAAAACCAGGCATGGGGTATTTTTTCGGGAATTTATTGGATCCCGAATGAATTTTTAAAGCATTAAAAACTATTGTTAAAATTTAACTATTTAAATTAAACCAATTAAATGAACCAACCCGAACCCAAATCTGAACCGGACCGGACCGGCCGATCTGACCAACCCGGACCGCTCAAGCTAGCGGGTCGGATCCGGGTCAGACCCGACCCGCCAGCACCCGACCCGACCCATTACAAAACCCTAACCCCCAAATTCGCAGGCTCCGTCGATTCCACTGTCGGGGGCCGTTTCCGCCGCCGTGGCCGCCGGCAGACCCCTCGGTTCGACTTCCCCGTACCCGGCGACCGATCCCCTTCGATTTTCGGCAACCTCCGGCCGGTTCCCATCCCTTCGATTCCTATTTAAACCCGAGACCACCCGCTGGAAAACCCTGCTGAACCTCCTTCTCCGGTGAACATCTGAATCCCGACGCCGGACCACCCCCTGCTCAGCCACCTAGTCTTCCAGAGCCGCCGGACCCAGAACCTCTAGCCGTACCTCCAGAGACCACCGTCGGACCCGGAGCTTCGACTCAGTATCCGACGAACCCGAGTATATTTCCTGCAGCGTCGGATCCGGCCGTCCAGACCAGCGCCGACCATTCCGGAACCGGCGCCGTCTCCGCCCGCACCCAGGCCGACTCCGGTAGACACGGACACAAACCAGAATGCGAGTACAGCTTGGACAGGGCTTGGACACGGATCTAGGACACGGAGACTCGAGTTTGACACGCGCAAATCGGACTTCTTGAACCCTGTTCAGGTACCCATAACTTTCAACTCGTAGCTCTGTTTCATATTCCATAAATTTTATCGCGTAGCCTGTATGACCCTCTCGGTGCCAGTATAACCCGTTCGGGGCATCGCGTCCTGAGGTGATCGCGAACCGCAATCCAAAAACAGGAAAAACTAAGCCCTGTTTTACCCCGGAACTGAGTACGCCCCGCCAAACGGGACGACTTGGTCACGTGCGGTCTTCACCGATACGTGCGCATCGTAGATACGGACGTGTGAGATTTCGTAGAAGCCGATTCGGATGTGCGTGCACACCGGAATCAGTACGTATCCGCGGACAACACCCCGTATTCGACTTTTCTGTATTTTGCTGTAACTTAGTGTATACACGTCGGATCGAGACGAAACTTACGCCATCGGACTTGTAGCAATACGCTGGTCCTGTGGGTCAAGTTTGGTTCGATTCTGAGAACGTTGAAAAATTGCGCGTCGTGGGCCCCACAGGCTCCACCTGACGGGCGATTTTGAGAATGCTCATCGGAATCCAATTCTGGAAGTTCCGTTGGGTTTGTATCAAAGTTCCTGACTTGTTGACACTAAGTTGGACTGATTTGGAGACCTTTGACCCTGACGCATTTTCGGTGCAAAGCGGCCCACATATGGACCCGCTTTGGCCCAGAAATGACGTTTTTGCCCTTGTGTCCAAACTGGACTTAAGGACAGGCGTTTCTAGCTATTTCCTATGTTCTGAGACTGTTGGTAATATTCATTTCAGCTTTTGGAGGAGTATTTGCTGAACCCACTGATACAAGGACCGCTACTGGTATTCCAACCCCAGGCAAGTGTGCCTTGCCATAAATTGCAGTTTATTAGTTCATTTTGTTCTCTTGCTTTATTTACTGTGACTATGGTACATGCTATAACCTAGGACCGTATGACATACTTAGCGTCCGATTACAGTCGGGTGCCAACCCGTACGCGGAGTTGTGTACGTCATTTAGTGATGGACATTCGAGACCCTTTACATTATCGTGCTTGTTTAGCAAGTACATTATAACCTAGGACACTTGACACCATACATTGACAGAATCTTCCTGAGATATTCAAGGTGATTCTGAGTAGGATACAGGATGGACATAGTTATTATATTCTTAGATTATGACTGTTGCATTAGCTCTGATCTCACGTGACATGGACATGAGACGTGTGGTTACATTGGGTGGGGAGAGACACACAGGCTACAGGCTGTTATATATATATATACTACTATTGTGAGGTTGTAGACTCTCGAACAGAGCTAGACCCATTACTAGATATTGCTGCTACCGGCTCCCCGACACAGAGCTTGTAGCAGTCTCAGCCTGAGTACTAGTGTTGCTCTCAGTTGCATTTTTACCTAGATGGTTAAGTAGTTACCCTGCTTATTTCATTTTCTATTTTACTGCATCTATTTTGGCTTGTATTATTTGTACCTTGCTATGTCCCCTGAGGACCTGGAATGGATGATGTCCCCAGGTTTAGCAGAAGAACATTATCCCGAGGTTTACGGGACAGGAGCTGAAGCTGTACCAGAAGCTATTGCTGAAGGAGAACCTAACTTAGAAGTAGAGGTGATGGCTGAAGACTTTTCTTGAGATTATGATATTTGTACTCATCAGATACTTATTTCTGGACTCCTTTGTTCTGGTCTGATGAACCAGTGTTTTTAGACTTTTATCGGGTTGTTCCCCGACATACTTTGCTGAGACTGGACATTGATGTACTTTCTTTATTTGCTGTTTGATCTTATTATTCTGTGTGTGGATGAGATTAGTTTTGAATTATTGTTGTAGACCTATATTACAGCTTAAGTATGCCCGATGGATCCATTAAATTGGGTTGTCCATCGGTGTGTACTGCTTGCCATTGCCACGTGACTAGTCCCTCGATATTTTGGGACTGGGGCGTGACACAAAACTCACAAACAAATAAACTGTCATAATTAGGACTACTGCTGATCCGGAGGAGCACCGCGATGAGCCTAGGAGATGAGCATGTCCAAAGAATAACTAATGCTGATCAGGAGGAGGAGGATGAGCACCGTCGCGAATCTGCGATATCAGCGATGCCCACTGCTCCGGTGAAATCATTATGGCATCCGATGGAGGAGTCTGTGCAGTCGATATAGACGTCGATACCGACAAACCAGGAGGATGTATCTGCTCCATCGCTGTCAGTCGAGCGTTGCAAGTATCCATGATAAATAACATCCTCACAGCACTCTGCTCCACTGCCTGGCTCATCTGAACCTGTGTCGTCTACAGCCTCGTCAGTACATCGCCCATGGCTACATGCGACCCCTATAGCGCCGTCACGTTGCACTCTGTCGAAGTGGCCAGATCCCTCAGCCCTGCCATGCTACGCTCAAGTGAATCAAAAAGTGCTATGATCGTCGCATCGTCCGTCTGCGGTGTGGCTGCAATATAATCCTCTTCAGCAACTCGTCACGCAGAGACGCAATCTGATGGTCAACTCTCTCCTGCTGGGCTCGTACCGACTCCTAGGAGGGCTGTGTGGTATGCACACTGACAGAGGGGATCCTAGAGGTCTGCGACGCAACATAGGCGTCGTAGGATCCCGTACCGTAGTACGTACCCCTCTGAAGACCACCAACGACGGTCATCCACAGCTCGTCAGCAGACGGAGCTGGGTGGGCGGGTGGCTATGAGGAACTACCGGCCTCTCCCTGTGTGGGCTGGGTCGATCTTTCACAGAGCCTAAGATACTAAAGGCCGTGTTCTAATTCTAATTGGTTCAAACTAGCCCTAATTTTACTATCTAAGCTAAGTAGGCCTAATTTTGGGTGAGGGGATTTACAATCTACCCAACTTAAAATAATTTCATCCTCAAAATTAAAATAAGGCATAGTCTATTATTCCTTTATATACATAAGGCAAGTCAATCGCGATATCTTTGCGATAATTAAAATTTTAATCCATCCTTTGTAATCACTTTTAAGATTAAGATGGTCACTGTCCAAATCAAATTTTAACCTATCGTACTTCCTCATCAATATCCAGATATAATTTTAATCCGTATAACATCTTCGCATAACAAATTTTATATCACGATCTTCAACTAACAAAATCTCTTTTAGAAATGATTCTAATCAATATTTTTGACTCTACTAAACGTTCTCATAAAGTTTATTTTGAATGCAGAAAGATGGATCCAAGAAATAAAGATGAAATTCCTTTGAGTACACCACAAGACGTTGTGGTTACCTATGGAGATGGAGTTACACAAGAGAACAGAGGTCAATCCTCTCAAAGTGGACAAGCTGAGCAGCATAACTCAAGGTTCAGGCGTGATGATATCCCACCACCGCCGCAGTTCACTCCACAGATGCCTGCCTTTCCACCTGGGCAAGAAATGGACGGGCAGCAAATATTCCAGATGTTTTATGCCATGATGCAAGCTCAACAACAAGTTCAACAGGAGGCGCAGCGTCAGGAGGCAGAGAACCTGAGAACCAGCCTAGTAAATGCATTGGAGCAGGCAAACCCGCAAGCTAGGCGACCAACGACGGGGTCTATCACTAATTTCCGTCAACTCAAGCCCCGTACCTTTTCGGGTAAGGAAGGACCAACTGAAGTGCATGAGTGGCTCAAAAATACACAACATCTGTTGGAAGCAGCTGAACTTCCGCGGGAGAGATGGATGACTGCTGTCCGAATGCAACTGACGAACAACGCGCACCACTGGTGGCTAGCTGAAGAGAGGAGGCTCGGACATGACCGAGTCACTTGGGAGGAGTTCTCCAGACTCTTCCAAGAGATGTATATCCCAGCCGTTGCTAGATCAGAACTCCGAGATAAGTTCAACCGCCTCATCCAGGGCAACATGACGGTGGAGGAGTATAATGCAGAATTCATTCGCCTGAGTCGTTTCGCCCCTTCTCTAATTCCTACCGATAAAGAGAAGGCGGAGAAGTTCTTTGACGGACTCAGGTTCGAGCTTCAGAGGTTGATTGGATCTGTTGCACCAACATCGTACAACGACATCCTTGCTGCAGCACGACGCATGGAGCGCGTCACCAGGAGGGAGTCAAGTCTGAAGCGGCCATTTACCTCAGTACCATCCAAGGCAGCACAAGGGGATTCTGCAAAGCGACTCTAGAGGAATCTACCGCAGAGAGCAGCACCAAGAACCCTACCTACTTGTCATTTCTACGGCAAGTTGGGTCACATTGAAAAGGAGTGCAGACGCAAATTGGGACTGTGCCTGGTTTGCGGATCCAACCAGCATCTATCCAGGGATTGCTCAGAACGCCGAGAGGGAGCACCACGACTAGCTCTACCTGCACCAAGGCCAGATTATCCAGCAGTGGGAGCACAGCAGACGGGAGTTGGAGGAGTCAGACCACCAGCTCCAGGAGGATATCAGCCGAGACCACCATTGCCACCTCAGGCAGCACTATTCCAGCAGGCTCGTCAGCAGAGGGGTCCAGCTCAGGGACGAGGTCAGGCATTTGCATTGGCTGTTCAGGAAGAAGCTATTGCTGGAGAAGTTATAGCAGGTACCATTTTAGTAGCTTCATTACCTGCTGTAGCTTTATTTAATTCTGGGGGATCACACTCATTCATAGCTGCTAGCTTCGTAGCCACCCATAGAGTAGCTACTGCACCCCTTCCGAAAACTAAGAGAATTCTTACGGGAGGTAAAATTATACCGGTTAGTGATATCTGTAGATCATGTTCGGTAGTAGTCTGTGGAAGAGAAATATGAGCCCAATTTCTGATCTTTTTTATGCCTGACTATGATGTTGTACTTGGTATGGACTGGTTAAGTCAGTATCATGCTACTCTTGATTGTCGGCTTGAAAAAGTTATATTCAGACCAACTGGACACTCAGAGTTTGAATTTCTTCGAGGAGCTGTAGAGCAGGGTGTTCAGCCAACTCTTAGGGTATTATCTGTAGAAGGGGAGTCAAGTTACCCAAGAGTTATCTCGAAGTTTATGGATGTATTTCCCGATGATCTTCCAGGTTTACCACCTGATCGAAAAATAGAATTCACCATAGACTTAACTCCAGGAGCAGAGCCTATCACTTCATCGGTATATAGACTAGCACCTAAGGAGTTAGTAGAGTTGAAGAAGCAAGTTGATGAACTTCTGGAAAAGGGTTTCATCCGGCCCAGTGTATCACCTTGGGGAGCACCTATACTTTTTGTACCGAAGAAGGATGGAACAGTTCGCATGTGCATTGATTACAGGGCGTTAAACGCTGTGACCATTAAGAACCGGTATCCCTTGCCACGTATTGATGACTTATTTGATCAATTGAGTAGAGCTAGGGTATTTTTGAAGATTGACCTTAGATCCGGTTATCACCAGATTAGGGTGAGGAAGGAAGATATCCCGAAGACAGCATTCAGGACTAAGTATGGACACTACGAGTTCTTAGTAATGCCGTTTGATTTAACCAATGCGCCTGCTGTGTTCATGAGCTTGATGAACCGAGTTTTCCATCAATACTTGGATAAATTTGTGGTTGTATTTATTGATGACATTCTGGTATATTCCAAAAGCCACGAAGAGCACGAGGAGCATCTCAGAATCGTGCTAGAGACGTTGAGGCAGGAGAAGCTTTATGCTAAGCTCAGTAAATATGAGTTTTATATGGATAAGGTGCCATTCTTAGGACATATTATCTCAGGAGAAGGACTGTCAGTTGATCCAGAAAAGGTTGCTGCCATTGAGACTTGGCCTACACCGACATCAGTTGCTGAGGTGAGAAGTTTTCTAGGACTTGCTGGATATTACAGAAGGTTCGTAGAAAATTTCTCAAGGATTGCAGAGCCAATGACGAAGTTGACATGGAAAGATCAGGATTTTGCATGGACAGAAGAATGTTAGATGGCCTTTGAAGAATTGAAGAGGCGTCTAACAACAGCACCAGTCTTGACTCTTCCTTCAGGGTCAGACAGTTTTATTGTTTATAGCGATGCGTCAGGTAGTGGCCTAGGATGTGTTTTGATGCAACATGGCAAAGTTATTGCTTATGCATCAAGATAGTTGAAGGTCCATGAGAAGAACTACCCAACGCATGATCTGGAGCTAGCTGCTGTAATATTTGCACTAAAAATTTGGAGACATTATCTTTATGGTGAGAAGGTGGAAATCTTCACTGATCACAAAAGTCTAAAGTATGTATATACCCAGAAGGAGCTTAACATAAGGCAAAGACGATGGCTTGAGTTGATGGTGGATTTTGATATAGATCTGCAGTACCACCCAGGAAAAGCAAATATAGTAGCAGACGCACTCAGCAGGAAGCCTACAGCTTATTTCTTGACAATGCAGCCTGAGCTATTGAGAGATCTACAGGAGCTTCAGATAGAGGTTATTCTACCAAGATAGAGTGGCTTGCTGGCTAATCTGGAAGTGAAGTCATCGCTCGTGGAAAGGATTAAAGAAGCTTTGCCTACTGATGCAAGATTTCGAAGACTCAAAGAGAAGACAGAAGCAGGTTTGCAGACGGGACTTCGCATACATGAGGATGGGACATTAAGGTGCGAAGATCGTCTATATGTTCCAAATGGAGAACTGAGACAGGAGCTAATGACTGAAGCACATAGCTCCATATACTCTGTTCATCCAGGAAGAACAAAGATGTATCGAGATTTAAGGCAGTATTATTGGTGACATGGAATGAAGAGAGAGATTGCTAGATTTGTAGCTAAATGCTTAGTCTGCCAACAAGTGAAAGTCGAGCATCAGAGGACTGCAGGAATGTTGCAGCCGCTTCCCATACCAGAATGGAAGTGGGAACATATCACCATGGACTTTGTCACAGGATTCCCAAGGAGCCCCAGCGGAAAAGATGCGGTATGGGTGATCGTGGATCGACTCACTAAATTGGCACATTTCTTACCGTTTAGAGTTGGACAGTCCACAGAGGTACTAGCCGACATGTATATGCGACAAATAGTAAGATTGCATGGAGTGCCGGTTAGTATTGTATCAGATCGAGATTTGATATTTACCTCTCATTTCTGGCGAAGTATACAAGAGAGTCTTGGCACCAGACTAAAATTCAGCACTGCCTATCATCCCCAGACAGATGGTCAATCAGAACGTATAATCCAGATCTTGGAGGATATGCTGCGATCCTGTATGTTAGACTTTGGAGGGTCTTGGGAAGATCATTTGCATTTGGTAGAGTTCTCATACAACAATAGTTATCAAGCAAGCATCAAGATGGCACCTTTTGAGGCGTTATACGGTAGGAAGTGCAGATCGCCAATATGCTGGAGTGACGTCGGAGAGCGTCAAATATTGGGGCCAGAGTTGGTAATGCAAACAGTGGAGAAGGTGAAGCAAATCCAGAATCATCTTCGTGCAGCTCAGGACAGACAGAAGCATTGGACTGATACACACCGACGTCCCCTGGAGTTCAAGGAAGGAGAACATGTATTCCTGAGGATTTCACCCACTCGAGGAACCATTCGCTTTGGAAGCAGAGGCAAATTGAGTCCAAGGTACATTGGACCCTTTGATATTCTGGAGCGCATTGGTGAGGTAGCCTATCGTCTTGCATTACCTCCATCTTTAGAGGGAGTGCATGATGTATTACATGTCTCACAGTTGAGAAGGTATGTGACTGACCCATGTCACATAGTTGATCATTCTGAGATCGCAGTAGGCCCAAGCCTGAGATATGAAGAACAACCAGTGGGAATACTCGGCACCAGTGAGAAGACACTGTGAGGGCAGACAATTAAACTGGTTCGTGTGGCTTGGAAGCAACACTCTCCTGGTGAATCTACCTGGAAGAGGGAGGATATCATGCGCCAGCGATATCCCCATTTATTCGAGGATGCAGGTATATCTTAAGTAATTCCTGTAGTTCTGTTCTATTAGTAGTTTAATCTTTAAATTGCGATGATGCAATTTTCTTAAGGGGGTAGATTATAATCACCTGAAAATTTTAAGAATTTTTAAATTTAATTTTCTGGAATTTAATTAGCATTTTCTGTAATTTTTAAACCAATAAATTAAGGTAGTCTGATTTAAAATAAATTTTTAAAAGATAATAAATAATATTAAAATGTGATGAAAATTATATTTTCTAGTGTAAAATTAAAAACCAGGCATGGGGTATTTTTCCGAAAATTTATTGGATCCCGAATAAAATTTTAGAGCATTAAAAACTATTGTTAAAATTTAACTATTTAAATTAAACCAATTAAATGAACCAACCCGAACCCAAATCTGAACCGGACCGGACCGGCCGGTCTGACCAACCCGGACTGCTCAAGCTAGCGGGTCAGATCCGGGTCAGACCCGACCCGCCAGCACCCAACCCATTACAAAACCCTAACCCCCAAATTCGCAGGCTCCGTCGATTCCACTGTCGGCGGCCGTTTCCGCCGCCGTGGCCGCCGGCAGACCCCTCGGTTCGACTTCCCCGTACCGGCGACCGATCCTCTTCGACTTCCGGCAACCTCCGGCCGGTTCCCATCCCTTCGATTCCTATTTAAACCCGAGACCACCCGCCGGAAAACCCTGCTGAACCTCCTTCTCCGGTGAACATCTGAATCCCGACGCCGGACCACCCCCTGCTCAGCCACCTAGTCTTCCAGAGCCGCCGGACCCAGAACCTCTAGCCGTACCTCCAGAGACCACCGTAGGACCCGGAGCTTCGACTCAGTATCCGACGAACCCGAGTCTATTTCCCGCAGCGTCGGATCCGGCCGTCCAGACCAGCGCCGACCATTCCGAAACCGACGCCGTCTCCGCCCGCACCCAGGCCGACTCCGGTAGACACGGACACAAACCAGAATGCGAGTACAGCTTGGACACGGCTTGGACACGGATCCAGGATACGGAGACTCGAGTTTGACACGCGCAAATCGGACTTCTTGAACCCTGTTCAGGTACCCATAACTTTCAACTCGTAGCTCTGTTTCATATTTCGTAAATTTCATCGCGTAGCCTGTATGACCCTCTCGGTGCCCGTGCAACCCGTTCGGGGCATCGCGTCCTGAGGTGATCGCGAACCGCGATCCAAAAACAGGAAAAACTAAGCCCTGTTTCACCCCGGAACTGAGTACGCCCACCAAACGGGACGACTTGGTCACGTGCGGTCTTCATCGATACGTGCGCGTCGTAGATACGGACGTGTGGGATTTCGCAGAAGCCGATTCGGATGTGCGTGCATACCAAAATCAGTGCGTATCCGCGGACAACACCCCGTATCCGACTTTTCTGTATTTCGTTGTAACTTAGTATATACACGTCGGATCGAGACGAAACTTGCACCATCGGACTCGTAGCAATACGCTGGTCCTATGGGTCAAGTTTGGTTCGATTCTGAGAACGTTGGAAAATTGCGCGTCGTGGGCCCTACAGGCTCCACCTGACGGGCGATTTTGAGAATGCTCATCGGAATCCAATTCTGGAAGTTCCGTTGGGTTTGTATCAAAGTTCCTGACTTGTTGACACTAAGTTGGACTGATTTGGAGACCTTTGACCCTGACGCATTTTCGGTGCAAAGCGGCCCACATATGGACCCGCTTTGGCCCAGAAATGACGTTTTTGCCCTTGTGTCCAAACTGGACTTAAGGACAGGCGTTTCTAGCTATTTCCTATGTTCTGAGACTGTTGGTAATATTCATTTCAGCTTTTGGAGGAGTATTTGCTGAACCCACTGATACAAGGACCGCTACTGGTATTCCAACCCCAGGCAAGTGTGCCTTGCCATAAATTGCAGTTTATTAGTTCATTTTGTTCTCTTGCTTTATTTACTGTGACTATGGTACATGCTATAACCTAGGACCGTATGACATACTTAGCGTCCGATTACAGTCGGGTGCCAACCCGTACGCGGAGTTGTGTACGTCATTTAGTGATGGACATTCGAGACCCTTTACATTATCGTGCTTGTTTATCAAGTACATTATAACCTAGGACACTTGACACCATACATTGACAAAATTTTTCTGAGATATTCAAGGTGATTCTGAGTAGGATACAGGATGGACATAGTTATTATATTCTTAGATTATGACTGTTGCATTAGCTCTGATCTCACGTGACATGGACATGAGACGTGTGGTTACATTGGGTGGGGAGAGACACACAGGCTACAGGCTGTTCTATATATATATACTACTATTATGAGGTTGTAGACTCTCGAGCAGAGCTAGACCCATTACTAGATATTGCTGCTACCGGCTCCCCGACACAGAGCTTGTAGCAGTCTCAGCCTGAGTACTAGTGTTGCTCTCAGTTGCATTTTTACCTAGATGGTTAAGTAGTTACCCTGCTTATTTCATTTTCTATTTTACTGCATCTATTTTGGCTTATATTATTTATACCTTGCTATGTCCCCTGAGGACCTGGAATAGATGATGTCCCCAGGTTTAGCAGAAGAACATTATCCCGAGGTTTACGGGACAGGAGCTGAAGCTGTACCAGAAGCTATTGCTGAAGGAGAACCTAACTTAGAAGTAGAGGTGATGGCTGAAGACTTTTCTTGAGATTATGATATTTGTACTCATCAGATACTTATTTCTGGACTCCTTTGTTCTGGTCTGATGAACCAGTGTTTTTAGACTTTTATCGGGTTGTTCCCCGACATACTTTGCTGAGACTGGACATTGATGTACTTTCTTTATTTGCTGTTTGATCTTATTATTCTGTGTGTGGATGAGATTAGTTTTGACTTATTGTTGTAGACCTATATTACAGCTTAAGTATGCCCGATGGATCCATTAAATTGGGTTGTCCATCGGTGTGTACTGGTTGCCATTGCCACGTGACTAGTCCCTCGATATTTTGGGACTAGGGCGTGACACAAAACTCACAAACAAATAAACTGTCATAATTAGGACTACTGTTGATCCGGAGGAGCACCGCGACGAGCCTAGGAGATGAGCCTGTCCAAAGAATAACTAATGCTGATCAGGAGGAGGAGGATGAGCACCGTCGCGAATCTGCGATATCAGCGATGCCCACTGCTCCGGTAAAATCATTATGGCATCCGATGGAGGAGTCTGTGCAGTCGATGTAGACGTCGATACCGACAAACCAGGAGGATGTATCTGCTCCATCGCTGTCAGTCGAGCGTTGCAAGTATCCATGATAAATAACATCCTCACAGCACTCTGCTCTACTGCCTGGCTCATCTGAACCTGTGTCGTCTACAGCCTCGTCAGTACATCGCCCATGGCTACATGCGACCCCTATAGCGCCGTCACGTTGCACTCTGTCGAAGTGGCCAGATCCCTCAGCCCTGCCATGCTACGCTCAAGTGAATCAAAAAGTGCTATGATCGTCGCATCGTCCGTCTGTGGTGTGGCTGCAATATAATCCTCTTCAGCAACTCGTCACGCAGAGATGCAATCTGATGGTCAACTCTCTCCTGCTGGGCTCGTACCGACTCCTAGGAGGGCTGTGTGGTATGCACACTGACAGAGGGGATCCTAGAGGTCTGCGACGCAACATAGGCGCCGTAGGATCCCGTACCGTAGTACGTACCCCTCTGAAGACCACCAACGACGGTCATCCACAGCTCGTCAGCAGACGGAGCTGGGTGGGCGGGTGGCTATGAGGAACTACCGGCCTCTCCCTGTGTGGGCTGGGTCGATCGTTCACAGAGCCTAAGATACTAAAGGCCGTGTTCTAATTCTAATTGGTTCAAACTAGCCCTAATTTTACTATCTAAGCTAAGTAGGCCTAATTTTGGGTGAGGGGGTTTATAATCTACCCAACTTAAAATAATTTTATCCTCAAAATTAAAATAAGGCATAGTCTGTTATTCCTTTACATACATAAGGCAAGTCAATCGCGATATCTTTGCGATAATTAAAATTTTAATCCATCCTTTGTAATCACTTTTAAGATTAAGATGGTCACTGTCCAAATCAAATTTCAACCTATCGTACTTCCTCATCAATATCCAGATGTAATTTTAATTCGTATAACATCTTCGCATAACAAATTTTATATCACGATCTTCAACTAACAAAATCTCTTTTAGAAATGATTCTAATCAATATTTTTCCTCCTATTTTTCAACTTTTGAACTTTTGTACTCTTCAAATTTAAATTCAATTTATATCCTCAATAGTTCAAATAGGTAATCCTGCGATCAAAAATTTCTTTTAATTTAATCCTCAAATTTGAAATTTAATCCGTCCATGTTCATGTTTAGAGTTCTTATTTATTTTCTTCGAGATTTAAATCGATGATTCAACCCCCAATTCTCACAATTCAAATCATGTGCTCAAAATTAAAATTCATTGATCCTCATCATCTTACTTATTCGTCCAAGATTCTAAAAATTAAAATGACTTGAACCTTTCAATCCAATTTTGCTCGATCAAAATCTAAAGAAATTTCTCTAAAGCTGATAATGCAACTGCTACCCAACTTAGAATTTTTCCATCTATCACATAAGGCTCTTACATTTAAGAAATCTTATTCCTCAATTTTTTCTTAACCATGTTACTCAATCCTCAAAAATTTTAACACCAACTATATTATATGTGACATGCCCTGGGTTATAAAATAATCATCAAATAATGTAATTGGCCTATAGGGTATATCTAATATTATCTGTGTAACAACTTATGCTAGGCACGAGGTTTCATCTTTCCGAAATAAGGGAAGACGGAAAACAATAATAAAGAGTTCGAGGGGGAGGTAATAGATTAGAAATATGGGGATCATGGCATTTAAAGAATTTTATGGGAATTGTCAAGGCAGTTATGGATTAAAATCCTATTTTGGTAATTCCTATTCACATTCTCGCATCGGAAAAGTTATGTAACGGATACGATATACTCAGACATATCTAGAGGGCAAGTACATTCATCTACTAATCACTATATATCTTAATCCACGTAAAATAGTTATGCGAAGGGCGAACCAAGCGCACTATGGTTGATCAGACCGTAGTACACTGATTCTGAAATGTATTAGTGTATGCGTCCAATAATACATATGTCATGAACAAGCTTGATAAAAGGATGAGCTTGCAAAACTAGGTTGTAACAGCAGCATAAGTCGAGGTAGTACAAAAATATAAGTACGCTAAATTATGATGAAAGGAGGTACAAAAATAATTTAAGCTCACGAAACCAAACAAGATACAAAATTAAGACTCTACAATCTCTACAGTTGTCATACTAACTCCTTGTCTAAGTCGCTAGTCGACCAAATAGGGGTTTGGGCCTATAATTTCTAAAGTCTAAATAAACACTATCTTCTTATGCAAGTCTAAAGTTGTGTCATCCTATTATACTTTATCAATGGGTCAATAGGGCTATGTGATACTATGTTGTGAGGCATACTACCCAACTCAAAACAATAAACTAATATTGTGACAGTCTTAAGGGGATCCTACGAATTAATAAGGTTCTCGTAATAAAGTACAAATTCTTATAGGGCTATACGAGGAACGGATCTTAGTACTTATTAGGGTCTCCAATTGAATCATATTGGTAATGGTCATCTTAAATCTTAATCGCAGTACTTATAGAACAAGATGTCAATAGTAGGTATGGAAGAGTTAATGACCTTTAAGAGAAACAAGGAAGGATAACCCGCATCGAGTTACGGATACAAATTACGTGATTTAAAACTAAGAAAAATTAGATCATAATCTAAAGGAACAACTCAACTATCAAGCTCTAACTACCAAGCACCTAATTCAAAGTTTAAATTACCAAACTATAACCCTAGCAAACTATATATCCTAACATAGAATAAGATCACTTGGCCTTCAATCATAAGAGTTATGTGGCACGAGTTAAAAGATAAAGAAAAGAGGAATCATAATTTAGTCGTCGTGCAATTAGCGAATGCTAGGGTTTTGGAGGAACAAGATATGAAATTAGCCCTTCCACGCGGGACTCCCGGATCTTCTTTTTAGTAAACCTGCTACATCTCCTTACTTTAAATAGAAAGATATTTCTGGACAAATCAAATGAGGGGGACTTAAGATAATATCATGGTTTCCTAAGAAAATGGGGTATGCTAATCACTATATCCGAGGTATGATCTAGGGAGATGTTATATTTATTCCTCTTGGCTTTCTAAGGTACTGTTCTGATAATATCAAGACAAGGATCTAAGTTTATAGTTCTCAACCACTACCTCACTATAAAAGTTAAGTTTGGTCATATTATTCAACCTTGGATTTCTATGGGTTCCTCAATACTAGGGTCAACATTAGGGTCAAATCTCTAACTAGCTCTAGTAGTGCCTATTCTACTCTTAAGTCATTCATAATTATGTCAAGGAATAATGGTAAGCCATTCTTTAGATAAGGATGCTAGGGTTTACTTAAATATTCTAAACTTAGTGACGTGTCAGGGTTCTAGTTACTCTTACTAGGAAGGTTATCCTACTTATTATCTAACAACAGGGACTTCTATATTCTAGGAGAAGGCTACACTCAAGGAACTATCAAGGATGCACATGAATCAAGTAGGATGCATTCGTTCAAATAGAATGGATTGGAAAGAAGATGAGTCATAGTCAGATGTGGATGAGATCCTATACTCTAATCCTATTGGCAGGCTTGCTCGGTACAGTAATGTAACCGAGACAATATGCTCTTGACATGCATGGGCCACCATAAAAATATGTCACGTCCCAGTCCCAAAATATGTAGGACCAGGATACGTAAGCATGCCAGCCGTATGAATATGGCCTTCCAATATATGGAAACCATAACACACGTATGCTGTAATATGAATAACAATTCACAAGTGGTAAACATATATATCACAGGGTATAACTAAATCTCATCCACAAAAAATCATATATAATTGATTAACCAATATCTATAACTAGAACTCAAAATAAAGCATCTAATGATGATAGACGGATGGACACAAATCCACTACCGAACTAAAATATAGAATAGTCAAGATACATACACATAAGAATATCAACTACCAATCATGGGCTCGACGAGAAGACCTCATTGCAAATGCGAAGCAAGTCCGGATCTGTGCTCCTGCCAATACTCATGAACAATACACCTAGAAAGGGACCAGGTCCTCAGAGGGACATAACAAGATACATAAAAGCATGCCATAAAGTAAATACTGAATAAATAACTCTGGGGTGACCTAACCATCTAAGTAAAATATAATTTGAGAACTTGAGTGCATGGGAATGTGTAGGCTAGACATATGCTGACGTAATTCACCAATCGTGACAATCGGCTAGTATATGTTACATATGCCCCCTATAACACGGGCGCATGAATATAATAACGTCTAACATTCTCTAGAGTGTGGTATCTGCAACGTCCATCATTCCGAATAATGAGGTATCTGTAAAATCATCAAGTAACGTCCAACACTCTAGGGAACGTGGTATCTGCATAAATAATAACGTCCGTATCACTCCGTCGAGTGCAGTATCTGTATAAAGGAGGTGGTGTACCATACAACTACTACTCGTCCTCTCCGCCCAATGATCTAAGCATGTTGTATCCACAACACGCGTCAGCTACTACGCCTCGTCGTCGTAACTCTGTCTCATAGTCTATCGTTAGAGCAAGGGTCCATCCTTACAACCAAACAAGGACAAGGATGGGACCATCGTACCACGCTAGTTTATGCTCCACCTACTAATAACTGCTAAATCTTCTAACATGCATCACTATTAGCAGTTATTCCCTATCCGTCGTATGCCTACATGTACAGGTGGCCAACCACATATGCAGGACCATGCCCTACATGAGACTCACAATAAGTGCAAGAAATGTGTCAAGGCCTGGGAGTCATATCAATAACTCCACAACTTTAGGTGGGTCTACTAGACACTAGATTAGACACAAGTTCTAACGTCAACGCATTCGTTGACTGCACCCGAGTCCCTCTCGAACGCGCACAATTAAATAATAAATATGCAGCTAATAATACAGAATTTAAATAGTACAACAAGGCAAGGTATACTTGCCTGGCAAGAGAGCTGCGTAGCACCAATAATCTGCTCCTGAGTCGCGCAGATAAATTCAACAGGTCTCCGGGGTTAGCGTGAACAGGTACGAAAATCGGGGCGACTGCTGCGGTTTGTTTGGCGAGGGTGACGGGTTCATAGTGAACGCGAGGGCGAGGGTAATGATGATGATTGAGGTTGACATGGTGATGGTTAAGGTGATGATGACTAGGGTAGTTAGGTGATTAGGTGAGGAGGATGCTTTAGGTGGTGGTTGGGATGATGCTAATGATGATGACGACAATGATGAGATAAGGATGATGACCATGATGAGATGATAGGGATGAGGATAATATTGACGATCATGATGATGGGGATGGTGACGATGGCGATGGTGATGACGATGATAACGACGATGACTATGGAGGTGATGATGATGACGAGGACGATGTCGATGACGACGGGGATGACAATGTGGATGCTAACGATTGCGAGGACGACGATGTAGGTGATGGTAATTAGGTTTATGTTGATGGTGGTAGTATTGATAGAATTTCATAGTGAAGATGATAATGTGTATGATAATGAAGAGTCTTGGTGGTGGTTGCTGAACTCCGGCCAGGGGTCCGACCATAGGAGAGGATCTCAGACTAGGGAAGTCCGGCCAGAAGGAAAAGGAGGGCAGGAAGCAGGAGGAGGTCACTCGGGTTCAGGGAAGGGAGAGGTGGAGGTCGATGGGAGAAAGGAGAAGAGTTCAGGAAAGGGTGATGTCGACTCCGGCGGCCTGTGCGGTACCGTCGGGGTACTCGGGGATAATGGTGGTGGTAGTTTTATGGTGTCGACGGGGGAGGGGGGGTGATGATGCTGGAGCAGGACATGGCGAGACGAATGGCCGGAGATGAAGTCGGGGTCGGGGAGAGGCCGGAGGTGGACTCGGTTCAGACGGGGGGGGGGGAGACCGGTCGAGTGGGGCGGATTGGCCGATCATGCAGTCGGGGAGGAAGGAAGAGAAAAGATGGGAGGTGATGTCGACGAGGGGCTGCGGGGGTGCCGTGGTCCAATAGTCGGCTCCGGCGAGGTCTCGGCTAGGCGAGCGCAGGCGGTCGGGATGGCGAGGGTGCAGGCGGGTTCGAGGGAGGAGATGGCTGGACGGGTTGTCGAGGTCGAGATGAACAGGAAGTCGGAGACGAACAGGAAGGGGTGGCCAGACTGAGGGGGAAGTCAACTGCTGCTCAACGACGACTCCGAAGGGTCTCCGGCAAGCTCAGGCGGAGGTAGGGGGTGAACAGTACGTGAAAGGGGGGTCGGCTGAATTGTAAATTTTAGGTTTTTGAGTTAATAATAAATAGAGAAAAGAGGTATTTATATACATGTGAGGGAGGGTTGGTTTGACCTAGGAATATTTTGACTTTGGTCAACGCTCTCCTTAGGATGGGCCTTGGGCTCACCTGGGGATGTGGGAGGGCTAGAATTTTGCATTAATTAAATGCAAGGATAGGTTTAATATACGGGGCAATGTGCGCACGTTGTACATCCCGAAAAATTACGGAAAAATCCACGTGAAGAAAAAGTTGGGTTTCTTCACGTATTATCCAATGGTGGGAACACCTCAATATATTTTTGCATAAAAGTCCCCAACAATTAGAAAAATTGCACAAAGATGAAAATTAGATTTAATTTATTAAATTGAATGCGCACGATGTTCTGGAATTAATTAGAAGTACCTGAGAATAAAATTTGGTGGGGCGCACTCAGAGGACATAGCAAGGTACAAAAAAACACAAGCCAAATATAATGCAGAAATAAAGGAACAACAGGGTAAGTAATTAAACCAGCTAAGTGATCATGCAAGTGAGAGTTATTATTCATACTCAGGCTGAGACTACTACAGGATCAGTGTCAAGAAACCATAGCAGTGTTTTCTCGAAGGGCCAGAACTGGTGCCAAAGCTCTGTGTCAGAGACTAGGACACATCCAGATTACACAATATAATATATTCAGCCTTGATATGGTAATACTCTCCCCACCCAATGAAATCTCACGTCACAATTCTCAATGTTCATTGTTACGCAAGATTAAAACTAATGCAGTCAGTCATTTATTAAGATCTAAGAAAATAAAGCTCAAGTCATGAAATCTATATCCTATACAGAACCACCTTGAATAATAAGGAAGATTCTGTCTCATGATCTGTGTCAAGTGTCCTGGGTAAAACGTACTTGATAGGGCAAGTACGAGAATTATAAATATCACGATAACCAGCTCTAATTGACATTGCACAACCCGCGTACGGTGTTGGCACCCGACTATGATCGGACGCTAAGCAAGTCACACGGCCCTAGAGTTGAGCATTTACAACAATCACAAGAAAATAAATCAAGAGAAAATAATTAATTAACTGTATTTATGGTAAGGTACACTTGCCTGGATTTTCAGCTCCAATTGTAGCTCGGGCTTCAGCTGGGATTGCGGTTAGTACTCCGGCTGCTGAAACAAACATCACCATCAGGTCCAAAAAATATTAATCAGCTAGGAACGCCTGTCCTTGAGTCTAATTTGGAGACAATGGCAAAAATATCATTTTCGGGTTAAAGCGGGGTCCAGATGTGGGCCGCTTTGCACCGAAAAAATGCGTCAGGATCAAAGGTCTAAAAAATAGTCCAACTTAGTATCAACAGGTCAGGAACGATGATACAAACCCAACGGAACTTCCAGAATTGGATTTCGATGAGCCGTTCTCAAAATCGTCTATCGGGTGGAGCCTGTGGGGCCCACGACACGCGATTTTGTCAAAGTTCTCATAATCGAACCAAACTTGGCTCACAGGACCAGCGTATTGCTACGAGTCCGATGGCACAAGTTTTGTCTCGATCCGAGGTGTGTACACTAAGTTACAGCGAGATTCAGAAAAGTCGGATATGGGACGGTGTCCGCGGATACACACTGATTCCGGTGTGCACGCACATCCAAATCAGCTTCTGCGAAATCTCGCACGTTCGTATCAACGACGCACACGTATCTGTGAAGACCGCACGCGACCAAGTCGTCCCGTTTGGCGGGGCGCACTCAGTTCCGGGGTGAATCGAGGCGTTGATTTTCCTGTTTTTGGATCGCGGTGTGCGATCACCACAGGACGCGATGCACCGAGCGGTTTGCACGGGCACCGAGGGGATCATGCAGGCTACGCAATACAATTCACGGAATCGAAATCCGAGCTACGAGCAAAAAGTTAAGAATACCTGAACTGGACTTGAAAATAGCGTCTCCTTCGTATCCTGTGTCCTAGACACTGTGTCCGACACGAGTCACAAAGCTAGGGTTAGGGTTTACTGTTCTGGGCTTCTGTATCAGTGTCCTGCTGTGTCGAGTCCTCGCCAGAGTTCACTGGTGGAGTTGGCGGCGGATGCTGCTGCGTCGGCTTGGCTGAGCTCTGGCGGCGTCGGGCGGCACGTAGTCGATGTCGGGGTTCCAGAGGAACTAAACCAGAGGGAGAGGGAGGAGATTCAGCGGTGTGCGGCGGGTTTGTCAGCGGGTCCAAAGGGAGGCTGGGCGAAGGGCGGCTGAGATCGCGGGGCTGCGGCGTCAGTTGCAGGTGGTCGACGGCGGAGGGAATTGGCCGGAGCAAGGTCGGGTTATAGGGCTTATATAGGCGTCCGGGGAAGAGAGGGAGACGGCCGGTAAAGGGGAGGGTCCGGAGCGGTCGCAGGCGGTTGCGGGAAGGGGAAGCGGAGCGGTCGGCTGGCGGCGGCGGCCGGAGAGAAGTCCAACAGTCGGGGAACGGTTTGGGGGAGATAAAGTTTGCGGGTCGGGTCGGGTGGACGGGTCGGGTCCTAGCGGATCCGGCCCGATCCGAAATCAAATAGGCGGGTCGGGTAATGGGTTATTAGGTCGGGTCTGAATTGAACCCGGATCCGACCCAATAGGAATTTGGTTTAAAAATAAACCCGGTTCGGTTCAACTTGGTTTGGTTTGGTTTATTTAATAAAAACCCAGTTTATTTTGGGTTCAATTCGGTTTAATTAATTTTTAGTATTTAGGGCTTTAAAAATCCATCCGGGGTCCAATAAATTTCCGAAAAATTACCCTATGTCTGGTTTTCTATTTTACACCATAAAATATTATTTTCATAATATTTTAATATTATTTATTAATAGTTAAATATTATTTAATAATTAAAACACCTTAATTTAATTAGAGAAAATTCTCAGAAAATTCCAGAAATTCCAGAAAAATGTAAAAATTCTAAAATTAAAATTTTCTTGAAAATCAGGGGGTTTACAATCTACCCCCTTAAGAGGATTGCGTCCTCGCAGTCAAAGAATAACCGGTCAACAGAGATGACACTGTTATCAATTTTATTTGAATCACAATACAATAAAGAAAATCAAGGTTTAGGGCTTGAACACATAGGAAAAATCATTTCCCTAAGTAGAAATTATGCAATTTCCCAAATGTGGGAAATCTAGAAAATTACTGTTTTAGAAAACCAGGTTATATTTAAAACATATCAAGTTAACAATTCTAGGTTATTATCAAGTTCAAAACTAGGTTATCAATTATTAGTAAGTTAAAGTTTTAAAGTTATCAGGTCAAGTCTGGGGTCACGAACCAGCAGGCACGAACTACAGAAATGCTAGAAACGGAATAACTATAAAGACTTACTCGCATTAGCAACTCCATGGTTCTGCGCGTCTCCCACAGTCATCGCGAAAACTTGGCCGCGTCCTTGAGGTGGTGCTCTCTGCTGTTGCTGGGCTTGCTGGTAGGGTGCTGCTTGAAGTGCCAAGGGTGGCCTTGGTTGATGTCCTCCTGGTGCTGGTAGAGCTTGTTGGTTTTTCCTTGGTGCTTCTCTACGCTCAGGGCAATCCCTCACTGCATGTTGTCTGGATCCGCAACCTAAGCATAGTCCTAGCCTACGTCGGCATTCCCTGGCGATATGGCCTGCTTTGCCACAGTAGTGACAAGTAGAGAGGACTATCACTTGTGATGTAGCTGCTTTCTGCTGTTGCGGTAGGTGAGGCCTCTTTGCAGTTTCTTCTTGTGGTGCTTTGGATGTTGCTGATGGGGAAGGCCGCTTCAGACTGGTCTCTCTCCTGGTGACGCGCTCCATGCGTCGAGCCGCAGCAAGGACGTCCGAGTACGAAGTTGGTGCGACAGATCCAATGAGTTTCTGTAGCTCGATGTTGAGTCCGTCGAAAAACTTCTCGGCCTTCTCTACTTCTGTCGGGATGAAGGTAGGAGCGAAACGACTCAGACGAATGAACTCGGCGTTGTACTCTTCCACCGTCATGGCTTCTTGAGTGAGGCGATTGAACTTGTCCCGAAGTTCAGATCGAGCGATAGCCGGTATGTACATCTCCTGGAAAAGTCTGGAGAACTCTTCCCAAGTAACTCGGTCTGGTCCGAGCCTGGTCTCCTCGGATAGCCACCAGTGATGAGCATTGTCCGTCAATTGCATTCTGACGGCGGTCATCCAACGTTCTTGTGGAAGCTCAGCTGCTTCTAATTAATGTCGAATGTTGGTGAGCCATTCATGCACTTCTGTTGGTCCCTCCTTGCCAGAAAAGGTACGGGGCTTCAGTTGGCAGAAATCAGTGATAGAGCCCGTCATTGGTCGTCGAGCTGGTAGGTTGGCCTGCTCCAGTGCATTTACTAGACTGTTCCTCAAGTAATCAGCCTCACGACGCTGAGCCTCGTGTTGGACTTGTTGCTGGGCTTGCATCATTGCGTAGAACATCTGCTGTCCGTCCATTGCTTGGCCTGGTGGAAAGACAGGCATCTGTGGAGTGAACTGGGGCGAAGGTGGAATATCATCACGCCAAAATCGGGAAGCTTGTGGATCTGCTTGTCTGCTTCGGTGAGTAGAGGGATCTCCACTCAATAGCGTCACTTCATCTTCTCCGTAGATAGTTTCAGCACCTATTGGTGTTCTTACTGGAGTTCCGTCATTTTCTTGTGAATCCATTTCTCTGCATCAAAAATAAACTATAAGAGGCGCACAGGAATCAAGGCAAGATGCAAGTCAAAAATTAGTTCGAATACGATACAGATATCAAAAACGATTCAAGCAAGTGGATGAGATCCTAAAACTTATCATATTCTTATTGCAGGCCTGTTTGGTCCCTAAGTTGAAACCGAACAATTTAGTCGTTGACCTGCATGGGCCACCACAAAAACCATGCCACGCCCCAGTCCCAAAATATAGTGGGGCTGGATACGTGACAATGGCCAGCAGTACACACCGATACACAAATCCAATTTAATGGATCCATCGGGCATACTTAAGCTGTATTACATTAGTCAGGGTTTTACTATTCTCATCCACAGAATAAATATAGCAAAATCATCAAAGGAAATATTAAACAATAACCAGACAAAGTAAATAAAATCGGAGAATAATCCGGTATAAGTCTGTTACAATATTTTCAGAATCAGGAAATAAAGAGTTTAATTAAACAGGAAAGAAAGTCCATTTGCCATTAAGACTGAGCATGGCGAAGCAATTATTCAGGAGAAGTCCTCAGCGATCACCTCGTCTTCAGGTTCAGGTACTGTTCCGAGTAGTGCCCCTGTTCTGTACACCTCTGGGTAGATCTCGTCTGCTAAATCTGGGGACATAATCCATTCCAGGTCCTCAGAGGACATAGCAAGGTACAGAAAAACACAAGCCAAATATAATGCAGAAATAAAGGAACAACAGGGTAAGTAATTAAACCAGCTAAGTGATCATGCAAGTGAGAGTTATTATTCATACTCAGGCTGAGACTACTACAAGATCAGTGTCAAGAAACCATAGCAGTATTTTCTCGAAGGGCCAGAACTGGTGCCAAAGCTCTGTGTCAGAGACTAGGACACATCCAGATTACACAATATAATATATTCATCCTTGATATGGTAATACTCTCCCCACCCAATGAAATCTCACATCATAATTCTCAATGTTCATTGTTACGCAAGATTAAAACTAATGCAGTCAGTCATTTATTAAGATCTAAGAAAATAAAGCTCAAGTCATGAAATTTATATCCTATACAGAACTACCTTGAATAATCAGGAAAATTTTGTCTCATGATCTGTGTCAAGTGTCCTGGGTATAACGTACTTGATAGGGCAAGTACGAGAATTATAAATGTCACGATAACCAGCTCTAATTGACATTGCACAACCCGCGTACGGTGTTGGCACCCGACTATGATCGGACGCTAAGCAAGTCACACGGCCCTAGAGTTGAGCATTTACAACAATCATAAGAAAATAAATCAAGAGAAAATAAATTAATTAACTGAATTTATGGCAAGGTACACTTGCCTGGGTTTTCAGCTCCAATTGTAGCTCGGGCTTCAGCTGGGATTGCGGTTAGTACTCCGGCTGCTGAAACAAACATCACCATCAGGTCCAGAAAATATTAATCAGCTAGAAACGCCTGTCTTTGAGTCCAATTTGGAGACAAGGGCAAAAATATCATTTTTGGGTTAAAGCGGGGTCCAGATGTGGGCCGCTTTGCACCAAAAAAATGTGTCAGGGTCAAAGGTCTCAAAAATAGTCCAACTTAGTGTCAACAGGTCAGGAACGATGATACGAACCCAACGGAACTTCCAGAATTGGATTCCGATAAGCCGTTCTCAAAATCGCCCGTCGGGTGGAGCCTATGGGGCCCACGACACGCAATTTTGTCAAAGTTCTCAGAATCGAACCAAACTTGGCTTACAGTACCAGCGTATTGCTACGAGTCCGATGGTGCAAGTTTCGTCTCGATTCGACGTGTGTACACTAAGTTACAACGAGATTCAGAAAAGTCGGATACGGGGCGGTGTCCGCGGATACACACTGATTCCGATGTGCACGCACATCCAAATCAGCTTCTGCGAAATCTCGCACGTCCATATCAACGATGCGCATGTATCTGTGAAGACCTCAGGCGACCAAGTCGTCCCGTTTGGCGGAGCGCACTCAGTTCCGGGGTGAATCGAGGCGTTGGTTTTCCTGTTTTTGGATCGCGGTGTGCGATCACCACAGGACGCGATGCACCGAGCGGTTTGCACGGGCACCGAGGGGGTCATGCAGGCTACGCGATACAATTTACAGAATTGAAATTCGAGCTACGAGCAAAAAGTTAAGAATACCTGAACTGGGCTTGAAAATAGCGTCTCCTTCGTGTCCTGTGTCCTGGACACTGTGTCCGACACGAGTCACAAAGTTAGGGTTAGGGTTTACTGTTCTGGGCTTCTGTATCAGTGTCTTGCTGTGTCGAGTCCTCGCCAGAGTTCACTGGTGGAGTTGGCGGCGGATGCTGCTGCGTCGGCTCGGCTGAGCTCTGGCGGCGTCGGGCGGCACGTAGTCGATGTCGGGGTTCCAGAGGAACTAAACCAGAGGGAGAGGGAGGAGATTCAGCGGTGTGCGGCGGGTCTGTCAGCGGGTCCAAAGGGAGGCTGGGCGGAGGGAGGCTGAGATCGCGGGGCTGCGGCGTCAGTTGCAGGTGGTCGACGGCGGAGGGAATTGGCCGGAGCAAGGTCGGGTTCTAGGGCTTATATAGGCGTCCGGGGAAGAGAGGGAGACGGCCGGTAAGGGGGAGGGTCCGGAGCGGTCGCAGGCGGTTGCGGGAAGGGGAAGCGGAGCGGTCGGCTGGCGGCGGCGGTCGGCTGGCGGTCGGCTGGCGGTCGGCTGGCGGCGACGGCCGGAGAGAAGTCCAACAGTCGGGGAACGGTTTGGGGGAGATGAAGTTTGCGGGTCGGGTCGGGTGGACGGGTCGGGTCCTAGCGGATGGCCCGATCCAAAATCAAATAGGCGGGTCGGGTAATGGGTTATTGGGTTGGGTCTGAATTGAATCCGGATCCGACCCAATAGGAATTTGGTTTAAAAATAAACCCGGTTCGGTTCAACTTGGTTTGGTTTGATTTATTTAATAAAAATCCGGTTTATTTTGGGTTCAATTCGGTTTAATTAATTTTTAGTATTTAGGGCTTTAAAAATCCATCCGGGGTATAATAAATTCCCAAAAAACTATCCTATGTCTGGTTTTCTATTTTACACCATAAAATATTATTTTCATAATATTTTAATATTATTTAATAATAGTTAAAAATCATTTAATAATTAAAATACCTTAATTTAATTAGAGAAAATTCTCAAAAAATTCCAGAAATTCCAGAAAAATATAAAAATCCTAAAATTAAAATTTTCTTGAAAATCAGGGGGTTTACAGTACCTCAACCCCCTAGTTTTGAAGACTTTAAATTTTTAAATCAAGTTTTCAAGCTACGTAAGGCTCTGTATGGAATCAAACAAGCTCCACGTGCTTGGTTTAACCGTCTCAGTTCCTTCCTACTTGAAAATAGTTTTTCAAAAGAAAATTTTGATATGACACTTTTTTTTATAAAAGAACAAGATGACACAATCCTAATAATGCAAATATATGTTGATGATATCATATTTGGGTCTACTAATGAATTACTTTGCAAAGAGTTTGCTAAGTGTATGTAGAGTGAATTTGAAATGAGCATGATGGGAGAACTCAACTTCTTCCTTGGACTGCAAATTAAACAGATTTCATAGGGAACCTTCATCAATCAAGCTAAGTATACAAAGAATTGCTGAAGAAATTTGATCTCGATAATGTAAAACCTATTGGCACTCCAATGCCTATATCAACAAAGCTTGACCTAGATGAAAGTGGCAAACCAGTTGACTAACATAAGTATCGATGTATAATTGGAAGTTTATTATATTTAACTGCTAGTCGTCCCGATATCATGTTTAGTATTTGTCTTTGTGCTAGATATCAAGCTAACTCTAAGGAATCACATTTGTGCACAGTTAAGCATATCTTTCGATACCTTAAAGACACTTCTTTGGCAGGATTATGGTATCCCAAAACCATATCTCTTGACCTAATTGGGTATTCAGATGTTGATTTTGCTAGATGTAAAGTTGATCGAAAAAGTACCTGTGACACTTGTCATTTCTTAGGAAAGACTTTAGTCTCCCGGTTTAGTAATAAATAAAACTCTGCCACATTATCAATCACTGAAGCTGAGTCTATTGCAGAAGGACGTTGTTGTGCACATTTTTTGTGGATTAAACAAACACTAGAAGACTATATATAATCTATGCTATAAGAATATTCTTATTTACTGTGATAACACTAGCACCATTAACTTAACAAAGAACCCTATAGATCACTTATGCACTAAATACATTAAAATTAGACATTATTTTCTAAGAGATCGTCAATTAAAAGGTAATATATGCTTAAAATTTGTTGACACAAAACATCAATTTGCTGACATATTCACTAAATCCTTAGCTGAAGATCAATTTAACTTTATACGTCGAGAATTAGGAATTTTGGACTTTGAAATCATATAATTCACTTATATTATTTTTATCAATGTTCGCTAAAGATCATATTGGTTATAAGCCGAAAAGTCCCTTATGTCACAAAGACGTAAATAGCCTTAAGCGATACGGTATTTAAGTGTCTTCAGACTACTGCTAGCTGGGATCCGGCCCCTACAGCTAACCCAGAATACTCTTTCATTGTTCAGAAAATAATAATTAATAATGTGAGTAATTACTTATTTTCTAAGTCTAAAAATACTAATTTTTGGTTTACAAAAGTTAAATATGTTTCCTATATACATAGAATAAGAATCATACAAAACAAATAATTGGAAACAGACCAACCGAACTCGGACAGAGTTCTGTGCGAACTCGGGCTGAACTCGGTTTTTTAAGTTTCCATATTTGAGTTGTGTGGGCCCCACTCTTTTGTATACCTATATACAACATCAAAATTTGAGAGAAACACAAAAACAGCTACCGACCATCTCCTTTCTCCTCAAAAACCCTACTTTTCAAAAATCCTAACTTATGGATCTCCCTACTCCAAGGTCTTCAACCCTCCAAATCTTGGATCCTACTCTATTTTAAGGTTCTCTACTACCCTCCTTGTCTGTTTCAGGTATAATCTTCTAGTGTCTCCCTATTCTCTTTCCATGGCACCAAAATTGTCAAAGAAGAAATAAAAAGTTGGAGATGCTTCTTCTTCCAATATTCAAGAAGAAAGTTCATATTCCTTGTTCAGTCCATCTATGCCTGATGAAGGTGTATTTGATGACCTTACTTTTTGTTCCATTGAACAATTCATAGAGTGGTTTGATGATTTCAATGATAGAGCTATATGTTCTGGAAGTCCATTGAACTTTACTATATTTCTAACCTATTTATTGACTTTTCAGACACTTGGATTTGTAGATCTTGTTACTTCTAGTTATTGTATTTATCTGAATGATATTCGTATGTTTTTCTGTAATTTATCGGTCACAGAGGGTATTGTACGATCACGAGTTGGTGGGATAAATATTGAATTTGATGATGATAATTTAGGCATGATACTTCATATTCCAAATAAAGGTGAAGCCCTATGTAACATCACCAAATTTTAATTCTCTAAAAATATGACTGTTGACTTGTTCATAGACTCTATGTGTTCACCCAATCTCCGTCATCCTGGAAAACTTAAGCCAAAACACATGAATTATTGGTTCTATTATCTATACTATATGGTTTTCTCTGTCATTCTTCCTAAGCAATCCTCCACAGATGAACTTACATACTTGGAGATGTCTGCTTTATATCATCTATACTTTGGAAGATAATTTAGTCTACCAAAGACCATCATTGCATCCATGGAACGATGTCACAAGAAATCGCATAACTCCTTGGCCATAATCTTTGAGTACTTTAAGATTCCTACCTATCTTGTTGAGCCTGCTTATCTTCATAAGCATCGTAGACTTGAACCTACTGTTCCTACTCCTACACATCCCATTGACCCATCTCTTGGTCATAAGACTACTCCACCTCCTTCACATGCACCAGTTGTTACACTTCAGACCCTTCATACCATGCTCCAAGATTGCTTCAGATTGGAAGATGATGGTTACCGTGCTCAGGATTTTTGCACTATACTTTAGTTCCAGGCTTTGTCCAACTCTCTGATGGACATGCGCTATAGTTTTGCTCTTCACACTGGCGGACCTATTGCTATTATCATGACCTACGCCCGGTGTGAGGGCACGAGTACGTGGGTACATCTAGACTATGCCACAGCATCGGTGGTACAATACTATCTAGGTCAACAATAATATCTAATCATCTCACACAAAAGTATATAAAACATGTCAATGATATCTCAACTCCATACGGAGGACAAGATGACAATATATATGATAATCAATACTCAATCACAATAAAACTAGAGGAAGATAATGCACGATATCAAATAGAAGAAATAGAATAATAAAGTCTCAAACTAGACATCACAACAATATCCAAGTCTAATAGTCTATCCACAAAACATAAATAGTCTAAAATATATATAATAATCTAAGTAAGTCTATTAATAATCCATAAGTTTAGGAGTAAAAATAATACATCTCAAAAATCAAATATGCTAGAAATAAATCCAGTGCTAATGCTAAGAATGGATGACTAGAATAACTAGTGATACTGGCTAGGCCTTCCGGTAATCACTCCTGAACTAAAGGGTCGAAAGCTGCATCTGCTACCTCCTACGATCTATAATACGTCGGACACAAATCCTCCAAGTAATCATCTGAAAAATGTATCCAATCGGGATGGGACGAGCATACCTCTAACAGCAGTTCCAATTAATTGATAAAGACTACAAAACAGTAATAGTGCATGCAATAAATGATGAATAAAAGTAGAACTATTAATATATATCCTGGCAAGGACAATATGAGAATAAATAAACACTGAGAATATTATATACAGGTAATGAAGGTAAATAGATAGAACAGATAAAGTACAACTCAAGATGTATGAATTAGAAATAAAAAACTATAGATAACTGTGTATTTTGAAATACTAGTTTCGATATGTGATCGGCTTGGAAACTTGTATGATAGTTAATGGCCTGGCTAATCATACGTGAAGTGTATGTTAACACTAACAATGTTTTACACTACTACAATAGGTATGATCACATATTTAACTAGCATTTTCTCGTCCCGACTAGTATAGTGGATCCAACCATGACATATTTTGATACACGATCAATGTCCGATAACAATACCATGTACGATGTCTGATGTCTAATATCAATGTCGTGTATGATATCAATACGATAACCATGTAATAACTCATGACTGAATATCCAAGCTATATACCAGTTCGTTCACCCTCGTGTCAGAAATCAAATATAACACCACTAAATAAATGAATCGTAGTAAATATCAAATAACGAAAACTATCAGAGAATGTACTCGCATGAGGTCTAGTGCTGAATATAAATAGTGTCTGAGACAATGCCTCAAAGACCTATATATGAATTATCATGTCAAAATAGTATTTTGGAATCAAAATAAACTAAATTATTTCATATCTAGGTCAACTAGGTCAATACCTTGCTAATATCCAAGTATACTAGCTAATACTAAGTAGACTAACAAATATTATAAATACTAGCTAACATACTATGATATATATATATATATATATATATATATATATATATATATATATATATATAACACTATCATATGATACCTTGATCTATACTAATGTAACACACTAATACCTTAGCTCATTATTTGGGTATCTCCCATATACCTTCAAACTTACCTTAGGCCAACTAGACATTACCTGCACTAGCTAACTGATACTTTATACCAGTACATCGAAGAATCACCTCACCCTCAACAATACCTTAGCCTTAGCTCTAATAATTGGTTTAATATCTATATCTATATCTATATCTATACCTAGTTAACCATATTATCATATATAAGTACATACCCTTATATATATACATATCTAGATAACTATACCACTTAACACATATGGACACTCATGAATTATTAGATTTCCTTCCCAAAAGACACACCTTAACACCAAACCAACCTCTAACTACTGATACACTACTCATCTATCTACTCTCTCCCTTATCTGGCAATATACTCGAGCACATAGTTGGCACTCAATTGACACACATAGACTCTGAACTCAACTTTTGCCCCAACTGAATCTGAACCTTCACACACATACACAACCATATGTACATGTGCACACTTAAAATATGCAAGTTCACATTGCTGCTACTATTGCTTGCCATTTATAGACTTGAGCCCTTTATTTTTCCTATATAGTTCACATCTGATGCTACTGCTAATTATAGTGTGCACGAGGCTCCCCAACTGCTATCCTACTTACACTTATATTACTTAGCTCCCCACTCTAATCTGGTGCACAATCACTGATTAGTTAGTACACCTGATGCACAGACTTAGGTTGCAGGCAACACACACCTGATGACAGTGTTGTACCCCTTGCACACCATATCACCTGCACCCATCTATCAGACCTGAACCCCCCTCACATGTCTGTGGACCTGAGTACTTAATACCTTGATGTGCTACCAGCAGCAATACACCCAACTCTCTGTAGTTTATGTGAACTGCAGTTGTTACTACTGACTTACCTGTTGCAAAATCCCCCTGCTAACAATGTACAGAACCCCATATGTACTATGCCTATACATTTCTCTTGTCAACCTACTGCAACCATCATACCAATGATGTCGCACACAACCCTCACCCAACAACACGCACACTTGTATCTCAATTGATACATCGCCTGCAGCCATAATCAATGAAGTCCCCTAGTTCTTCACACACTAACACATACTAATATTACCTACACATATATACACTAATACATATATATACATATACGCACAACTACACTCTCTCAATGTACATCTCACCAAAGATCACACACAAGCCTCAAGTGTACAATAATGCACACCCACACAATTACTAGTCCATTCCATAAACACTTGGTATGCAACACCAAGATACTCCCTATCCTTTGTGATACTCCCTCCAAACCATGATACCACCACTAATAACAATTAGAACACATCCAAAACATCTATGTAATATGAATAACATAATCTATAGCTTATCCTAAAGCAATATAGAGAATTTGACATGTTAGGACTCCAAATACATTAAAACTACCAACCTACACTATCGTATTATGGTGTATCATAATACGGACTTCTCGTATCCAATTGTGGACACGTAAACCCCCAATATCTATCAATTAGAGTCTCTAATACTCATTAGGCATAGTATCAAATACTTGGTATACCAAATTCAGAGTTTCTCCCAATTTGGCTATAAAACTCTATGTATATTTCAAAAGAAAGCCTATTAGGACATAATTTTTCTTCTTATAGGTAGCCCTAATCTATGTATGGATTTCTAATGGTCAAATACAATAATTAGAATAGAATTAGAGAGAGATTTAAGGGTTATACCTATTGGGAGATTGATTCCCAATAAAATACTTAATATGACATAATTTGGACACAAGCTTCTAGCCAAACTCCTCCTCTCCAAGTGCTCCTTGCAATCCAAGCTCCTAGGATCCTTTTGATAGTGAAAATGAAAGAGATTGAGAGTGATTTGAGAGAAATTGATGGAGAAATGGGTTAATCTGGGGAATCACTCAAATTAGGGCTAAATAAGCAATTAATGAAGAGGAAAGAGAGAGAGAGGCTCCCCCTTCCTATTAGAGCCAGCCACTCTAACCCCTCTTTTAGAAAGGCACAAGATCCAAAATACCCCTATTGGTTTTTTATGAAGGATTAATTAATTAGGGGATTAATTATAGAATGGGAGAATTCTAATCTAATGGAAGGAATATTTTATTCATTCTCCTTAATCTAATGAGTCTAACCATGACTAATCTAATCAATTGAACCATTGGTCATGTCAAGTCTAGTTAGATCCACCGTGGCTCACTAGTACTAAGTCTCACCAATAGCCTAACCACTAACCACTAACCACTAATCACATAGTCTATTTTAATTAGCAGCTTACAACCAATACATACAATAATAAATATTGTTATCACTAATATAATTCTCAGACGATTATTTAAAATGACAAAAATATCTTTCTCCCAAAATTAAGTGGTTATAATCCTACCCCCTTATAAAAAAAAATTGTCCTTGAAATTTAAAATGCCTTACCCCTCTCTCCTCTTGCCAGTCATCATATTCATCCTAATCTTGACTACGGTCAAACCCCCAACAATCATGGTCTATAAAAGTCCTATCTAAAGTCATACAACATATAATTCTATGCAAAAAAATAACATACATAGTTATAGTCTCTGCTTATCATGATATTGCAGTCTCTATCAGGGTTTACTACTAACTACACTAACTATATTATAACACAATAGTACTAAAGCAAACTATAAGGTATTAGGAATCAATCAAATCAATACATGAAAAAAGACAAGAAAAGAACAAAATAGAACATAACATAACATGATAGCCTATCACCTGCAGCATCGGTCTCCTAGACCGTCATCGCAAATGTCCCTCCCTGCTGGGGTGACTCCCTTCGCTAGTGTTGGGTATTTTGCTGCGCCAAAGGTGGCCTAACTCTACCTCTCTGATTTGGAGCTGTGTGCTGACCGAAAAGATAAGAAGCTAGGAGACAATCCTTCATCCGATATCCCACAGTGCAACAGTGCAAACAAAGTCCAAGCCTAACCTTGCAACTCTCCTAAAGGTGACCTGGCTTCTTACAAAAATGACAAGTAGGAGCCTATTGAGTCTGCCTCGGAGCCTGCTGATGATCCTGCTGTACAGGAGCTCACTCTGGTGCATAAAACTGCTAAACCTGAGCTCTAACTAGTGGGTGATACTCCATCTAAGGCTGAGGAAATACCTTTTGAACCTTAGCCGGTCTTGCACTGCTACTAGCACCACCCCAAACGTCTCTACCTCTCTTGGTCTTAAGTTCCAAGTCATCTACCACTATCTGAGCTTCTGCCAAGATCTCCTCAAACGTTATAGTACGACGCCTAGTAGTGAGTGATTTGATCTCCTTGATCAGACCCTTCCTGAATTTCCTAGCTCGCACTACTGGGTTTTGCACCATAGACTCCGTGAACCTACTCAAACGACAAAACTCGACGGCGTACTCATCCACCATCGTACTCTCCTATACAAGATCCTGAAATTCGCCCTCTAAGGCACTCAAAGCCACATCGGAGAAGAACTTTTTCTTAAAAAGCTCTTTGAAAGCCTCCCAAGTCAGTCCCTGTCTGGCAATCCTCGGCACTATGCGGTACCAGGTAAGGGAAATGTCAAACAACTGGCTACCTGTCGCCTCAACCTGCAAGCTCTCCAAAATCTACGCTAACCGCAAGATCCTCTCAATAGCCTCCAACCAATCAACTGCATAGAGTATCCCTTTTATTCCCTTGAAATCTTTAGGCCTATTAAAATCTACTATGATGCCTGGTCCTGGCTGTTACGGAGCGAGTTGAGGCAAAATAATCTGTGGCTTGACGAGCGCTACTCGCTCAACTTCTGCCATAGTGACCTGATGGATATTTTTAATGCCCTATCTCATCACATATAACTGTCTGTGCTGGGCCTCTGCCTGGGTCCTTTGAGCCTCCATCATCTCTTTGAAGAACGCAAACATCTACACGATGTCCACTGGCGCTGGAGGTGGTAGAAGTCCCTCTGAAGCAACTGGAACCGTCCTACGAACTAGTAAAGGAGGAGGACCCCGAATGTAGATGAGGCTTCTACCTGAACTGGTGAGGTAACCCTCTGAGCTGGTGGATGTGGGCCAGTATCAGCTATTACCCGAGAAGGGGGTCAAGAAGTTGCCGACCTCTCAAAAACTTCTCCAGAAAGCTGTGACCTGGTCTTCGACGGCATCCTGAAGATAGATTAAAAAAAGAAGAAGTCAATATGGCACAAGGTAAGATATTATCAAGGAAGGACAACAGTATCAAGGATAATAAAGCATACAAATTGAATCAAGATTAACAATTTTAAGTCAGATTAGAATTTCTTAGTTGTGATTGAGTATCCTCTCTCTCATCCTAGTATCATATATCCTATCACAGGCATGCAGTAGTACAACTAAGTCGTTGAACTACCATAATATTGCACTAATTACGAAGATGGACCTGCATGAGCCACCACAAAAATATATCCCGCGTCCGATATGAGGGCACAAATACGTGGGTACATTCAGCCTATGTCGCAGCATCGGCGGTAGAACGTTGTCTAGGTCAATAATACTATCTAATCAATTGAACCCTTGGTCATGTCAAGTTTAGTCGAGTCCACTTGGGCTCACTAGCACTAAGTCTAACCAATAGGCTAACCAATAACCACTAATCACATAGTCTATTTTAATTAACTAGCTCATAACCAATGCATATAATAATAAATATTGTTATCACTAATATAATTCTCAAACAATTATTTAAAATGATAAAAATATTCCTCTCCCAGAATTAGGTGCTTGCAGCTATGGTTCATACTCCATCCATTGATGGTTATCGCATCGATGATCAATATGCTCAGAGATACTTTGACCCAGCTGTTGCTCGCTTTAACCCCAATCATTTTGCTGAGACCGGTGAACCCTCGGGTAAAGATGATGATCAGTAGCGATGTAGAGATCTGATGCTTAGATTTAGTTTTATGTTAGCGATGATACGCCATGATTTAGTTGACATTTATATAATGTTTACTTTATTAGTTTGGTTTATTTTTAGTTTGAGTAGTATTTGGTTATGGACTTCAGTTTATTAGTTCAGTTTATTTTTAGTGCAATGAAATCTAGTTAATATTTGCTTTACTATTGGCTGATCCTTGCTTCTATCTTGATATATTATCTGTGTTGTCTTTCCATTTTACTTTTTATGTTTATTTTGCAAGAATTTAACTCTATTTTGATGAAGTGACAACGGAAGAGAAATACTGATACATATTTTTGCTATCTCATTTCTTGTAATTGCTCTCATTGCATGGAGCCATTATCATCATTACGGGGGAGCTATTGCTACATCAATCAATCAACAACCAGTATCAGTCGTAGTTTTTATCAATTATCAAAATAGGGGATATTGTTGACCCATCTGGTCTTAGTCAACCTAATTTTGATAATTAACTTAAAACTTCGAATCGATACTTGCAATATAAGACTGTACCTACACCCTCAGCAACAGTTCAACAGAAGATTGCCTCTTTGTTATTCATTTGGTTTTACTGTTTCTATATTTATTATATATTTTGCTTTTATTGAGTCTAGGATTTATGTGAGTCGGATCGCACTTTGGCACTAGTTGAATACCTATCCAAAGTTCACTCAAAATAAGCCTACCCAAATCTAAATTAACTCTGAATCCATGCTAGCCCAAATATCCTATTCAAACCTAAACCAAACTGAGCCAAATTTGACCAGAAAGCTTCTAAAAATTGGAAAACTAAACTCTACCCGAACTCGGTTACCCAAAACTGATTTTTGATTCAGAGTGCTAAACCTATTCTCATGGCTCCAAAGTTTAAATTTTTGAACGTTGAGAATCCGAGTTCTGGCCGAACTTTAGTTCAAAAATTTCTATAAATAGAGAAGAATTTTTCTTTCCTATCATATCATTCATTCGCGATCTTCTCTATTCTTCAAAGAGCTTTAAACATTCCCTATCTCCAAGATAACTCATATTCTTCTAAGCGGCAATATTTTTCGATTAGAAGTGTTCGAGTTGCACAAGCTTTGCTATTCAAAGCTACTTCTCAAAGTGTCTGAAGTCGTTAAACTCTTCGGATCAAAGTCTCATATTGTACGAAGTCGCAAGCCCTTCGGATCAAAGCTTGTGTTTTCACTGATAGTGAAGTTAAACTCCGAGCAAGAGTTCTCGGGACTGGACTAGTCCTCCACGAGAAAAACCAGTATAAAATCTCGGTGTTTGTGTTTGCTCTTCCTTACTTATTTATTATTTATATATTGCTGCATTTTCTGTAGTTGGTATCTGGTTTAAAATTTTAATTTATGATTATATTATGCTGCACACACATACACTCTATTCACTCCCCTCTATAGTTGCCTAACGATCCTTCAGTGTATATGAACAATCATTGAAGTTAGGCAAGATGTGATCGGTTAGTTATTGAGGAGATGCATTATGGAGTGAGATGTTCGGTGGTTCGAGCGATAGTGATGCATAGTTGGATGAGTGCGCTCAAAAAGTTTTGAGAAAGCAACTTTTTTTGAGTGGTGTATTATGTAACAGTCCACTTCTTTCAGTTCAACAAGATGATTCAAATGGTACAACGGTGCAAACAACGTTTGAACTTGGCGAATTTGCGGTTCACTTGGAGTCCCGCTCAACCGAGGCGATTCTCGCCCAGGTGGGTGGCTTCGATGAACCTGTCTTTGCTTAGCTTTCACACCTAATAATATGAACGATACATGCTAGTCGCGAGGCAAATCACCTGTTGCATGCTAATAACAGAAGTAAACCAACCAAGCTAAGGGAATAATCTCACTCTTTATATGTTTGTGTAGAACATGGAAATAAAACTTAGAATTTTAGTTAGACCCTCGCACTTCTACCTTAGTTTTGTGCAAGTAGAATTTGCTTATGTTTCAAGTAGACAATGTTTTCATGATCATTTATGATTCTTTACTTTTCTATCATTGTAATGCTTTTCAGTATAAATATGCCACTAGTTTTAGAGCACTTAACGAATATGGTTCACTCAGCTGAGGCAAGAAGACTATCAAAATAGTTGTTCCAAGCCAAGTAATAAAAATATAGAAAATATTCGGGACCTTTGGGTCGCCAAGGTAGCTCCCGTACCGGGAGCTGCATAAAGATAGTAAAACATATAAAGCAAAATGGCTCATGAAGCCCAGTAAAGAAGAAGAGAATGACTTGAATAGTACATAAGAATAGAACAGAAAAGAGAAAGAGACATGCATGGTCACAGACAACTTGTGCACAAGGTATAGTTCCTGCCAATGGATCAGCCGGGATGTTGGGGCTGATTCGACCTGGCGAAACTATGGTATATCGGTGCTAAAGAGCTAGCCCGGGTATGTCGGGGGCGTGTAGCGGGTCTCGCTACCTACGTTGCATTGAGCGTCGTCAACCCAGTCTATAGTCCATAATTGCTTGTGGTGCCAGTAATCTCTTCATATAGATTATGTTTGGCTCGATTACGATAATCCGCGTACGAGTCATTGCATCCGAGGCAAGTAAAGGACGCACAACACATTATTTAGTTAGAATCAAGGCACGATACACTATATAGTTTAAGCGTAGCATCTCTGTGGTAAAGACACATTCAAAACACTCGTATTTATATATTATTTTCTTTGTTTCATCAAATATGCTTGCTTAACTTGACATATCTTTGGGCAAGGAAGCACGATTGGTAAGTTAGTAAGTTGTACCGTATTTACTCATATTTGTGCGATACTATCACCCTCACCCTCACTTTTCTAACTAGGGATAGTTTGGTAATTTGGCATAGATATTTTTATTTTAGAATTATTATATTAAATATTGTGCATGTTGTAAATATTATTTATTTTATTATTTATTTGTTGATTAGATGTTAGCATTTGATTTTGGACTTGTGTTAATGGACCTAAATAGTTTAGATTAGATCCATGGACCAACATTTGATTCTAGTTAGAATTAAGCCCAATAGTAAGTCCATTCATTAGGATGATGAATTAATTAGTGAAACCAATTAGACTAGAACTATCCCTCCTTAATTATTTCTTTATGACAAGCCCAAGGAGTATTTTGGACATTCTATAGTAGCTTGGAGGAGGGGTAAGGGCCGGCCACCTATTGGAGTAGGGAGAGAGAGTCTCTCTCCTCATTTGTCATTCCAAATCTAGAACTAGAATTTTTTTCTCTTCCAAATTTCTTCATTCCCACACCAATTTCTACTCAAAATTATTCCCAATTCCTTCCCTATTCATCATTGGAGGCTATTAGAACAAGGATCTCAAGGAGAAAGCAAGGATCTACAAGGAGAAACAATGATCTATAAGTTGGAGGCTCTTGGCACTCAATTTAGGAATTTTATTGGAAAACTATCTCCCAATAGGTATAATTCAGTTTTTTTCTCTCTAATTAGAATTTAAATCTGTAATTTAATCATTAGGAACCTCCCATGTATTTAGGCTACCCATATGAATTGAAATTAAGTTCATAGGAGGCCTATGGAGAAAGTTATATGATATTTTGTATCATTTTTGGGAGAATTTTAAGATTGGCACATATTGTGTTTGTTAATAGGTCAATTAGACCAAATTAACATGTGTTTGTTTGTGTGTGACTAGTATCGTATCCACAATTGGATATGTGTAGGCTGTATCCCGATAATTTGGCGATACGAGTTGATTTTGTGGTTTTCTTCCGACACGGGGGTTTGAGCATGTCATATTTTGATATGGGCACGTAGTTGAGTAGTTACCTCTTCATGTTGTTCATAATTATGATTTTAGACTTACTCGTATCCTTTGGGATACGTTTGGTTGTGTGGTGGAGACGTATCGCAAGCGTGTCATAGAATGAGTGTAATACGGGTGCGGTGTACTCCACGTGTTTGTTTTATTGTATTTTAATTCCATTTGCCATGGTAATAGCTATTAGAATATTGTAATTATAATTATTATTATTATATATATATACATATATATATGTATGTATGTATGTATATGTATATGTATATGTTTTATGTTTTATTTTGAGGTGTTGATGGCCATGAGAGATAAGGCAATCTACACCTCAAAATAAAACATATACATATATATATATATATATATATATATATATATATATATATATATATATATATATATATATATATATATATATATATATATGTGTGTGTGTGTGTGTGTGTGTGGATGAGTGTATATATATATGTATGTTTGGTAATCTATTTATATATGTATCGTGTGTATGTGTAGTGTGTGAGTGTCGAGTGTCAGTATATCAGTGAGAAGGGGGTCGGGTTACTAGTATAAGAAACAGCAGCAGCAAGTAGCAAGGGCAGCAACTGCAGTAGCAACAACAAGAGCAACAGCAACATGCTGCAACAGCAACTGCAGTAGCAAGGGCAGCAACAACAACAAGAGCAGCAGTAGCAGCAACTAGTTGCAGCAGCTAGAGCAGCAACTTCATGATGTCAACTTGAGAAAGGGGAGGTTAGTCTTGAGTTATAGCTCAAGTCAGTAAGTTGTATAGGTAGCTAGTTAGTTATATACATATACATATACATATTGATAAACTAGTTAGTTATATATATATATATATATATATATATATATATATATATATATATATATATATATATATATATATATATATATATATATATATATATATATATATATTGGTTGTTAGTAAGTTATAACTATATAGATGAGAGATATATATGTAGATAAGCACTAGTTAGCATTGGTTAATATATTTTTAGATTACCTTGTGTGATACCAAGGTAATGAGAGTTGAGGTATATTGGGTACGGGTAGTAAATATTAAGAGGTATGTTAGTATATTAGTTAGCAGAGTATTGTATAAGTTTAATGCATGTTAGTATATAGTTAGGTATATGGGTAGTTAGTTACATGTTAGAATTTGGGCTACCTTGTGATATCAAGGTAATGTCAAGGTATTGGTTTATACTCAAGGTATTGAGTTTGTATATCAAGATTGGTGTAGGTGGTGTGATACCGCATTAGTTCAAAGCCAAGGTATCCACTTAGCATTATTTAGCTAAGAGTATTATATATATATATATATATATATATATATATATATATATATATATATATATATATATATATATATATATATATTTATATCTAATAACTTGCGTATCTTATGATACGGTACTTTGTTGGTATTCTAGTATCTTAGCATAGCTAGTATGACCTAATTACATAGTGTATGGACCTAATATCCTAGAGTTAGACTCATACAACATAGAAATAGATAATTTGATGAAGTTTGACTAGTTTGACCTAGAGTTGACCTAGTTTGATTATATTTGACTTAGAAATGGCTCTATGATCTAGAATTGAACTAGTTTAACTTTTTTTATTCCAAAACCTTGTATTGATGCGTTATACCATATATAGGTCTGTGTGACACCAGCTTGGGCATCGAGAGACACACCTTACTCAGGACCTCATGCGAGTACATTTTTTGTTAGTTTTTATTTCATAATAGTGTATATATCTCATGTTCTAGAACTGTATACTTGATTTTGACATAATTGTTTTACGGACTAGTACTACATGGATCATGTCAGAAGATGTTATCCCTTACTGTGTTCAACATGTACTTCTTTATATGTATTTCATCGTGTATATCGGGTATTAATTTAGTATACTTCGTGTTTAATATGCTTATATTCGTGTATACACACTGCTCGTGTTCAGTGTGCCCATATTCATGTTCGTAAGGTGTCATGATTGGATCCATTGGTATTAGTTGGGGATGGGGGAGTTGGAGTTGATTATATGACCAAGCCCCAGTATATTCGTGTACATGTTGATTATATATCACACTTGTAATCGAGTTACCTTATTGTATTCGTGTTCAACCTAAACCGATCACATAATGAACTTGTATTCTATGGCACATTAGCTAGATTTTAGTTTTTCCTATTATATTGTAAATATTCTATTGCATGTTCTTCTTTCTAGTACATTACATGTTCACTCTAGTTCATTTTATTCTATTGTTTAGTTATCTTGTATTCTTTTTTATTATCTATTTTATATGCTCGATTATGTATTTGAAACTGCTTTCAGAGGTATGTACTTCGCTCCAATCTTGACTGGATATATTTTTTAGATGATTGGCTCGTAGATCAGTGCCCTACATTCTACGGACCGCATGAGGGCATACCATTAGAGGATACTCCTATAGACTAGGAGGACTTAGTTTCAGAGCCTGAGGAGGTTTAGTTTATTTTGGTGCATTTATTTTAGATTATTATTAAGACTTGGCATGTATATTATTTCAGTCTTATGGATTGTATTATGATTCTTTTCTTCGTTATTCCATTTCGTGCTCTATCTTCCTTAATTTGTATTATGATTGAGTATAGTTACATTTATGAGATACCATATTGGTCCTCTTTTTGGAGTTAAGATGATTGACAAGTACCATATATATATTGTTGAGATATTTAGTTAGTTAGAGTTGACCCAGACAACGTTCTACCGTCGATGCTGCAGCGTAGGCTGGACGTACCTGTAATCCCCCTGATTTTTCAAGAAATTATAATTTGGATTTTTCATTATTTTCTGGAATTTTTCGGGATTTTTCTGAAATTAAAACCTAGGTAATTGGTAATTAAATGATTTTTAATTGCTATTAAATAATATTCAAATATTATAGAAATAATATTTAATGGTGTAAAATAGAAAACTGGACATAGGGTAATTTTCCGGGAATTTATTGGACTCCGGAAGCATTTATAAAGCCCTAAAAACTATTAATTAAATAAACCTAATTAAACCCTGAAATAAACCGGATTTATTTGAAATAAACCAAACCAAACCAAACCCGGTTCAGTTGAACCGAACCCAGCCCTATCGGGTCGGGTCGGATCCAAACCCGACCCGCAACCCGCGACCCAAACCCGCACTTAATTAATAGTGGATCGGGTCGGATTCATATGAACCCGACCCGCGGACCCGAAACCCAAACCCGAAATCAAAATCCTAATTCTAATCGAATCCCTAACCCTAATTCATGTCGGACTCCGACCGGCCGGCAGACCACCCTATATATCCCCCGCTGCCGAAACCCTAACCCTAGCTCAACCCATCTCCACCTATCGCTCCGCCCGGCCAACCGCCTCCCAGCGCAGCCTCGACAACCCACCCCGACTCCGGCGAAGCAGCTCCTCTGCCCAGCCCTCTCCTCCGTCCTAGCCCGGCTGTTCTTCCCTCTTCCTCGCCGCCGTCTCCGCCTATCTTCCCCGACGTCTCCCCGTTCTCCTCCGCGCTGCCCGTCGACCCGTCCCCGACCCACAGCGTCGACTCCTCCTCCTCCCTCGTCTCCCCCGTTCCAGCCGCCCGAAGCCCCCTCTCCGCCTATCTCCTCCCCTCGCTGCTGCTGCCAGGCCACCGCACGACCCTCGCTGTCAACCCTTCTCCGACCATAGCTCCGTCCTCAACCACCACGCCTCACCCGACAACCCCGAGCCGCCTGAGCCCGACCACCTCCCCCCTGAACACCATTGTTCACCACCACTTTACCTCGACCACCCTCTCCGTGCCCTAGCCGCTAGCCCCGGCCGCCCTCTCCCCGGCCGCCCCGAGCCCAGCCTCCCCCGATGAGCTCCGGACAGGAGCACAGAACCCTAACCCTAACCCTAGAACCTAAACGCGACATAGGACACGGACACAGGACTCCGACACGACTCGGACACGTGAGAATCGGTCTTCGCGGAGCCCGTTCAGTTACTCTTTTCTCTCTCCTCGCTGATCCGATTCTGATTCCATAAATTGCGTTGCGAAGACTGTATGACCCTCTCGGTGCCCGTGCAAACTGCTCGGGGCATCGCGTCCTGTGGTGATCGCACACCGCGATCCAAAAACAGGAAAACAACGACCCAATTCACCCCGGAACCGAGTACGCCCCGCCAAACGGGACGACTTAGTCGCGTGCGGTCTTCACAGATACGTGCGCGTCGTCGATACGGACGTGTGGGATTTTGCAGAAGTTGATTCGGGTGTGCGTGCACACCGGAATCAACGCGTATCCGCCGACACCGCCCCGTATCCGTCGATTCTGGAACGCGCTGTAACTTTGTGTACACACGTCGGATCGAGACGAAACTTGCGCCATCGGACTCATAGCAATACGCTGGTCCTGTGACCCAAGTTTGGTTCGATTCTGAGAACGTTGACGAAATCGCGTATCGTGGGCCCCACCGGCCCCACTCGACGGGCGATTTTGTGATCGGCTCATCGGAATCCAATTCTGGAAGTTCCGTTGGGTTCGTATCATCGTTCCAGACTTGTAGACACTGAGTTTGAGTGATTTGGAGACCTTTGACCCTGACACGCTTTTCGGTGCAAAGTGGCCCACATGTGGACCCCGCTTTGGCCCAGAAATGACCTTTTTGCCCTTGTGTCCAAATTGGACTCAAGTACAGACGTTTTTAGCTATTTGATATTTTCTGGATATGATGGTGATGTTTATTTCAGCAACCGGAGTAGTACCTGCAGATCACACTGAGAGCAGGTGCATACATTGGAGCAGAACCAGGATCTGAGGACGAGATCGTACCAGAGGACTTCTCTTGAGTATTGGCTTGAGATACTCATTTATTTCAGTTTATAGTTATTTTCATTTCCAGTCTATTTCATTGATGTATCAGACTTGTTCTCGGATTGTTCTCCGAGACACTTTTATTGAGATTTGTTAGTTATTTTATTTGCAATTATTCTGGCATTGGATCTGTGATATTCTGTTGTGGATGAGATTAGATAGACTGTGACATGTATCATTGGACCTACTTATTGATATATTACAGCTTAAGTATGTCCTGATGGATCCATTAAATTGGGTTGTCCATTGGTGCGTACTGCTGGCCATTATCACGCGTCCGGTCCCTCGGCATTTTGGGACTGGGGCGTGACATGGTTTTTGTGGTGGCCCATGCAGGTCAACGACTAAATTGTTCGGTTTCAACTTAGGGACCGAGCAAGCCTGCACTAAGGATAGGATAAGTTTTAGGATCTCATCCACATGCTTGAAACGTTCTTGATATCTATATCGGATTCAAATTAAATTCTTAACTTTCATCTTGCCTTGATTCCTGTACGCCTCTTACTGTTTATCTTTGATGCAGAATAATGGATTCAAGAGCAAACGACGAAACTCCAGCAACAACACCAGTAGGTGCTGTAGCCACCTACGGAGAAGATGAAGTGACGCCATTGAGTGGAGTTCCCTCTACTCACCAAGGCAGCCAAGCAGATCAACAAGCTCCTAGATTTCGGCGAGATGACATCCCACCGCCTCCGCAGTTCGTTCCACCAATGCCTGTTTTCCCACCAGGACAAGTTATGGATGGGCAACAGATGTTCCAAATGATCTACGCAATGATGCAAGCCCAACAACATATTTATCAAGAAGCTTAGCGTCGCGAGGCAGATTACTTGAGGAACAGCCTAGTAAATGCCCTGGAGCAGGCCAACCTACCAACTCGACGGCAACCGACGGGCTCTATTACTGATTTTCGTCAGCTGAAGCCCCGTACATTCTCAGGCAAGGAGGAGCCCACCGAAGTTCATGAGTGGCTCACCAACATACAACATCAATTAGAAGCAGCTGAGCTTCCAAGGGAACGTTGGATGACTGCCGTCAGAATGCAATTGACAGGCAATGCACATCACTGGTGGCTGTCTGAGGAGACACGGCTCGGACCAGACCGAGTCACTTGGGAGGAGTTCTCCAGACTCTTTCAGGAGATGTACATTCCAGCCATCGCTCGATCAGAACTGCGGGACAAGTTCAACCGCCTCACTCAGGATACTATGACGGTGGAAGAATACAACGCAGAATTTATTCGTCTGAGTCGCTTCGTCCCTACCTTGATCCCGACAGAAGAAGAAAAGGCTGAGAAGTTCTTCGACGGACTAAACATTGAGCTGCAGAAACTAATTGGATCCGTTGCACCCACATCCTACTCAGACGTCCTTGCTGCAGCCCGACGCATGGAGCGCGTCACCAGGAGAGAGACCGGTCTGAAGCGACCTTCCACATCAGCACCAGCCCAAGCACCGCATGGAGAAGCTACAAAGAAACCTCATCTGCATCAAGCACCACAGGGAGCTGAATCGAAATCACTGACTCTTCCTACTTGTCACTACTGCGGCAAGATAGGCCATATTGAGAATGAGTGTAGACGTAAATTCGGACTATGCTTAGGTTGCGGATCCAGACAGCATGCAGTGAGAGACTGCCCTGAGCGTAGAGAAGGAGCACCAAGGGCAAACCAGCAAGCCCTACCAGCACCAGGAGGATATCAACCACGGTCACCCTTGGCACCTCGACCAGCACTCTTCCAGCAGGCCCAGCAACAGCAGAGGGCACCACCTCAAGGACGCGGACAAGCTTTCACGATGACTTTGGAGGACACGCAGATTCATGGAGTAGCTAATGCGCGTAAGTTTTCATAGTTTTTTTGTTTCTAGTATTGTCTTAGTTCGTGCCCGTTGGTTCGTTACCTCAGACTTGACCTAAGTGCTTTTAACTTGTTCATAATTGATAACCTAGTATGATAAGTGATAACCTAGTTTTTAAAACTGTAATCTTCTATATTTCCTGCATCCGGGAAATTATATAACTTTTAGTGCTTAGAGAAATAATTTATCCCTTTGTATTATTCTTACACCCTCAACCTTGATTTCTTGATCGTGATGTGCTTCGACCAAATGTCTGCAAACCGTGTCATCTCTGTTGACCGGTTATTCTTTGATTCCGAGGACGCAATCCTTTTAAGGGGGGTAGATTGTAATCCCCCTGATTTTTCAAGAAATTATAATTTGGATTTTTCATTATTTTCTGGAATTTTCCGGGATTTTTCTGAAATTAAAACCTAGGTAATTGGTAATTAAATGATTTTTAATTGCTATTAAATAATATTCAAATATTATGGAAATAATATTTTATGGTGTAAAATAGAAAACTGGACATAGAGTAATTTTCCGGGAATTTATTGGACTCCGAAAGCATTTATAAAGCCCTAAAAACTATTAATTAAATAAACCTAATTAAACCCTGAAATAAACCGGGTTTATTTGAAATAAACCAAACCAAACCAAACCCGGTTCAGTTGAACCGAACCCAGCCCTATCGGGTCGGGTCGGATCCAAACCCGACCCGCAACCCGCGACCCAAACCCGCACTTAATTAATAGTGGATCGGGTCGGATTCATATGAACCCGACCCGCGGACCCGAAACCCAAACCCGAAATCAAAATCCTAATTCTAATCGAATCCCTAACCCTAATTCATGTCGGACTCCGACCGGCCGGCGGACCACCTTATATATCCCCCGCTGCCGAAACCCTAACCCTAGCTCAACCCATCTCCACCTATCGCTCCGCCCGGCCAACCGCCTCCCAGCGCAGCCTCGACAACCCACCCCGACTCCGGCGAAGCAGCTCCTCTGCCCAGCCCTCTCCTCCGTCCTAGCCCGGCTGTTCTCCCCTCTTCCTCGCCGCCGTCTCCACCTATCTTCCCCGACGTCTCCCCGTTCTCCTCCGCGCTGCCCGTCGACCCGTCCCCGACCCACAGCGTCGACTCCTCCTCCTCCCTCGTCTCCCCCGTTCCAGCCGCCCGAAGCCCCCTCTCCGCCTATCTCCTCCCCTCGCTGCTGCCGCCAGGCCACCGCACGACCCTCGCTGTCAACCCTTCTCCGACCATAGCTCCGCCCTCAACCACCACGCCTCACCCGACAACCCCGAGCCGCCTGAGCCCGACCACCTCCCCCCTGAACACCATTGTTCACCACCACTTTACCTCGACCACCCTCTCCGTGCCCTAGCCGCTAGCCCCGGCCGCCCTCTCCCCGGCCGCCCCGAGCCCAGCCTCCCCCGACGAGCTCCGGACAGCAGCACAGAACCCTAACCCTAACCCTAGAACCTAAACGCGACACAGGACACGGACACAGGACTCCGACACGACTCGGACACGTGAGAATCGGTCTTCGCGGAGCCCGTTCAGGTACTCTTTTCTCTCTCCTCGCTGATCCGATTATGATTCCGTAAATTGCGTTGCGAAGACTGTATGACCCTCTCGGTGCCCGTGCAAACTGCTCGGGGCATCGCGTCCTGTGGTGATCGCACACCGCGATCCAAAAACAGGAAAACAACGACCCAATTCACCCCGAAACCGAGTACGCCCCGCCAAACGGGACGACTTGGTCGTGTGCGGTCTTCACAGATACGTGCGTGTCGTCGATACGGACGTGTGGGATTTCGCAGAAGTCGATTCGGGTGTGCGTGCACACCGGAATCAACGCGTATCCGCCGACACCGCCCCGTATCCGTCGATTCTGGAACGCGCTGTAACTTTGTGTACACACGTCGGATCGAGACGAAACTTGCGCCATCGGACTCGTAGCAATACGCTGGTCCTGTGACCCAAGTTTGGTTCGATTCTGAGAACGTTGACGAAATCGCGTGTCGTGGGCCCCACCGGCCCCACTCGACGGGCGATTTTGTGATCGGCTCATCGGAATCCAATTCTGGAAGTTCCGTTGGGTTCGTATCATCGTTCTAGACTTGTAGACACTGAGTTTGAGTGATTTGGAGACCTTTGACCCTGACACGCTTTTCGGTGCAAAGTGGCCCACATGTGGACCCCGCTTTGGCCCGGAAATGACCTTTTTGCCCTTGTGTCCAAATTGGACTCAAGTACAGGCGTTTTTAGCTATTTGATATTTTCTGGATATGATGGTGATGTTTATTTCAGCAACCGAAGTAGTACCTGCAGATCACACTGAGAGCAGGTGCATACATTGGAGCAGAACCAGGATCTGAGGACGAGATCGTACCAGAGGACTTCTCTTGAGTATTGGCTTGAGATACTCATTTATTTCAGTTTATAGTTATTTTCATTTCCAGTCTATTTCATTGATGTATCAGACTTGTTCTCGGATTGTTCTCCGAGACACTTTTATTGAGATTTGTTAGTTATTTTATTTGCAATTATTCTGGTATTGGATCTGTGATATTCTGTTGTGGATGAGATTAGATAGACTGTGACATGTATCATTGGACCTACTTATTGATATATTACAGCTTAAGTATGCCCTGATGGATCCATTAAATTGGGTTGTCCATCGGTGCGTACTGCTGGCCATTATCACGCGTCCGGTCCCTCGGCATTTTGGGACTGGGGCGTGACAGTACCCACGTACTCATATCCGAATATCTGGGTGCGGATCGTGACAGATACTTCATGTCTGCAACACGAGCTAGGCTTCATATCATATACCTTAAAACTGATCCTAAGGCAAGATTAAAAAGATAATAAGTAATAGTGTGTACATAACTTAATACAAGTGTTTGGTTTTATTGAGTGGATGAAAAGTCTTTCCACCAGTGTATTCAATGTACTGATAATCTACCAGATTGGTTGCAAGGTGCGGGAGTACTCGGTCAGTGCGAAGTTTTCTTCGTGCACACTAAGGCGTGAAGTTCGCTCTGGAGCCTTGGAGCATTGCGGCCAGAGCTGAAGCACATATACAGGACATAATGTATTGGAACATCGCCTATTGTATCATTCCGAAAGCTGTAAGCCCCTTGGCACATTTTATTGTTTTGAGAGAGAGAGAGAGACAGAGCTTGAGCGATTGTAATATTTGGACTAGAGCCGTTGTAACATTTATTAAATATCAATAAAGTGCTTTGTTTTATTTCATACTTGTGTTTATTCAACTTTCGTTGCTTGGGGACCATCTGTGCGACTGTATGGATTAACATTTTATTGGCCATTTTGGTGCGTGCCTTGCACGAGCACAACTTAGGCTCGCGCGACATCACGCCCATGCGAGAACGTTCGGCCCTGCGGGGGAAGGGGCGTGACAATTTTAAAATCGATTAACTTTAGTTCGACTTCGGTTATGACCAAATTGACCATCGACTGGTGCATACCCCTAGATATGAGTGCATTGTCCACCATCTTATATGAGTATTTAGCCAAAACTTGTAAACTAGTGGGACTGATTTTGGCCTTGATGGGTTCCCCTAATTCGTTAAATCCCCCATGCATTGTACTTCTTTCTGTGGTTAATGACTGTTAAGATACGCGAGCTACCCTAAATATTAAACAATATAATAAAAGTATAAATATAGAATATAATTATTTACAACAAAAGTTAAGTTATAATAAAGTAATGAACTTGCCGGATTATTTCATATTTGATATGTAATGTGGTTCTCAATCGACGACAACAGAGAGTAACTGGCAACATAGAGCAACCAGATTGTTCCATATTTGATATGCAATGTGGTTCTCGATCGACTTGCTCGACTGGATGACACGGTCCAGAACCACCATCCCCTTATTTTTGGACAATAGGTACGTCAACTTCAGAGGAGGAAGAAGAAGCATGACTAGTAACCAGTTTCTTGGAACGAGTTGTAGTCTGTCTCGTTCTACGTCTTCTAACTTGAGAGAGTGCCTCTGGTCCTATGATAGTTATTTGTTTCTCAATATTGCGTGCCTTGTGCTCCGACACAGTAGGACATTTTCTTTACCACCAATGTCATTCTCCTTCAGGTCGCGGCTATAAAAAAAAATTCAAGTAAATTAAAAGAGAATTAAATTGAACATACAGGACTGTAGAAAATTTTACAGTCCTGTGATAACTTTCTACAGTCCTGGAATAACAAAGAACTGCAGAAATTTTCTACAGTCCTGTGTTATTTCAAGACTGTAGAATATTTTTACAGTCCTGTGTTATTCCAGCCCGTGACTGTGGCAAAAATTCAAACCCTAAAATTGATAGAAATATCAAAAATACGATAATAGTTCATCAAAAACCTACATTATGATACTACACTATGATATTAAGTTATAACAAAGATTAGAAAGAAATTTTTGTTCAAAAGAAACGAAAAATAATAATACAAAAAATTGGGAAGAATATTAGGGAAGAAAAATTAACAATGGAGACGAGGGAGGAAGAGGATTGGAAATAATATTTGTACCTTGATTGTGAATCTCCTTTGGGTGCCATCTCCGAAATTAGGAAGAAGATTAGAATTTTGGCGAGGAGGGAGGTGGTGGAGAAGGAAAGATATTAGTATTTTGAAGAGAGAGAGAGAGAGAGAGAGAGAGAGAGATAATGTTAGAATGATTGAGTTTGGAGGCGTTTGGGAGGGGGGTGGGCAGCCCCAAGTAAAAAAATGGCTGCCCCAAGTAAAAGTTATACTAAACTGGGTTACCCCAATCCTGGCTAGCCCCGAGTAACAAATGATGTGTCCCGATAAAAAATTCTAAACTTTCAGCTATTTTAAATAGAGCCAAATATCTATCCCAATGCCTTTAGTTTATCTTTTGACTACAATGAACAAAATTTTTAGACAAAAATTAATTATTTACATGGAGTGGGAGGGAATTGAATCCATGACCTCCTCTCTGAAGAAAGTTTGACACTAAGTTTCTTCCCTAACCTCCCATTCCAATTCATTTTGTATTTTAAAACACATAAATGAGGTATATATGTAGTAAAATCTAATAGAATTTTTTTTAAATTGCTCGGCTCGCAGGTTAGATCCGATTCGGATTAGATCCGAACCCGTCTGGCCCGGTCCGTTTTTTTCACCGAACTAAGTCCACTTCGATCCGAAATCGATCAAATTCGACTCCGGGCCGGTCCGACCTATAGACGCTAGGAACTACGAAAGAAATATCGAGTTGAATGGACAATTTTTAGGGAAAAATAAAATAGTCAAATTTTTTAGGGCTAGTTGTTTTTCTTTTTTTTCTACAACTTAAATAAAAGAAGATGATAAGACATAAAGCGAGGACCGCAATTAACACACCCCAAAATAATATTCTTTATTGTCGTTTTCAAAACCTGCAAAAATATGATGATAGTTGGGTTGGGTTGGGTTGGGTGTGAAAAGCACGCCTCCATCACGTGAGCATAACGGCTAGTTATACACATACACTAGCCGACATGGAAGAAGAAGAGGTTCTCTTCCTAACCTTCCATTCGGAGGATAATTAAATACAGAGGGGTAGACGGAAAGATTTACAGAATAAATAAATTTATATATATATATATATATATATATATATATATATATATATACAGAGAGAGTAATAGATTTTTTACTCACAACTAGTACTCTTCTTCTTCTTCTGCTCACTATTTTTATTTTCGAGGTTTTAGAGAGAGGGTGGAAAAAAAATTGCAGAGAGCTAGAAGAGAATATTTTTGGTGTTTCTTTCACTTTCCCTTCATTTGCCAGTCAGATCTGAGAAATCTTGAAATCTCTTCTTCATTGTTTCCTTTCCCTTTTCGTCACGACTTCCTCCTCCTCCCCCTCCATTAGTTTCCAGCTTCTTCTCAACTCCCTATTCTTTCTCCTTCCTTCCTTCTGGTCTGGTATGTGTTCTCCTCTTTTATTTAGTTTGCATTATTATTCTTTCTTCTTTTTTGAAATATATGCATGCTCTATATAATATATTATCTGTCTCTAATTTTTTTTTATACCTAATTTAGCCGACTGCTGCTGTTTATGTTTATCTGCAAAATATTGTCTAAATATGGACTTTATACAAATATTTGGAATTCCTGAAATGGTGGATTTTTTTTTTCTCTCTCTCTCCACATTTGGAGGATTTTTGGGCGAATTTCGGAAGATGTTGCGGAAAGCACTGCTGCTATTCTTTAGTATAATGGTTCCATTTTATTATTATTATTATTATTATTATTATTATTATTATTTCAAAATTATTTTTTGTATGAAAAAGTGACACACACACGACACAAGGCAACCTGTCCCTGGACTGCGCAAACCTGGTCAAGTTGAAAACGACACGCCAGGATGTATTGTAAAAATCACAAGATTTGGGGAGGGGGATCATTTCCTTCACAACTGCTAGGAATTCAGAGGCGCGGCTAGATTGATCGGCGGGACGGCTGTTTGGCTGTTTCCGGAACACGCTCCACGGACGGCTTGACACTCCAAAACCAGTGGCATCGTGTCCAAATCATCCCGTGTCCGTGCAATGTAGATTTCTGCTTTTGCAGTGAAATTCACGAATACCCTACCTGCTCTATAAATGTGGGCACAATCGTACTGGTTTCTAGCTTCATTAATTTGGAGAGTGCTTCTCCGACTTTTCTTGTGATTGTGGTCTGATTCACAAATCTGCACTTCATTCTAAGTTTGGGAACACAATAGTCAGGAACAAGATCAAGTGTCATTTTAGTTTCTTCTCTGCCCATCTGCAAGATAACAGAGCAAGCCAGGTTTAGAACTATTCGGGCCCACATTTTAAGCAGATTGAAAAAGTATCGACACTGTGCGAATTAATCTCCCAACTCACAAAATGGGGCTTCAGGTGTGTTGGTAGTATAACATAGAGCCCTCAACCTCGATCATAACTTTTTATTTTTGGTGATGTGGTATATACTTTTAACAATGCACACCATCTATGGATTGTCCCCCCCAAATTGTTATTTTATTGGAGTTCTGGATATGGTTTCATGAAGTATACTTAGCTTATGCTATCTTTTCTAAGCCATTATTGATGATCATCGTACTAGCAGCTTAAGGTGCTGTAAAGAGAATAATTAAGTAGTTAATTTCATTAATTTTCTGAGGCGATCTAGTTTGCATGGTCAAACAACTAATTATGATCTCTTTCTAATCTTCAGTCTGACTTCAGTTGTTACGACTTTTTCCATTCTTTACTGCCCGAAAATCTTCTTGTTGTATCCAATGCTAATTTACTAGGTGTCGTCTCATATTTTTATGCTATGAATGCCATAAATTTTGCAGCATGAATGCAGTCTCTCTTTACCCCCACAAACACCCAGAATTTGCCCAGGATTCATTCCCCATCCTGGGAATAACCTAACAACTCGAGGTTTTAGGATGCTGTAGTTGACAATTAAAATGATTAGATATGTGCATGAGCCTATGCTGGTTATACAGTATACTTATCACTAATTTTCATCTGATAAACCGGTTTCGCGAATAAATGCTACTACATTCATTTTTGCTTATGCCAATGTTTTTATATCTTGTAATGTAATTATTGTCTCATGTTTTGATGAATTTATGCTGCACATTTACAGGAAAGTTGGTACCGTGGTCATTAAAAGCCAATTATGGCTACACTTAGCGATATAGGGGTCTCTGCAGCTATCAACATACTTACTGCTTTCGCGTTCCTCTTGGCATTTGCTTTTCTCCGCCTGCAGCCATTGAATGATAGGGTTTACTTCCCAAAATGGTATCTTAAAGGTGTTAGAAACAGTCCAACAGGCACTGGAACATTTGTGCGAAAGATCGTCAATTTAGACTATAGATCATACCTGAGGTTTCTGGCATGGATGCCTGCTGCTCTCAAAATGCCAGAACCTGAGCTGATTGAACATGCAGGACTTGATTCTGCTATTTATTTGCGTATATACCTGATCGGGTATGTTAAGTTAGCTCGACAACCTTATTCGTACTAGAACTCTTAATCATTTACCAATTCATACAATTTTTTGTGTTCTCTATATTTATTTCTATGAGCTTGTCTTTTTTCTTTTTCTCTTTTTGTTGACGTGGCATTTATGCAAAGTATAATACAGGGGACAATACTTGAGAAGCACAATAATTTATATTGAAATTAGTGATTTACTTCTACTAAAGTCTGGTCAGGGAATTCAAACTTCCTTTCTCTAGAACTCAAACTACTACTATAATAACAGAGCCATCATCCCTAAATCTTTGTGGGGAACTAGGTTAATTGTTGCATTGGTTTTATGCATCCAACAAGTTATGGGGCATGCTGCAATTAGTAGAGTTACTAGACAACCTTGTGCGGTTCATATCTGAGAGTGATATACTTGTTAGAGATTGATTTGTTTCTGTTATATTTTCCTTGCTACTGTTTTATTTGGTGTTCAAGGATTCATTACGGCTTTAGAATTCCGGCCCCAAAAGTTTGGGATAAAAGCTTTTTTGTTGTTGTACTGTTTGTAACTGGAGAATAGTAAGAAGAGAAAAAAGAAGCGAGGCAAACCCTGAAAAGAAACTGATTGTAAATTAGAAAAAAACGACCTAGTTCTTAGAAAAAAGCTACAATGACAATCCTCAGAGATCGACAACAGGACGAACGAATAAGGCTTTAACTTCAAACACCATTATAGTCGTGCTTTAGGTTCTCATGTTGACAGGTACATGGTTTATGCTGCACGTGATAAACTATTTCTCCTGCAAGTATGCGTTTAGTCACGTTCTAAATTGGCTTTACCTTTTGCTGCTATGCAGTCTTTGCTGCACTATTGTCTTGATCTTTTCCATTCATTATGTATGTTAATTGAGCTTCTTCTTTCTTTGAAATTCACACTTTATATATTCCTAGTCGTGTAGGTCATTATTGTATCAATGATTTTTCTTATTGTTTTCAGGCTTAAGATATTTGTACCTATCACACTCGTGGCATTTACAGTCCTGGTACCCGTCCACTGGACAAATGACTACTTAGATAAATCAACAACTGTACATAGTGACATAGACAAGCTCTCCATATCAAATATCCCAAAAGGATCTCAGAGGTGAGTACTCAAAAAATCCATCAGAATGAAATAGTTAAATTCGTGTTCATTTTTTGGTTTACTTCTGTTATTGCATACAGCTGTTCCTCACAGGATTGCTGACATTTCCACTATGATGTTTGTCACAAGATAGCTTCTACTTTTGATGAATACTGCTTTTTTGGTTACTGGTGCTAATATTTAAATACCTAATTTCAAATGGAAGTGTTGGCTTTTCAAGGTATGAGGACCCAATTGGACTAGCAGAGTTTCAGTCCATTAGGACTGGCGGGTTGTGGGCCATTGAAACTGGTGGAGTTTCACGCGCGAAGGAACTGTCAGCCTCTAATTCTAAAGAATTTCACATAATTTCAAACTTATTAGTCCCTCAGATAATAAAAGTTCCACCAAATTATGTTTCATATTGCTATAATATTGGAATGATATTGGGCGGGGTTACATGGTGGTAGGCTAGCTACTTTAACCGACACGGGGCTAAAGAGGGAGAAAGTGAAGAGCATAAAGATAGAAATTATAAATGTCACAACGGATGTTTGGGTCGGACAAGAAGCTAGCGAGGTCATTATAGAGACGGTTACCAGATATGTTGTTGGGCTGTGTAGTGCATGTAGGCACCAGCCTGCATGCATTCGTGATGCAGTACATGAACTAAAAGGAATCTAGATGGTGATGATGCAACGAGAAGCAATGAGATGAGATGCACACAAAATGTTCTATAAGTCGGGAAAAGAAGCTGGCGTTAGCAGCCATGTTGTTGTACTGTGCAGTGCATGTAGGCACCAGCCTGCGTGCATTCGTGTACATGAACTAAAAGGAATAGATGTTAGTAGAATATTTGGCTTAATTTTATTGATGTGTGGGGCTATCTCTCTACTATTCTACTAGGTGTGGGACTAAACATCTACTAATACTCTCAACACTCCCCCTCAAGATGAACGATAGATATCAATTATCCCCATCTTGTTACATCGTTTCGAAAGACTCGATGAATTAAGACCCTTAGTCAGACAATCTGCAACTTGTTTTTCTGAGCGAACGTAATCAAACTTTATTATTCCTTTTTCTAACTTCTTTTTGATGAAGAACCGATCGATCTCAATGTGCTTCTGTCATGTTGGACTGGATTGTTAGCTATACTTATTGCAGCTTGACTGTCACTCAGAAGACGCAATGGTGTTCCCTGGTCCAGCTTCAACTCAGTCAGCAGTGCTCTTACTCACAGCAACTCTGACACTCCCAGAGCCATAGCTCTATATTCTGCTTCAGCAGTTGATTTTGCTACCACTGACTGTTTCTTGCTTCTCCATGAGATTATGTTATTCCTCACAAAGACACAGTATCCTGAGGTAGATATTTTGTCGTCCATGCAGCTTGCCCAATCTGCATCGCAGTACCCTTCAACACCCAGGTATCCATTTTTCTTGAACCCATAGCCCTCTTCCAGGAGTTCCCTTCAGGCATCCATGTGGCCCTTCCTTGGATCATGCATTTAGCGACTCCACTACACTCACAACAAATGAGATATCAGGGCGAGTGTGGCCCAGATAAATCAATCAGCCTACAAGTCTCTGATATCTCTCACGATCAACATGCTCTCCTCTCTCTGTCCCAACTTATTTTTCTGATCGATCGGAGTAACTGCCGATCGACATCCCAGCATACCAGTCTCTGAGAGACGTACATACTTTCTCTGAGAGAGGACGATCCCATCTCTTCCTTGAGCTACCTCGATCCCGAGAAAATACCTCATCATTCCCAAGTCTTTCACTTCAAATTCCTTGGCGAGATTTGACTTCAAACTCCTTGGCGAGATTTGACTTCAACTAGGTGATCTCCTCCTCATTATCACCTGTGATCACTATATCTCAACCACATACACTGCAAGTATTGTAATGTGGTCTCTTGCATGCTGGAAGAAGACCGTGTGATCTGCATTGGTCTGGCGGTACCCCATGCCTATGACAGCCTTCCTGAATCTATCAAACCAGGCTCGAGCAGATTGCTTGAGTCCATACAGTGATTTTTTCATCTTGCATACCTTTTTCATCGACTGTTTCGTACAAAACCCCGGGGGGGGGGTCTCCATGTATACTTTCTCTTGTAGATTTTCATGAAAAAAGCGTTCTTTACATTCAATTAATACAACTGCCACCCATGGTTTGCTGCAAAGGAGACCAGGGATCTCATAGTACTCATCTTTACCACCAGAGCAAATGTCTTATCATATTCGATGCCATAGGATTGAGTGAATCCCTTTGCAACCAATCTTGCCTTGTACCGCTCCACCTTACCTTCTGGCGTCTCTTTTACTTTTAGGCAACGGAACAAGCTCCCATGTTCCATTTTTTCGAGTATCCCAAGTTCCTCTAACATTGCACCTTACCTTGGATCTTTCTGCCAACACTTAGGCAAAGAGGTGGTGTCTAACGATGTAATGAATGCTTGATAAGTAGGGGATATATTAGAGTAGAATAAAAAAAATGGCAATGTCATGTTTATAACCATAACGATTATGGGCTCTTCTCGCATTACTGCAAGAATATCTCCTTAAGGGAGTATGAGGTAGTGGTGGAGAGATCATATCCGAATCAGAGGGATCCGGTGCAGGAGGCATCTTCAAGAGTTGGGGCAGGGTTCGGTGAGAGACATGGTACAGTAGGGACAATAAGCACAGTAGGGGACTGCTGCTTTCTCCTTCTGTAGACTTGGAGCTCTGTAGATTGTTCTGTAGTCTATTCCTCCCCCTGCACTAGAGCATCATTTTCTTCCTTCTGATTGTGTGTATCCTCATCACTTTCCTCACTATCTCCTCCTTGTTCCCTTGGACCAGCTTCCATCATTGGGCATGGAACTGGCATGACAATCACGCTTGGGCCTATCTCCCCCTTACTCCTAACACCTCCTGTGTTAGGTGTGTCACCAAATGCAGAGCCTTCACCTGAACCATTGTGGTAGTATGGTTCCATCTCTCTGAATGAAACGTCCATGCTCACAAAGAGCCTATCTTATCTCCCCCTCACTCCTAATACCTCTTGTGTTAGGTGTGTCACCAAATGCAGAGCCTTCACCTAAACCATTGTGGTATTATGGTTCTCTCTCTCTGAATGAAACGTCCATGCTCACAAAGAGCCTTCGCTCCACTGGACTCCAACAAGAGTATCCCTTATGAGTCCATGAGACTTCACTGCCCGAGGGTCCACCTTTTCCACCACAGGCCTGTTATCTTTCACAAAGCATACAATTACCTTTGGGGAAACAATGTACTCTCCTGTAAGCTTCTCAAACGGTGTCTTCTATCCTAGCACTTGAGAGAGCATCATGTTAATGAGATATGTAGCCGTCAACACGGCATACCCCCACTAGTGTTTAGGAACATTCATGGCAAATATCATTGACCGTACTACTTCCAACATGTGCATGTTCTTCCGTTCTATCACGCCATTCTGTGCTGGTGTATATGCATACGAAGTCTGATGCTACTATAGGCTGATAAGTACTTTTCAATAGCCTTGTTGCTGTATTCTGTCCCATTGTCAGATCTTAAAATCTTTACTCTAGTACTGTACTGTGTTGTAACCCTGCGATAAAAATCTTGAAAACACGGCATGCCCCCACTAGTGTTTAGGAACATTCATGGCAAATATCATTGACCGTGCTACTTCCAACATGTGCATGTTCTTCCGTTCTATCACGCCATTCTGTGCTGGTGTATAGGCATACGAAGTGTGATGCTACTATAGGCTGATAAGTACTTTTCAATAGCCTTGTTGCTGTATTCTGTCCCATTGTCAGATCTCAAAATCTTTACTCTAGTACTGTACTGTATTGTAACCCTACGATAAAAATCTTGAAAACATACAAAGACATCACTCTTACTCTTTATTAGGTATATCCATGTGACACGAGTGTAGCAATCAATAAAGGTGACAAGCCATTTAAAACCATTAACAATAGTTGTAGGACAAGGTCCCCACACATCATAGTGTATTATATCAAAAACAGCTAAACTTCTATTTCCAGAACTTACATAAGAGCTTTTGGTATGTTTTCCATGTTCACAAGCATCACAAACCAATTTTTGTTTATTAGCCTTTTGATACATAGATGGATACATCAGACTCAGTAGACTGAATGAAGAGTGTCCATGCGCTGATGTTGAAGTAATAACTCTGCGTAGGACAAGGTCCCCAAACATCACAAACAAACTTTTGTTTATTAGTCTTTTGATACATAGATGGATACATCAGACTCAGTAGACTGAATGAAGAGTGTCCCATACGCTGATGTTGAAGTAATAACTCTGCGTAGGACAAGGTCCCCAAACAGCTAAACTTCTATTTCCAGAACTTACATAAGAGCTTTTGGTATGTTTTTCATGTTCACAAGCATCATAAACCAACTTTTGTTTATTAGCCTTTTGATACATAGATGGATTCATCCGACTCAGTAGACTGAATGAAGAGTGTCCCATGCGCTGATGTTGAAGTAATAACTCTGCTTTCACAGTTCTTTGTGGCTCCTCCGGTTGTACTTCTTCCACCAGTGACGCTAGTGCTACATGTATCCCACTCCTGTCCAAGTACCATAGCCCCTTATGCCAAGTGTCAGTCCCCAATCGTCTTTCCGTTCCCTTCTCCTAAAAAATTATCTTAGAAATGTCAAAGGAAACAACACAATTAAGTTGAAGAATAATGGCACTAATGGACAATAGATTGACAGGGAAAGATGGAGCATGCAAGACATCAGTAAGGATTATGGAAGGGGTGCATTCAACTGTGCCTTTACCTATAATGGGTTAGCCGTACCATCAACAGTCTGAATGCTTTCAGGCATTGTTAGGTGAGTGTAATCTTAAAGCTCATTATGGGCACCCGTGACATGACAGGATGCCCAGAGTCGATTATTTAATCTGGTCTGTGGGTAGATAGGGCATGAGCTACCTTATGGGCATAGTAGATGATGTTACCTCGGAGGTGGTTGGAGTTGATGCCCCAGAGGTGTTGGCTCGACTGTCGCTGGTTCCAAGCTTCATGTCCTCTCACTAGGGGTCATATCGGATGACTGACTCTCACTTCCCTCTTCTACCAGGTTTGTCTTGTGCCCTCCAGAATTTTCCACCAGCAGGCTCTCTGCCACCCCAATGTCCTCCATGGCTGCGTCCGCGGCAGCTGGACTTGCCTCTCAGGGGTTTCGTACAGAATCTGATGAAGCCCACATCTCCACAGTTGTAGCACCCTCCTCCTCCGAAAGGATTTGGGTTAAAAACTACAGCTAGTGGTGCTGCTAAGCATCAGCTTAAGTCGTGCCTCTTCTTGTGCCATAATAGCTATGGCCTCCTCTAGTGATGGCATCATGGGTTGTGCAAGTAGGACATTCCTCCTTTGCTCGAATGTTGGGTTAAGTCCCTTCAGGAACTTCATCATTCTCTGTCGCGAGACATACTCCATAAACTTTTGATAATGTTTCACAAATGCGAATGTGATCATAGTGGTCGAGATATGACCAATACTTCTTCAACAAGGCAGCATATTCAGAAATGGTGTGATCTTCTTGGACAACTTTATCAAGTTCATCATGTAGTTGGAAGACCCTCGTAGGATTGCCTGTCCCTGAGTACGTCTCTCAGCGTCATCCAAATGTCACTAGCACTCCCCAATGCTTCCACGTTACCTGACACTTGGTCGGTCAATGAGGTTGTCAGCCATCCAGCTACACCATTGTTGACGATTTTCCACATAGCAAACTCCCGTGAGTAGTGATCTTCAGGTGCCTTGGTTTGGTCACACATACCCACCAAGTCCTTTGCCTTCAGAGTTCGCATCGCTTGACGCAACCACTTCAAGTAGTTGGAAGTACTCTCCAACTTTACCTCCAGTTTCTTCAACTTTTTCATTTTGTATGGGGCATGATCCACATCTGCGTGTGCAGCATGGGAGCTAGTCTCGGTCAGCTTCCTGGAGAAGAGATCGTCCACCAAAGCCTTCATCTCTTGGGCTGTTAGCTTGTCGTAGATCGTCTCCATCGTCTTCTTCTTCTTCTCTTCTTCCATCAGTAAGGCGGTGCGGATCTAGATCTTGATCGCCGTCCTCTCCACGTCTATTATTCCTCCTTCAGTGGCAGCGGTGTCCTTGAGAGCCGTTGCTCATGTCCCGTGCATGATTGCGACCCATGGCTGCATAGCGTGATGAGAAGAACAAGGCCGACAGAGCTTCTAATAAACTTGCAGTCTACCCTCTGTCGGTCTAAAAGTTAAAATCGAGATTTGGAGCAAACAAGTTTGCCTTCCAGAATCGTGATTCCAATAAAGATGATTGAACAAGGCCAACAGAGCTTCTGATAAACTTTACAGTCTACCCTTTGTCGGTCCAAAAGTTGTAATCGAGATTTGGAAACTTCAGTAAACAAGTTTGCCTTCCAGAATCTCGATTCCAACAAAAGAGAAGGAGAAGAAAGAAAGGAAGAATGAGAGGGGAGTGAGCGACGGCTGTGGGCGGATGGCGGCTGTGGGGCGTTGAGTTGAGGGGCAGCTGTTGGGAAGGGGGGATGTGGAGACGGGCAAGGGGCGAATGAGGGGGCTGTGGAGACGGGCGGCTAGAGGTTTTTGAACAGAACTTCGATAGGCGAGAGGTGTAAGCACCGCGAGGTGTGAAGCGATCTTGTACTAAACAAATTTTACTTTCCAACCAGAAATGAAAGAGAGTCGAACCAATTCCTTCAATTGCGGTCAGAGGTGTGAAGCGACCTCTTAAGTGAAGTTGCCGCCCTCTCCGGGTCTCGAAGACTGAGCGGCCAACCTATAGCAGCAGCAAGCGGGGTAGAGGAATTGGTCGACTCATCAGGCTCATGACCTGAAGTTTGCAGGTTCGAATCCTGGGGGCCTAAGAACTTGAGATGATGGGGGAGCCTAAGCTGTGCCACCACACTCCCTAGAGTATTTGAGAATACATACTGCAACTACGATGAACAAAGAGACGAGAACGAGACCCGCTTCAGAATCGAGGGAAAGGAGAACGTCGGAGGGTCAAATGTCCAAACTGTTTTATGTACTTTCTTTAAGGTACAAGTTTTCAATTATTCACAATGAATCTTCAACATATGCACATATTGGGACAGATGCACATATTAGAAAATATATTTTTCATTATGTTAAGTAGTGTATTGAAGAAATTGGGCCAAAAAGTATAGTTTAAATTGTGACGGATAATACGTCGAATAACATGACTGCATTAAAGTTACTGAAGTAGAAGAGACCTACTATTTTGAGCCGCCATGTTATTCGACGCATTATTCGTCATAACTTGAACTACACTTTTCGGCCCATTTTTTCAATGCATTTGTCAACATAATGAAAAATATATTCTCTCCAGTATGTGCATCAGTTGAAGCTTCTTATGAAGAATAGAAACTTGTACCTCAAGGAAAGAATAAAAGAAATTAGTTAAGCAAAAATTATTTTACCATTAATACTCGTATATATGTGGTATCTTCATTACAATTGATGCACATATTTATGATATTTCTCCTCTTGCGGTCAGTCCAAGCGTCGATCACAATTGAACAACCACTTTTAGTCTATTCTTCTTCGTGCTTCTTGAGTGACTTTTAGTTTTCTCTTTCTTCAAAAGTGGTTCGGTAACATGGGCCGAATTGACCAACCACGTCAATGAAATGGTATGCCTGCCTCATACACCCACTTAGCCGACCAACCACGTCAATGAACTGGTATATCTGTCTCATATATCCATTTAGCCAAATATTTATGCGCAACTTCCGTCCTTTCCTTGAACAATGCCTTATTCATATTTTGTTGCCTTAGCCTTTTCGCCGGACTTGTCCTACTATCGGGATTGATGGATGAAACTCATTTGTCCATAGCTCAAAGAATAGTCTTTTCTTTGATCACACAATTTTAATTTCTTCATCTTCAATAGTCGCCTTACATTTTATCTTGATCTTCTTTCGTAGATCTTGGACCTGAGGTCACATTTTTTTTTAATGTGTCTTACATGTTGTTTGAGCCTATAAATTTTTTCAGAACAAATTTTGCCACATAATTTGTATTTTAATTTGTCTAAATTCTTTGAACCATAATTCTTTGAACGCCTAAGCACTGATGAACTTGAAGTGCTGACATTGTCAGAGGATGCCTTATTAGATCCACTTTCAGACATTTTTTTTTCTTTTCTGTTTCACATATTAAAAAGGAAAACATTTTTCCTATATTTTGTTTATATTCTATTTTTCTAATAAAAAATTTAAAAATTGTGACGCAATTTTTATTTTATTTTATTATATGTATTCTTTGTATACAATATTTTTCTATCTATATATTTTGTTTACAAAATTAATTTTTTTTTGCAGAATAAAAGAAAGAGAAAGGTTCGGGTAGCCAACGACTATACTCTTTTTGCAGAATAAAAGAAAGGGAAAGAAAAGAGAGAAAATACTACTCCGGTGGTCGGCGGCTGCTATGCATTGCTCCCTGCACCCTCTCACTGCTCGGCTGCTCTGTCTCTCCCTGTGTTTTAATTTTTATAGGGTCGAGTACACCCAGCTCAGTATAATATTGACGGATTTCAGGTTGAATTTCGGGCCGGATGCGGTAACCTATATAACCCAAAAATATTGCAAAACCGCTTATGGGCGGCCGTCTCACCGCCTAGGGCTCTAGGCGGCTGACTTATGTCGATTTTCTGCCTAAAAGCCGATCCTAGGTGACCCATTGGCACCCAATGCCTAGGCGTCGCCTATATACCAATTTTTTTCGTCTTTTAGAACACTATATGGTTTAGCAAATATATATAAAAATATGGTATATATACTTCCATCGACTTCGTAGGGTCCCTTCTAAAAACAAGGAAAGAGGGAAGACAAAAGCCTAACTGTCGTAGAAAGAGAAGTCAGATAGACCCATAGGCACCCAATGCCTAGGCGTCGCCTATATGCCAAATTTTTTCGTCTTTTAGAACACTATATGGTTAAAGCAAATATATATAAAAATATGGTATATATACTTCCATCGACTTCGTAGGGTCCCTTCTTAAAACAAGGAAAGAGGGAAGACAAAAGCCTAACTATCGTAGAAAGAGAAGTCAGATAGACCCAAGCCTAACTATCGTAGAAAGAGAAGTCAGATAGACTTTAGGGATGAGCAAATGGGAGGGATCCTGGGAAGGACTCGGGTGATTCTTCTACGAAGGGCGAAGTCGTCTCTAGCCATCTCCGACATTGATTTATAATGCCGAACCCCATGTCAATAACCATGCGCTTGAATTTATCGGAGACTATTAGTAAGGGGCAAGCCTTTTTTCCCCTTATGTCGGGGTAGGTTGATTTGGATCGACTGCCCCTCTCCTATAACCACCCTTCCATCTAAAATAAAACTACTTTTTCCACCCTCCATTTTCCAAAATCCTAACCCTACATTTTATCCCCAATCCTAGGCTCCTTTCCCCCAAAACTCTAACTCATCCTCTTCCCTTTCTTTCCCTACGCCGCCCACGAGTGAGACATAGGGTTAGGATCATCCTAGTTCCGAATATTGTGGGAATAATATTAGAATGATATTTAATACTTTCCCTTATACCCAAAGCAAATATATATAAAGATAGGAATAGGATCAACCTAGTTTTGAATATTGTGGGGATATTGAAATGATATTGAATACTTTACATTACCGCTCAAAGCAAATATATATATAGAAAGTTACATGGTAGGTTAGCTACTATAACCAATGTGGAACTAAAGAGAGAAATTAAATAGCATAAAGATACAAACAATACAATCACACTATTCTTAAATGTTTCCATATCCTAATAGTCGATATGTAGGACTTGAGAGAAGATATAACAATATGGTGCTTTGGGTTTAAGGGGTACACAACGTTGTTAACCAGCTTCATGGACCAGGAATTTCCGTTCATATTTAGAGTGCTAGAGCGTGTAGAAGTTGGTGTTGGTTTGTCATAGGTTGCGAGTGATGGTCGTGAGACAGTAGAGAGAGAGAGAGTTCCGATGGAGGGAAGAAAGGAGGAGTTGGGCAGTGTCTTATTTGTCTAAGGTAGTTGTTGACATGAACCAATAAACAAAACTTAAGTGTGAGACAGTTTACATAATAGTGCTTGGGAGGCGATATAACAATATGGTGCTTCGGGTGCAAGGGGTAGACAGCGAAGTTAAGCAACATCATGGAACATGAATCCATGTTCATGGTTAGAGTGTTAGAGCTGGTAGAAGTTGGTGTTGGTGTGTCATAGGTTGCGACCAATGGTCATATGGCAGTAGGGAGAGAGTTCAGACGGAGGAAAAAAAATGTGGGTGGTGCCTTATTTGCCTAAGGTAGTTGTTGACATGGAATGGGGAGCCAAACTAAATAAAATGTGAAGCACTCTTAATAATAGTACGGGTCACATATTATGGTGATGGAAGAATTATGCCAGAAATGATACCTTTCTATATGAAGATAGAGAAGTATTAATGAATCTTGTTGTAGCTTGTTAGTATTGTATGTGTGGATGTTTATCATTATATTACTTTTGTATTATATTTTACGTCAACAGGCGTTACAGGCATATAATCTAGTAGTAAATGGAGTCGCTAGTAGACTTTGATGAACATGGTTTCAAGTTTTAAAGAAGGAGATGGAAGAATTATGCCAGAAAGGATACCTTAGCTAAGCCGAATGGAAGTAGAGGATTCAAATAGCTACCCAAAAACTTCGGGATAAAGGCTTTGTTGTTGTACAACACAACTATTTATGTCTTAGATGAAGCTATACCTATAAATTGATAATTCTTTCATTTTAACTTACCTTTGAACTTGGTAAATGTATTGTAAAGAATCAGTGATTAAATTATTTAAAGATGTTGGGAAACCTACTACCATAGACTAGGTGGAATTTATTATGGATTAGGAGTGAACTGTAGTGCCCCGTTCCCCCTTTTCGGGAGCGTCGCTAAGAAATACTTGGTATCGTTCGATCGGGATAGATTGAATCAAGATCATTTCCTCTTTATGGATTGGTTTCTTCGGAATCAGGTCCCACATTCAACGGATCGTGCCTCAAGGAAGGACTCGACGGCAGAGTCTAGAGGGGCCTTTCAATTGCGTTGGTTTTTTTGTCCGTTTTCAATGCCGCTTAGTTGCTTTCTTGTTGGTTTTGTGACTTGCGTTTTCTTGAACGGTTTCGATGGATTTCATTGTCTTCGTTCTTTGGATTTCGCATTTCGTATCGAATCCTTAGAGACCGAAGCAGGAGTTATTGATTATCTGTTGGTGCGTGCAGGTGATCGTGTAGGCGACGCGCAAGCGGAGTCTTGAAGATCTACCTTTCCTCTCTCCCGATTCACCAACTTGTGAGTGGCCTTACTTCGATTAGCTCCCTTCTTCCAAGTTTTCATTCTTAACAATCTGACTCGTTTGTACGTTCCGATCAACGATACCATAGGAATAATAATAAATTAGTCATGATAACAAGAAGTAACTTGGGACACTGATACTTTTCATACAAATTTTCGTACGATCACATTGTAAGCGTGTTTGTCCGTTATGCATCAATATATATATATATATATATATATATATATATATATATATATATATTCATGTTTCAGTTATAACTAGAACTTATCATTTATAACTGTATAAATGTGTAGTGCAAATAATTAAAATGTGATCATTTGAGCAGGTAGACTATGCCAATTGCACTGTGCTAAAGTAGATATGTACATTCTGATGGCTTGAAATGCTTCATTTATTAACTTAGTATTGATACGTCGTTTGGTCGGACAACTTGTGCACAAGGTTTGGTTCCTGCGAATGGTTCCCGGGGCACTGGGGCCGATTCGTTTCGGACGGAACTCGGATAGCTACGCTAGCAAGACTAGCACGGATAATGTGGGGCCTTATAGTGGGGCTTGCTACCCGTGCTGCAAGGATTACCGTCTTACTGTAGCTATTGTCCATGGTGGCAATATGTGCCATGACCCAACATATTACTGCATTATTTGTTCAAGCTAATGATGTCTTCTTGACAGGGAAGAACATGGTAAGTCTTGTGCAAGTGGACGTAACGCCGCAGGTAAAAAACTACCAAACGGTGGCACAGTTATTAAGTTTTTTATATATATATATATACATTGCATGATGTTACTCGAACTAAGGCAAGATAGAAAGTCCACATTAATTATCTGTTTGCTCACCTGAACATTGTGTCGATTTGGTTAGTTGGGTTAGCTAGCCCTCACCGGTACTTTTTGAAGTACTGACCCCGTTGCAGCAGGTTCCCCGAGCCCAGACGACGCAGCGAGGAGCTGAAGCTTTCTTCCCCCAACCAGTCCAATACTCGACGCACTCCGTTCGTGCCTTTTGGAACTTGTATAAAATATCCGGAGCTTGTGCACCCCTTCATGCAGCTCCGAGGAAAGGCGATAGCTTCGTCAGAAGGTGTCTATTATATTTTGAAGTTATAGTAAATGATGTAATATATGGAACGACTATCTCATTTTGCGTCCAAGTTGTAAGCCCGTGCGACATCCTTATTACTTTTGGGTCAAGAGTCTGTAACCAAATGTTCATTTTCAATAAAGATAACTTTTCTATATCTCAGTGTGTGATATCTTATTTGCGTACTCTGTGCATGTGTTCTAAAGTATATCATTATGCCTAGGTCTTGTGCACGCACGCCTTACGCGTGCACGACATCACGCCCGGGGGACCCTGCTAGTTGAACTCTTGAAATCGTTTGGGCAAAATGAGATGCGTATACAGTGAGTCCGTAATACTCTATGAGACTGATGTAAGTTCTTTGTTTTTGAAGGAATGACCCAAACACAAGGAACATGGCAAGTTGATGCAAGTACTTCAGGCACTTCGACATGCTCCGAGAGCCAACGATCTGCGCCCCCCATCGATCCGGTTGAACGAATGATGCAAATGCTAGAGGCGCAACAAAGAAGGGATGAGGCTCGACAAGACAAGTTTGAGAAAAATCTAGAAGTCCGATTTGAGGTCCAACAGAAGCAGGTGAATGTCCTGCAGCAAATTGTTCAGACCTTAGCCTCCAACCATTCCACAACGACAGTAGCGGCACCAGTGGAGCAACCAATAAATGAAGTCGAAATACCCCGAACCCCAAAGAAGAAGGATATTGATACCTTCGACTTTGTCGACTGCAAAAAGGCAACACGTTATTCCGAGGGACCGAGGACCCTGTTGTGGCTCTAGATTGGGTTGTCCGAGCTTGATGATTACTTTAAACTCCTAGAAGTACCTGATGACAAGCAAGTCGCCTGTGCCCAACTCCAGCTTCGTATGAACGCGCACGATTAGTGGGATGTGCACCGTAGATCTCTCTCCGCAGACGGTGATGGCGAGACGATCCCGTAGGCCACCTTCCGTAGCGCGTTTGAAGAGGAGTTTATTCTCCCACCTATTCGTCGTCAAAAGGAGAACGATTTTGTACGTTTGCAACAAGGGAGCATGTCAGTGAAGCAATATGTCGCAGAATTCAACCGGCTGGCTAAGTTTGCTAGTTCTTATCTGCCCAATGCAGCGAGCCGAGCCAGACGATTTGAAGGTGGCCTGTGACCTTCCATTCACGCACACATAGTCGCTCCACAGTACGAGACGATGATGGAAGTCCTTAACCATGCCCTCGTCCTAGAACCACAATATCTTTCTACTACTCCCGACGCTGTGCAGCATTCTCATCACAAACGCCCTAGTAATACAGGAGGAAACAATGCTAATAAGCGTCCAAACAGTGGCGGTAATCAGGGAAATTATACGGGAGGGAATCATGGGCAACGCGTTGTGCTAAATGCAACCGTACAGAACACCAGGCTAGCGAATGTCGAAATCAGGGATGCTTCAATTGTGGTCGGCTGGGCCATTATGCTCGTGACTGTCCTGATCGCCCAAATCGGGTCCCTCCAAGCCATGCAGAGCAGCAAAATTCCACTTAAGGACCCAAGCAAATCGGCCTGCACAACAACATGAGCGTCGTCCGAACACTGGGGGCCGGGTTTATGCATTGACGAGGGACGAGACGCTTGCCTCGGACACCATAGTGACAGGTATATTGCTATTCAATAATGTTCCTGCACGAGTACTATTTGATTCGGGAATAAATTCGTGCTCGCTAGCGAAGTTTGCCGATACAAAACTATGTCGAGCATGGACTTGTTTGTTGACTCAGTTTGTCGCGACGGCTGCATTTGCATTGGAGGAAGGAAATTGTCACTTGATGCGATAGTTCTAGACATCAGGGACTATGATCTTATTCTGGGGATGGATTGGCTCGGCGCTTGCTCGACGACCATTGATTGTGCAGAAAAGAAAGTCATGTTTCGTTTACCAGGCGAGACCGAATTTTGCTATATGTGCAGTCTATCGTCGAGAACGTCGAATGCCCATATGGTGATTTCTGCAATATCTGCTTGGCGGATGATACATTCCGGCTGTGAAGGGTACTTGGCGTCCGTTCGAGACACTCAGCAAGATTGCACAAACGTTGAGTCCATTTTCGTTGTGGCGGATTTTCCTAATGTGTTTTCAGATGAGCTGCCCGGCATATCGTTCGATCGAGAGATAGAGTTCACTATAGACACATTTCCAGATACTCGACCGATTTCCAAAGCTCCGTATCGAATGGCCTGCCGAACTGAAGGAGCTGAAGGTCCAACTACAAGAACTGCTCGATCGTGGGTATATCCGTCCTAGCATGTCTCCGTGGGGTGCGCCTGTATTGTTTGCAAAGAAAAAGAGTGGCTCGTTGCGGTTCTGCATTGACTATCATGAATTGAATAAGGCTACTGTTCGAAACAAGTACCCCCTTTCCATGATCGATGACCTCTTCGATCAACTACAAGGTGCAATGGTATTCTCGAAAATTGATCTTCGCTCAGGTTACCATCAGCTCAAGATCAAACCGGACGACGTGCCGAAGTCTCAGCCTTTCGCATTCGTTACGACCACTATGAGTTTTTGGTAATGCTATTCGGATTAACCAATGCCCCTGCCGCCTTTATGGACTTAATGAATCGTGTGTTCCGGCCATATCTCGACAAGTTTGTAGTAGTGTTCATTGATGATATCTTGGTGTACTCGAAGAATATGGAGGAACATGCAGAGCACTTGCGGACCGTGATACAGACTCTTCGAGACAACAAGCTATAATCGAAACTGAGTAAGTGGGAATTCTGGCTAAGTAGTGTATCTTTCCTCGGGCACATCATTTCTGTGGAAGGCATTTCAGTCGATCCGAAGAAAATTGAAGCCATCGTCGAGTGGAAGCGGCCTGCATCCGTCGGTGAGATTCGAAGCTTTCTCGGGCTAGCGGGCTACTACAGGCATTTCGTGAAGGACTTTTCCAAATTAGCATCGTCTCTGACTCGCCTCGTGTTTGAGTGGTCCGCCGACTACGAAGCCTCATTTGAAGAGTTAAAGCATCGCCTCACCTCTGTCCTACTACTTGCACTACCAGACGAGACCTCGGGATTCCAAATATTCAGCGACGCGTCAGGACAGGGCTTGGGGTGTGTGTGCTCATGCAGCAGGATAGAGTGATAGCCTACGTATCCAGACAACTGAAAAAGCACGAGAGAAATCCTACGCATAACCTGGAACTAGCGGCAATTGTGTTCACGCTGAAATTGTGGCGACACTACCTCTATAGAGTGACTTGCCGAATTTACACTGATCACAAAAGCTTGAAGTACCAAACGGACCTTAACCTACGACAACGACGTTGGTTAGAATTAATCAAAGACTACGACTTGACGATCGACTACACACCTGACAAAAAAAATGTTGTAGCAGATGCATTGAGTCGAGTGTTTGCGAGATCACTGTCCGTTGATCGCAGGTTACAAAGGGACTTAGAGGAAATATGCATTGAACTCCGAATTCGATATCGCGACGCGCGAGTTGTTCAGATGCGATTCGTACCCAACCTGTTAGAGTCACATCTACTCAGAGGGACGACCCATTCCTAAGAAAAATGCGCGAGCAGATTCTAGCGGGAAAGGCGAAGGACTTTGCAGTAGATGGGAATGGAGTGTTGCGAGTTAAGGGAAGGCTATGCGTCCCGAACGACACATAACTCAGAAAGGAGATCCTTGCGGAAGCTCACTATGCAGCCTATACAGTCCATCCCAGGAGCACGAAAATGTATAAAGACCTTCACACTATTTTTTGGTGGCACGACATGAAGAGAGATGTAGCGCTCTTCGTGTCGCAATGTATAATCTGTCAGAGGGTGAAAGCAGAACATCAGAGACCGGACGGAGAGATGCAGAATCTTGCTATCCCGGAGTGGAAGTGGGGCCAAACAGAGCGGGTGAATCAGGTACTAGAAAATATGCTGCGTCTCTGTGCAATCGATTCAAAGTCAACTTCTACCTACTGTTGATCGAATTTGCATGCAACAACAGTTATCAGTCCAGCATCCAAATGGCTCCGTACGAGGCTCTGTATAGGCGGAAGTGTAGGTCACGATATGTTGGGATGAAGTTGGAGAGCGTCAAATCCTTGGGCCGAAACTAGTTGAACAAACAGTCCAGAAAGTTCGGTTGATCCGAGAGCGATTAAAAGTAGCACAAAGCCGGCAGAAGAGCTATGCCGACATTCATCGTCGACCCCTTGAGTTCTTAGAAGGTGACCATGTGTTTTTGAAGGTCTCGCCCATGCGAGGAGTTACGGGATTCAGAGTAAAGAGGAAGTTAAGTCCGAGATTCGTTGGTCCGTTCGTAGTCCTCAAACGAGTCACTTCAGTTGCCTATCAAGCTACCACCGAGCCTGTCAGACGTGCATGATATCTTCCATGTGTCACAGCTTAGGAAGTACGTGCATGACCCGAACCATGTGGTAGATCTTGGTCAGCTAGATCTACAGGCAGACTTGTCGTACGCCGAGGAGCCCATTCAGATCTTAGATCGGAAAGAGAAGCAGTTGCGGAATCGTGCAGTCTCGCTTGTGCGCGTTCTTTGGCGGAACCACTCGGTCGAGGAATCGACCTGGGAATTCGAATCAGACATGAAAGAAAAGTTTTCCTCATTATTTCTTAGGGGTAGGTTCTATTCCAAAGTTTTAAGGACGAAACTTTTTTGTTAGTTTGTTAAGATGTAGTTTTCCGTTCCCCCTTTTCGAGGAGCGCAACTAAGAAATACTTGGTATCGTTCGATCAGGATAGATTGAATCAAGATCCTTTCATCTTTATGAATTGGTTTCTTCGGAATCAGGTCCCACATTCAACGGATCGTGTCTCAAGGAAGGACTCGGCGGCAAAGTCGAGAAGGGCATTTCCGTTGCGCTGGTTTCTTTGCCCGTTTTCGATGCCGCTTGGTTGCTTTCTTGTTGGTTTTGTGACTTGCGTTTTCTTGAACGGTTTCGATGGATTTCATTGTCTTTGTTCTTTGGATTTCACATTTCGTATCGAACACTTGGAGACCGAAGCAAGAGATATTGATCATCTGTTGGTGCGTGCAGGTGATCATGTAGGTGACGCGCAAGCGGAGTCTTGAAGATCTCCCTTTCCTCTCTTCCGATTCACCAACTTGTGAGTGGTCTTACTTCGATTAGCTCCATTTTTCCAAGTTTTTATTCTTAACAATCTGACTCATTTTTCGATTGACCAACTTGTGAGTGGCCTTACTTTGATTAGCTCCATTTTTTCAAGTTTTTATTCTTAACAATCTGACTCATTTGTATGTTCCGATCAACGATACCATAGGAATTATAATAAATGAGTCATGATAACAAGAAGTAACTTGGGACACTGATGCTTTTCATACAAATTTTTGTACGATCACATTGTAAGCATGTTTGTCCGTTATGCATCTATATATATATTCATGTTTCAGTTATAGCTAGAACTTATCATTTATAACTGTATAAATGTGTAGTGATTGGATTTCGCATTTCGTATCGAACACTTGGAGACCGAAGCAAGAGATATTGATCATCTGTTGGTGCGTGCAGGTGATCATGTAGGTGACGCGCAAGCGGAGTCTTGAAGATCTCCCTTTCCTCTCTTCCGATTCACCAACTTGTGAGTGACCTTACTTCGATTAGCTCCATTTTTTCAAGTTTTTATTCTTAACAATCTGACTCATTTGTATGTTCCGATCAACGATACCATAGGAATTATAATAAATGAATCATGATAACAAGAAGTAACTTGGGACACTGATGCTTTTCATACAAATTTTTGTACGGTCACATTGTAAGCGTGTTTGTCCGTTATGCATCTATATATATATTCATGTTTCAGTTATAGCTAGAACTTATCATTTATAACTGTATAAATGTGTAGTGCAAATAATTAAAATGTGATCACTTGAACAGGTAGACTATGCCAATTGCACTGTGCTAAAGTAGATATGTACATTCTGATGGATTGAAATGCTTCATTTATTAATTTAGTATTGATACGTCGTTTGGTCGGACAACTTATGCACAAGGTTTGGTTCCTGCGAACAGTTTTCGGGACACTGGGGCTAATTCGTTTCGGGCGGAACTCGGATAGCTACGCTAGCAAGATTAGTACGGGTAATGCGGGGCCCTATAGTGGGGCTTGCTACCCGCGCTGCAAGGATGACCGTCTTACTGTAGCTATTGTCCACGGTGGCAATGTGTGGCTACCCGCGCTGCAAGGATCACCTTCTTACTGTAGCTATTGTCAGCTAATAATGTCTTCTTGACAGGGAAGAACATGGTAAGTCTTGTGCAGGTGGGCGTAATGCCGCAGGTAAAAAGCCACCGAACGGTGGCGCAGTTATTAAGTTATATATATATACATTGCATGCTGTAACTCGAACTAAGGCAAGATAGAAAGTCCACATTAATAATCTGTTTGCCTCACCTGACCATTGTGTCGATTTGGTTAGTTGGGATAGCTCACCCTCACCGGTACTTTTCAAAGTACTGACTCTTGTTGCAGCAGGTTCCCCGAGCCCAGGCGACGCGGCGAGGAGCTGAAGCTTTCTTTCCCCAACCAGTCCAATACTCGACGTACTCTGTTCGTGCCTTTTGGAACTTGTATAAAACATCCGGAGCTCATGTACCCCTTTTATGCAGCTCCGAGGAAAGGCAATAGCTTCGCCAGAAGGTGTCTATTATATTTTGAAGTTCTAGTAAAGGATGTAATGTATGGAACGGCTATCTCATTTTGCGTCCAAGTTGTAAGTTCGTGCGGCATCCTTATTACTTTTGGGTCAAGAGTCTGTAACCAGATGTTCATTATCAATGAAGAGAACTTTTCTATATCTTAATATGTGATATCTTATTTGCGTACTCTGTACATGTGTTCTAAAGTATATCATTATGCTTAGGCCTTGTGCACGTGCGCCTTATGCGTGCACGACATCACGTCCGGGGGACGATTATCGATTTAGCGAAAATTGGGATGTGACATGAACTATACTGGTAGTAGGTACTGGGGCTTGGGAGAACGTTGTTAAGCAACATCATGGACCATGAACCCCGTTTGTGGTTAGAGTACTAGGAGCTTGTAGAAGTTGGTGGTGGTATATCATAGGTTGCATGACTGATGGTCATGTGGTAGTAGGAAGGGATTTCAGATGGAGGGAAGAAAGGAGATCTGCAGTGCTTTATTGCCTAATGTAGTAATTGACATTGAATGCGAAACCAAACTAAATCTAGTGTGAAGCACTTCAAATAATAGTTTTTGGGAGGAGAAATAACAATATTGTGCTTCGGGTTCAGGGGTATATACAACATAGTTAAGCAACATTATGAAGGAGGAATTCATGTTTATGGTCAGAGTTCTAGAGCTGGTAAAAGTTGGTATTGTTGTGTCATAGGTTTCAATTGATGGAGGTCGGCAGTGCCTTATTTGCCTGAGGTAGTGGAGACATGGAATACGAAACTAGGCTAAATCAAGTGTGAAGCACTTTAAATAATAGTGCTTGGGAGGAGAAATAACAATATCGTACTTCGGGTTCAAGGGTAGACAACGTAGTTAAGCAACATTATGGAGGAGTAATCCGTTTATGATCAGAGTGCTGGAGCTTGTAGAAGTTGGTTGTTGTGTCATAGGTTTCGATGGTCACATGGCAGTAGAGAGAGTTCATATGGAGGGAAAAAAAAGGAGGTGGATGGTGCCTCATTTGCCTAAGATAGGGTGTTGAGATAGAATGTGAAACCAAACTAAATAAGGTGTGGAACACTCTAAATAATAATGTTCACCTATAATAGCGATGGAAGAATTGTCCGAAAGATGCGTCACTCTAGAAGATGGAGAAGTGTTATTGAATCTTGTCATAGGTGTTTGTATTGTATGTGCGCATGTTGCTTATAGCCACTAGGACTAGAGGTAGACCTAGATGAACATAGTTTAAAGTTTTAAAGAATGATATAATAATTGTTGATGATGGTTATCAATATTTTTTGTATTCTATTTTACGTACAACACGTCTATAATATAGTAGTAATGGATAATGGAGCCACTAGGACTAGAGGTAGACCTAGATGAACATAGTTTAAAGTTTTAAAGAATGATATAATTTTTGTTAGCATTACATAGGACATGACCTTTAGCAGACCAGATGGAATCTTGGCATAGGTGTTTGTGTTGTATGTGCGCATGTTGCTTATAGCCATGGATTCTGGTTGTTGATGGTTATCAATATTTTTTTGTATTCAATTTTACATGCAACACGTCTATAATATAGTTAGTAATGGATAATGGAGCCACTAGGACTGGAGGTAGACCTTGATGAACATAGTTTAAAGTTTTAAAGAATGATATAATTTTTGTTAGCATTACATAGGACATAGACCCTTAGCAGACCAAATGGAATCTTGGCATAGGTGTTTGTATTGTATGTGCGCATGTTTTAGATAGGACATAGACCCTTAGCAGACCAAATGGAAGTAGAGGATTCAAATAGCTGACCAAAAAATTTGGGGTAAAGTCTTTGTTTTTCTTATTGTGCAACACATCTATATATGTCATGAAATTTTAGAGTTGGTATTAGATGAGTCCATACCTATAAATTGATAATTCTTTCCGTTTAGATTGCCTTTGAACTCACTTGATAAATGCATTATAAAGAATCACTGAACTATTTAAAGGTTAGGGGAACCTGCTACCATAGACCAGGTGGAATATAATATGGATAAGGAGTAAACCAATTGACATAGTTCAAAATGAGGATAACACTGCTGGTAGTAGATAGTGGGGCTTGGAGGAGAAATAACAATATGTTACTTGGGGTTTAAAGGGATACACAACTTTGTTAAGCAGCATGGACGAGGAATCCCCATTCATGGTCAGAATGCTGAAGCTTGTAGAAGTTGGTGATGTCATAGGTTGCCTTTGATGGTAGTGTGGCAGTTTGGAGGGAGTTCAGAATCTTCAGATAGAGGGAACATAGGTGATGGGCAGTGCCTTATTTTGCCTAAGGTAGTAGTAGACGTGGAATGCCAAACTAGATTAAATCAAGTGTTAAGCACTCCAAATAATTGTGATTGGGAAGAGAAAAACAATATAGTTAAGCAGCTGGATGCTCATGGAGGAGGAATCCCCTTATTTGGTCATTGTTGGAGCCGGTAGAAGTTGGTGTTGGTGTTGTAGGTTACGACTGATGGTCACGTGGAAGTAGGGAGGGAGTTCTGGGAGGGGAAAAAGGAGGTGGGCAGTGCTTTATTTGCCTAAGGTTTGTTTCTGACATGGGATGTGAAACCAAACTAAGTCAAGTGTGAAGCACTTTAAATTATAGTACGGGTTATACCTATAATAGCGATGGAAGATTTATGCCAGAAAGGATGACTCACTCTATATGAAGATGGAGAATTGTCACGGTGGGCGGTGCCTTATTTGCCTAAGGTAGCTGTTGAAATGGAATGTGAAACCAAACTAAATCAAGTATGAAGCACACTAAATAATAGTGTGGGTCACCTATAATGGCTATAGATGAATTATGCCACAAAGGATCCCTTGATACAGATGGAGAAGTATTAATGAATCTTATCGTCGGTTGTTTGTATTGTATATGTTTTGTATTCTAATTTACGTGCAACACATCTATAATAATTAGTCAATGGATATGCTAAGACTAGAGGTAGAACTAGATGAAGATGGTATGAAGTTTTAAAGAAGGATATGGTTTTTGTTAACAAAGGACATGGTCCTTGACAAAGCCAAATGGAAGTAGAGGATTCAGCCAGCTGACCCCCATAATTTGGTGTAAAGGCTTTGTTGTTGTTGTTGTTGTTGTTGTTGTGCAACACGGCTATTCATGTCATGAAATTTTGGATTTGGTATTAGATGAACCTATACCTATAAATTGATAATTCTTTCCTTTTAGCTTTCTTAAACTCACTTAGTAAATGCATTATTTGTAAAGAATTAGTGATTTGAACTATTTGAAGTTGGAAAACCTGCTAACGTAGACTATGTAATGATTATGTTACATGTTAAGTTTCATACATATACTGTGGATAACGAGTGATGACTCACTTTTGGGGTTTCTTAAACTCACTTAGTAAATGCATTATTTGTAAAGAATTAGTGATTTGAACTATTTGAAGTTGGGAAACCTGCTAACGTAGACTATGTAATGATTATGTTACATGTTAAGTTTCATTCATATACTGTGGATAACGGGTGATGACTCACTTTTGGGGTTTCTTAAACTCACTTAGTAAATGCATTATTTGTAAAGAATTAGTGATTTGAAATATTTGAAGTTGGGAAACCTGCTAACGTAGATTATGTAATGATTATGTTACATGTTAAGAATATAATTCCATTGTAAATTACTTAGTTTCTGCTTTGCTTCTACAAACATTGTACTTATCACATTACTTAGTTTCTGTTTTGCTTCTACAAACATTGCTTGGTTGCATTGTTATTGCTGCCCATGCCATGGTACTTATCACATAACAAAATGATTACTTAGTTTCTGTTGTGCTAATACATGCTTCACATTACTTAGTTTCTGCTTTGCTTCTACAAACATTGTACTTATCACATTACTTAGTTTCTGTTTTGCTTCTACAAACATTGCTTGGTTGCATTGTTATTGCTGCCCATGCCATGGTACTTATCACATAACAAAATGATTACTTAGTTTCTGTTCTGCTAATACATGCTTCTACAGTACCATTGCTTGGTTGCGTTATTGTTGCTTGCTGGTTTTGTAGGAGAACAAGTTTCCATAATTTCTTGACCTGTTTGCCTCCTGTTGCAGGTTTTGGACCCATATAGTGATGTCGTATGCCTTTACTTTTTGGACGTGTTATGTATTGCTTAAAGAATATAGAATAGTTGCAACAATGAGACTGCATTTTCTTTGGGTTTCTTCTTCATCTTAATTTCCATTGTACTTATCACATAACATAATCATTACTTAGTTTCTGTTTTGCTGCTTGATTGCATTATTATTGCTGCCCTGCCATGGTACTTATCACATAACAAAATGATTACTTTTCTGTTCTGCTAATACATGCTTCTACAGTACCATTGCTTGGTTGCGTTATTGTTGCTTCCTGGTTAATTTGTAGGAGAATAAGTTTCCATAATTTCTTGACCTGTTTGCCTCCTGTTGCAGGTTTTGGACCCATATAGTGATGGCATATGCCTTTACTTTTTGGACATGTTATGTATTGCTTAAAGAATATAGAATAGTTGCAACAATGAGACTGCATTTTCTTGCTTCAGCAGAACGCCGTCCCGATCAGTTTACTGTAAGTTTACAAGTTGATATTTTAATACAGATCTTACTGGTCATATCAAATGGACTTCTGGTTTAAAAATGCAACCCATTTTTTCTCTCTCTATTAAATCAGGATATTTCCTGATTTGTGATTTACATAACTCACATTTCTGGTAGCCCTTGTAGCATCATTTGCAAATCTTATACAGAATACGTGGTTGTAGTTCTGGTTTATGAATGATTAGTTAAATTGCAAAGAACACCCATAACATTTTCGTTAAATAATTTGGAAACCTCACTAATGTTCTTTTAGTTCTGGTTGTAGTTCTGGTTTATGAATGATTAGTTAAATTGCAAAGAACACCCATAACATTTTCGTTAAATAATTTGGAAACCTCACTAATGTTCTTTTAGTATCCGAGTGTAATTTGACTCTCAAATTTGATTAATATCAGCCACACAATTAGATTTAGAAAACTACTATAAAGAAGACAGGAGGATATTTCTCGTAGCTACCATCACACTTTTCCTCGTCCTTTGCCTCTAACTCTTACCTCAAATTCTGCCCTTCTCCAGTTGCAACATTGCCAGAGCCGGAGAGCAGCGTGGCCGGCAAAACTTGCATCTTTCCTTATTGCCTCTCTAAATTTGGCCTTATCGTGATTAGTCTGGAGGAGAAGAGAGAGGGGAGCAGGGAGAGATATAGAAGGGGGGCAGATTAGTTATTCTTCACCGCAAGATTCAACATAAAACATGAGCCGTTAGTAATTAGAGTTGAAGACAACATAGTAGCAATGAAGGGGTCGATGCAAGGAGATCCAGACATGGGTTACCAGCTCAATACATGGTAGTAGGGAGGTGAGTGGGGACTGGGAAGGGAAGAAGGCAATGGAGATCCAGGCATGGGTTGGTAGCTTAATACATGGCTAGTAGGAAGGTGAGAGGGGACAAGGAAGGGGAGAAGGGAGAAGGCATGAAAGGAGATCCAAACATATGTTGGTAGCTCAATACATGGTTAGTAGGGAGCTGGGCAGGTCATGGAAGGGAGAAGGCATGAAAGGAGAAGGGATGAGACATAAGAGAGGTGAGGCCCTTCATGCCGTCAAGTGAGTACTTAAGGGTCTATAGCTATGTTAGAAGAGAACAAATTTTAGAATGGTAGACCCGTGGAAGGAGATCCAAACATATGTTGGTAGCTCAATACATGGTTAGTAGGGAGCTGGGCAGGTCATGGAAGGGAGAAGGCATGAAAGGAGAAGGGATGAGACATAAGAGAGGTGAGGCCCTTCATGCCGTCAAGTGAGTACTTAAGGGTCTATAGCTATGTTAGAAGAGAACAAATTTTAGAATGGTAGACCCGTGGGTAGCTCTTGCCAGATCGCATCTCCAATCATCAGCCGGGTTGGAATAGAGAATCGTGGGAGGGGTTGAGGGAGAAGGGTGGGGTTTCTAAAAAACAGAAGTTCGATTAAAATAGGAAGACAAAAATATTAGTGGAGTTTCCAGTTACCTAAATGATTTTAGACGGCTACAATATAAAAGGGTGGGGTTTCTAAAACAGAAGTTCGATTAAAATAGGAAGACAAAAATATTAGTGGAGTTTCCAGTTACCTAAATGATTTTAGACGGCTACAATATAATAATGTTTAACATTGTTTGGAATATTTGTAGGTTAATAATTGCTTTGATAGAAGAGAATGAAACATAACATGTATAGTAGCCTGTGTTATCCAGACGCGTAGATGTTTATATCTTCTGGCAAGTGGACACGAAGAGATTTTTAGGACAAATGAATGAATGTTAATTTTAGATATTTATATCTTACGGGAATTAATTGGTGCAGTCGGGTGGCCCAGGCCAGGAATCGGCCTTCAGGCTGAGATGTGGGCCTTCGGACTGGTGTTGTGGTTCATTAGGTGACCAAAAATTGTAATAATATATATATATATATATATATATATATATATATATATATATATATATATATATATATATATATTTCTTTCCACATGGTTAGGAACTAAGTTTCCAAAGGGGGATTCGAACCGTGCCCATCCCCACGGGAGCCTCCCATCGTAACCAACAGGTCATGAGACTATATATATGATGAGGAGCCAATGACCTCTAGCTCAAGTGGTTAGGAGTGAGGCATTCCCCCCCCCATTGGTCTTGGGTTCAAGCCATGGGGGAAGTACATTTAATACCCCTGTGGGAGGAATTAGTGTGAGGTGTAGCCAGTGGTGGTGCGGTGCGGGTGCACTGTAGGTGTGAGCCTCCGGGCCGGGATATGCGTGTGCCCTTCGGGCCGAGTCTGTAGGCCTTCGTACAAAATGAAAAAATTTCATATAAGACTTTACAGACATCAAGGGCTAAATCATTCCGTCTTTTATGTCATCATTAGGTAGCGATGACTCACACTTCAATTTCCTTATCATTAACATGGAGATGTGGGGCCTTCGGGCCGAGTCTGTAGTCCTTCGTGTCAGCTAACCTTCTTCCAAATATATATATATATATATATATATATATATATATATATATATATATATGACGAGGAGAGGTGCACCTCATTGTACGTTACCAGAAGAGAATACAAAATGAAGAAATTTTATATAAGACTTTTACAGACATCAAGGGCTAAATCATTCCATCTTTTATGTCATCATTAGGTAGCGATGACTCACACTTCAATTTCCTTATCATTAACATGGAGATGGGATGGCCTTGTACCTATACTCATCTAAAAGCAGGAATAATTGTTAAGTGCCTTGATCACCTAATATTAGTAGAAAAATTGAAATGTATGTTTTGACTATGCATAATCAGGTGCATGCGAAAATGTTATATCTGGGGGAGGTGGGCTCCTTCAACTTTCTGATAACAAAATGATATTTCTTCTCAACACAGTTTATAATTACTTTTATTTGTCGCAGGTCCTTGCAAGAAATGTGCCGCCTGATCCAGATGAATCTGTCAGTGAGCTCGTTGAGCATTTTTTCCTAGTCAATCATCGCGACCACTATTTAACTCATCAGGTTTGTGTACTTTTATGCTTCCAACTAATAATTAGATCAATAGGTTCAGTTGCATAGGGAATTTGATGATCAAGTCCATCGTCGCTTACCACACAATTATACTGATTAAATAAGTTCTTTTCTGTTACAGTTTCTATTGCAATCTGTTAAGAGTCCAATCTCTTATTCACTTCCTCGTGACTTTCTTCTTATAGTGCTGATCTTCTAGGGACTGCCTCCTTTTTGTTGTGAAAGAAGTAAAGCTATAATAACTATGTTGAGATGAAATGTCACCACACGCTTTATTCGACCATTATAAGTTTGGGGTTGTGACTGGGGTGCTTAGTTCTCAACAGCAGGACTCTTTGTTGTGAAAGGCTGAAGGTCAAGAAGTAAAGCTATAATAACTATGTTGAGATGAAATGTCACCACCCCCACCCCATATTCGACCATTATAAGTTTGGGGTTGTGACTGGGGTGCTTAGTTCTCAACAGCAGGATTGTCATCCTTTACCTAACTCAGAAGCATGAGTTCATTATATTGCTATATAGGTTCTATAATAAATAACTATGTTGAGATGAAATGTCACCACCCACCCCATATTCGACCATTATAAGTTTGGGGTTGTGACTGAGGTGCTTAGTTCTCAACAGCAGGATTGTCATCCTTTACCTAACTCAGAAGCATAAGTTCATTATATTGCTATATAGGTTTTATATTGCTATACAGGTTGTTCCAGTGCCATGAAGCTCCCGTTTAGTCAATGTCAAGACTTGACTGCCTAGAGTTGTCCCTAGAACCATTACAAAATGTAGGCTAATTCACACAAAAATACCATGAACTTTCACCTTTGTTTTTGTTCAGATTGCTCTCTTGAACTTTGACGTTTGTTTTTGTTCAAATTGCTCTCTTGAACTTTCTAATCGTTATCACTTTGCTAGTTTCCATTAACTTCCATCCAAAAACCATCTCACATAACCAGCAAATGTTTTTGGACTTTTTTTATCCTCATCTTCAACCTCCATCCACTTAACTTTAACCAGCCTATTCCTCCATTCCCATGCCGTTCTATCCACTCTCCCGTTCTCCCCTCCAAAAAAACATTACCTCTATTGAAATGGAAGGGAGATGATTTTTTTAATATGATTTTTGATTTTTCGTTTAGATATTAATACTTTTAGCTAAATAGAGATGGTTTCTTCTTATTTTATTTTATATTCATGAATTATAAATGAGTTCTTGTCAACTTCGAATTTACTTGTGAGAATTAAAATTTTACTTTTTATCCTTTAATTTGAATGGTTTTCACAAAATATATTAACTTTGGGTTAAAATTAACCTATTTAGCTGGGTTAATGTCGGGGCAATGATCTTTTGCACCATTCCATAATTCTGTCAAAGCACTGAAAAGATAAAGTTCAAGGGATCAATTTGAACAAAAGCAAGGTTAGCTGGGCTAATGTCGGGGCAATGATCTTTTGCACCATTCCATAATGCTGTCAAAGCACTGAAAAGATCAAGTTTAAGGGATCAATTTGAACAAAAGCAAGGTTAAGGTTATTTAAGTGCACAAATGGCCACCGTCCAGGATATTTGTGTAAATTAGCCTGAAATATAATTATCATTACTATTACTATTACTATTTAGCTGCAATTAAATTAAGTAAAACTAAGTTACATGTCCAGGATATTTTAGTGTAAATTAGCCTGAAATATAATTATCATTACTATTACTATTACTATTTAGCTGCAATTAATTAAGTAAAACTAAGTTACATGTAGGTATTGTGACAATACAATAGCCCAATCCTCCAATTCAGGTCCTCTAATCCTATAATTGAATCATGTCAGATAGTTTACAATCTTAAATTGACAACAATATACATAAAAGGTATAGACTGGAAGTTTTTGATCAGTATCTCTCTCTCTCTCTCTCTCTCTCTCACACACACACACACACACACACACACACACACACACATTATATATATATATATATATATATATATATATATAGCGGATTCGGAGCCCTGCGGGAGCCCCGTCGCTCACTACCGTTGGATCCTACGGGCCCCACGATCCGATGGTGGCGGGGGGTGTGGGGGGGGGGGGGGGGTGGGGGGGGGGGGCTTCGGGGATGGATCTTTTGATCCGCCCCCATATATATATATATATATATATATATATATATATATATATATATATATATATATATATATGGCTAAATTATAATTTAATACCCTCAACTATAACTTGATACCCTCAACTTTGATAGGTATTAACTTAATATCCTCAGCTATTGTCTATGTTCAACTTTATACCCTCGGTGACCCATGCGTTAGTTTTTCCGTCCCATTTCAGAATTTTCAATCTTTGTGGACGAAAATAACCCTGATTTCTTATTAAAAACATCCTTCTCATGAACGTTCACAACACGCTTTTCCACGAAAGATCTGGAAGGCTTGGACATGATTTAACTTGATACTCTCAACTTTGATATGTATTAACTTAATATCCTCAGCTATTGTCTATGTTCAACTTTATACCCTCGGTGACCCATGCGTTAGTTTTTCTGTCCCAATTCAGAATTTTTAATCTTTGTGGACGAAGAATTTTTAATCTTTGTGGACGAAAATAACCCTGATTTCTCATTAAAAACATCTTTCTCATGAACGTTCACAACACGTTTTTCCACGAAAGATCTGGAACGCTCGGACATGATTTAACAAGATAGGGATATGATTTTCACGGGTCAGCATATATGTCGAACAATTGGTGGGCGTTGGAAAGGAGAAGAAATTGGAAGAGAACAGGAGAATGGGGAGAGAGATGAAATGGAGATGATAGATATATATGGGAGAGTAGGAGAAATCTAAACTTTAGGTGGGGGATAGTACGAAAATAACCCTCGGTTGACCCATGCGTTAGTTTTTCCGTCCCAAATCAAAATTTTCAATCATTGTGGACGAAAATAACCCTGATTTCTTATTAAAAACATCATTCTTCTCATGAACGTTCACAACACGCTTTTCCACGGAAGATCTGGAATGCTTGGACATGATTACAAGATAGAGATATATGATTTTTGCGGGTCAGCATATATTCCGAACAATTGGTGGATGTTGGAAAGGAGAAGAATTTGGAAGAGAACAGGAGAATGGGGAGAGAGATGAAATGGAGATGATAGATAGATATATGGGAGAGTAGGAGAAATCTAAACTTTAGGTGGGGGATAGTACGAAATTTTTTACATGTTGGATTCGGTGGAGAGGAGTCCAGAGGAGAGGAGGAAAATGTTTGGTTTTTGAGAAGTGCGACAGGCAACATATGGAGCAGTCGACCGCAAAAAAACCACATGGGTCATGTGAGACAAATATAGATGCTGGATTATTTGGTGAAAAGCAAAACTGGTATGCAGCATTCTGGCGGTACACCGGGTACACTGCTCGTGTATCGCCATTGCCAGTGTCTATTCTACTAAACCTGCTGGACTTTTGGATGAAAAGCAGAACAACACACTGTATTCTAGTAGTACACAGCCAGAATACCGCCAACACAAGACTATGCTGAACTATTTCGTGAAATTGGCGTGTTATAATGGACGCATGTATGGCATGATATGTTTTCAAAATGCTTCTCGTCACGTTGGATTGCTTTTACCTACATTATCCTCCTAACCATGTTTTTTTTGGTAATTTCCTTGGCAAGACATCTGCTGTTCATTTGTTTTTGGTGGGATAGAGGAAATTTGTTTGTTCTCTCAAGATTTTGTTTGAAGGAAAGTTTGTATGTCTAGCTTAAATATGCATGCTTGGTTTGCCGAATTAGTTTGTTCTATCAAGCTTTTGTTCCTTTGCAAGACCTTTGCTGTTCATTTCATTTGCACTCAAATATGCAGAATGTCAAAGAAACCTGCACTCAAACATTTCATTTCATATTTATCACTCATACTCAATTGATCCACATGTCGAATTTCACTGATACTTAAATATGCAGAATGTCAAAGAAACCTGCACTCAAAGAATATCAAAGAAACCTGCACACTAATACACAAACCATGGTAGTCAAGGGCGCGCTTCGGACGCGGCTAAGACGCGCCTCGCACCTCACTAGGCAAATCCCCTTTCTCCAGGCGCGTCTTGGGCGCGTCTTGGGTGCGCTTTTCTGCAAGCCTAAGACGCGCCTCGCACCTCACTAGGCAAATCCCCTTTCTCCAGGCGCGTCTTGGGTGCGCCTTTCTGCAAGACACAACCAAGAAAATGCACGCCTTATGGTTTCTTTTATTTATGCCAAAAAAAAAAAAATTGAAGCAGGGAGATAACCCTTACCTCGTTCGTACAAGTAGTTGGTTACAATTTAACTGAAAAAACCAAAATTTACTAAAAGTGTGGCAGGGATAATACAAACTCTTGTTAGTCAAGATGTGCCTTTCTGCAAGGCACAACTAAGAAAAAGGCGTGCCTTATGGTTTCTTTTATTTATACAAAATTTTTTTGAAGCGGGGAGATAACCCTTACCTCATACAAGTAGTTGGTTACAATTTAACTGGAAAAACCAAACATTTCTAAAACCGTGGTAGGGACAAACTCTTGTTAGTTTTGTTGATTGCTACTGCTGCTCTGCTAGTTCACTTGGTCATATTTTAACATATTTTTGTTGGTTTTAATATGTTATTTGGTTTTATTTTTTACATTACTAATTTATTAATTTATGTATCTTTTTATTATTTTGTATATTTGCGTCTAGATTCACTCGGGAACGATATAGACCTTTTGTGCCTCGAGTGCGTCTTGCGCCTTTGACTACCTTGACACAAACTACTATACCAGTGCCATCGGTTTAAAGATACAAAAAAAAAAAATATTATCGCTGATAATTGATCCACATAATCTTTTGATTGACCTACTGTCGATGATACTCATTTGATTCAATAATATCATCTCACATTTGATTCACAAACAAGGAGAAAAGTGATGCACAAAAAACATATATCGCTGATACTCAATTTAATAGAGATAAATATATCACATTTGATACTAAAAAATATGGTTGACCATTCTGATAGATATTTCACTGATTCATGACTTCACTGCTATATATACATATTATACTGCTATCGCATTTGCCAAAGTCTTAAAACATAGTGTCACAGCATTCCAACTTCGCAAAATCCTAGCTCAGTCAGATATTGCCATTTCCACTTTCCAAAATCCTTCAAGACGATGTATCCATCAACTTGTTCAACATGACTTGGGTCCATCGTTTCAGGGAGCTCCTTGTTCTTTTTCTTACCATCAATATGTTCAATATATAAATCCAGAATCTATGAACTTTTGTTGTTAGTATTGAACATCCCTAACACTTTCTCATCGGTATCCAATAGCACAAGGCACTTGTTGGACCAACTAATCTGGTGGAATATTCTGCAAGGACTAATTCTACCCTAACTCTCTCACCCTATCCAATATTTCTTGGAGAGACATTCTGTCTAAGTCAACGCTATGTTCTATGTTCTCTGTACCACCAACATATCGCTAAATTGTACCTGTAGAAAAAAAACCCCACCATGGTGTAGTCTTAAAGACCATATCATCTACACAGTAAAGAGAGTAAGACCATTAAAATCAATGTAATCTTGAGAAATGTTTTTCTTACTTAGCAAGTGTGTAATGTTAAACAATACAACATATCGCCAAATTGTACCTGTAGAAAAAACCCACCATGGTGTAGTCTTAAAGATCATATCATCTACACAGTAAGACCATTAAAATCAATGTAATCTTGAGAAATGTTTTTCTTACTAAGCAAGTGTGTTGTAATGTTAAACAATAGAAGTGCAAACAAGTAATATGTAATGTCTAGATATTGAATAAAGCATTTGCTTGCCACCCCTTCTATAACAATACTACATCAGCCAACCACATACACATGCATTTGGCCCCCATCTGAAATTCTCTCTCATTCCCACCGTGCATTATGAATTAGAAACATGTCAGAAAAACCCTAACTCATAAAATCCAACCATCAAAACCCTAAGTTGACTTCTAATGTCAGAAAATTCCTAAATAATCCAAAAATCAAATCCCATCCATCAAAATACATAATCCAAAGATCAAAAACCATCCATCAAAATAAATACTTATATAAACAAGAAAATGGACAAAAAATCCAAAATAAACAAGAAAATGAATATTCTTCTTTGAAAAAACAAACAAAACCCTATATGAAACTGATTTTTTTTTTTTCTAACATAACTTGAAATCCTTCGACTTTGAGATCTGATAGTGAATAGGGAGGGGGTGAGGGAGAAGATCTGAGAGAAGAAAGTGATTAAATTTAGGTTCAATGATTTTCGAAAATCCTCATTATCATCTATCTGTACGGTAATTGAGAAAGGGATGTAGGTTTTTTTGTCTTTTTAACTCCTCTGTTAACTCCGTTAGGGTATTAAGTTGTCCAATGATAGTTGAGGTATTAAATTGACAGATATCAAAGTCGAGGGTATAAAGTTGTAATATATATATATATATATATATATATATATA